>NQLW01000033.1:1579925-1606887 GCA_002312845.1 Kalanchoe fedtschenkoi | reverse complement strand
TTTGGAACTTTGTATGCAAGGGACTGAAGGAATCGTTGGCTTTCGATGTTGCATTCGACAAGTTTTGTGATGGATTTGTGAATCCCGGGCCATATTGGGAACATGTTGTTGAGTATGTTGAAGCAAGTTTGAAATTCCCGAATACAGTATTTCTGATAAGATATGAAGATCTTATGGAAAGACCTGTTCACAACGTCAAAAAACTAGCTGATTTCATTGAACAACCATTTTCTATGGCCGAAGAGGATCAAGGCGTGGTGGAGAGAATTGTATCCTTTTGTAGTTTTGATAAGTTGAGTAACTTAAAGGTGAATAAGACCGAGACATATCACAGTGAGAACACACTATTTACAAATGACACATTTTTCAGATATGCTAAAGTCGGAGACTGGCAAAATCACCTAAATGATGAACAAAGAGAACGCATAGATGGCATCACTCGTCAAAAGTTCAAGGATATAGGCAGCTGCTTGTCCGATTATTTGAGTTCCATTTAATGTTGTTCATCGTCATTTGCAAGAGGCGTGTTGAATAAATCGAAAGGATGTTAGACTAAGATGTTCAACTATGTGACATTAAAATCATAATCTTACGCTAAGGTGAGCTTCAATAAATGTAAACTTTTATGATTAGTTTTCATTGTTTTTCAAGCTAGAGCACTAGTTGCTGGTCACTGAGATCTGTTTTGATTGTGTTGTTTTGGCAAATACATGTTGTATTATTGAACACTTATTCTTGAAAATAAATTGATATGCATCTTGTTGATCCATTTACATCACTCACCTTCATGAGTACGCATTTAGGGTTTTGGTTGCAGAGGTAGCCTTTGGAGAAGAACCGAGAAACGGGGAAACCCTAGGAACAAAATTTGATTAACATTGTCCCCCAGCTTATTTTATGCCGAGTTTCCCTTCCTTCTGTATCGTGCATTGGTTTTAAACTAACCATATAAGTTAAGATTACTGAAAATTAACCATGTGGGCTAATTATGAAGAAAGGCAAGTAATCATCAAAGTATTTAATATTTATTTAAGAGGAAAGTTAAGCGAACTGATCTAAATTAATACTAGTGGACGACGTCGGGCTCTCAAACACAATTCAATGAATAGTGATCAGATCAGATTAACAGACCTGGCATCAACCCAGACTCATTGGCATTTTTTAAACAGCGTAACCATGTGTTTATTTTTCCATAAAATGAATCTTATCATCTTGGGGAGAAAAAACTGGTGTAAGGCAAGCCAGGCCAACGTGTTCTGTCTCCATGTCAGAGCCTCAGCATATAAAAAATGAAGCTCTGTCTGAACAGGCACACTAACCAAGCAAATACACAATAACAGAAGTAATTCGTTAAACACGTAGTGATTTACTATTAGTTTTGAAATTTTTTAAATTTTTTAACGTATAATATGATTGATCAAAGTGCTATGTGACAGCTCCGCATTAGTGTGACTACAATATGCGTGATGTACTATATCCACTTAAAAATTTCTCCATTAGATAAATAATGATTACATTTGGTGGGGTCTATAAAATAATTACATACAATATATGAACCAGATATAATGTGATACGAGCACATCATTGATCTCCAAGCAAGAATTTCATTAAAGATCCGAAATTTTCATTCTGACTCCCAATTTGTAAAGTTTCCTCCCACAATGGCAAATTCCTCCAACTCCTCTAACCAGACTCAACAAGGAGGTGATGATAAAACTGATATGATCATCTCAGCTTTACCAACTGCAAGAGGATGGACACAAGTGAGCTGAAGCTGTTCCAAGGCTTTTGGCTCAATGATTATGTTATCCCCGGCGTCCTATCTCTCCGTGAAAAGTTTTGTGGCAAGACCGATCACATTGTCCTCAACAGCTATCCGAATTAATCGGGCACCACTTGGCTTAAAGCTCTTCTTTTCTCCATTATGAACCGGTCAAGCTACAGCTTCCAAGTTGTCGATGATGGGATCCTTTGGTCTCGTGCAATCCCCATGTCTCCGTGCCATTTATAGAGTTTTATGCGACCGGACACTTAGATGATCCTAATCCGAATGTCCACTTTTGAGCACCCATCTTCCCTACTCATTGCTTCCCAAGTCTATGACAGACTCAGGATGTAAGATCGTGCATGTAATGTGAGGGAGCCTAAGGATATGCTTGTATCACTTTGGCACTTTGCAGCTAAGCTTAGGAGGGACTTGGATCTACAGCCGCTGTCTTTGATGATGCGCTCGAAATGTTTTGCAGTGGAGTTTCGCTTAACGGGCCTCATTGCGACTATGAAATGAAATATTTGAACACAAGTCGGAAATATCTTGACAGAATTTTCAGTATGACACATGAGATTTGATAGAACGATCGACCAGCTCACCATGTAAAGATCTTAGCCAACTTTATCTGGAAATCATTTATCACTGCAGAAGAGGAACAAGGCGTGGTGGAGGGTATTGTATCTTTTTGTAGTTTCGACAAGTTGAGTAATTTGGAGGTGAATAGAAGCAAAACAAGCAATCTAGGACCATTGTTGGTGGTGCAAAATAAGGTGTATTTCAGAAAAGTCCAAGTCGGAGATTGGAAGAATTATATAAGTGACGATAAAGAGAAAACGATAAATTGCTTTCTTCTGTCAATAAATTGCTTTCCTTTACAAAAAAGAAAAGAAAGAAAGCATAGATCAAATCAGTTACCGAAAGTTTAGAGATACTGGCTTGCTTGATTTGGTTTCGACCTTATAATTAAGGTTTCTCTTAATAAGCTCGCTGAACCTCAAGTGTAAATCTTACACTTTTGAAGCGCACAATTGCAAATGTATGTTTTTTTTATAAAAAAAACATTATTAGTAAGATCCAAAATAGAGCTACAGAGGATTTTTTGAGCTAGACATCTTTAGAGAAATTCACACTCAAAACACTTAATCTTAAAATCAAATGATTGACGATCTCATCCTCATCCCGTGCCTTTCAGCTTGCAAATGTAGGTTTGTCGATGCTTTACTTGTAACACTAAATAAAAGTTGCCTTATATATGTGATTTTTTAAAACAGCCCTTATTCAATATTTTTTTATCATATCTATTCTTTTTCCTATTTTGTTTCTCAATTTATCTTATTTTATGAGACCATTATTAATAACTATAGTTAACTGTACAAAACCATGTTATTAGAGTCATTCTTGGGAGGATAAACTGTAGACACCGCTAATCGGGAGTCGTCATGTGTCATGTTAAAAAAATCAAAGTAACATGCCTCAGCTTCTAATTAGTTTTTGAAATTTTCTTGATTTTTCAACGCGCAATGTGATTGGTCAAAGTGTTACGTGACGACTTATCGTTGGTGTGTTGTCAGTCGACGTGGCGGACTGTATCCATCCAACTTATAATTAATATTAATTTTTCTATTTACACAAACTGTTGATAATTAATAACCGTGGATACTTTATTGATTCAGTATTATTCTTAATTGATGTACAATTTCAAGTTGTGTTTTCTCTTTATTAATCACCATGTCACTGATTTTTTTTTATTTAGTTAACTGTAAGTACTAAATAGAATGCAATCAAAGCAATAATCTTTCTATTTTATGCACAATCATCCATTTACAATCATGATCGTCAAAAGGATACAAAAAATTAGAGCAATTAACTAAATCATTCAAATTTGTTGGTAGTGATTTGGGAATGTACATATCTTCTGAAATAATGAAAGGAGAAATCTTGTTTGGTATTGTACTATACCTACTGTACTAGGGTTCATCAAACACGTGGTGCTGATTGAACTTTCATATAGGTGGGTGAGTGTGAAGTAGCTTCTGAATATTATTAATTGATTATTGTTTAGTTCTGATTAAGGTCAGGAAACCCTAAAATATGGCAGCCTGGCATGATAATAACATGAACTGTAAGACAGCTAATTGTAGTATACCCACTGTTTTTGTTAGTCCATGTGCGCGTAAGTGCATTTTCTTGTGTCCGACTAATGAAATAACAGACTTCATTTTTATTATATATATAAAAGAAACAATTAGGGTTTTATTATTTCACCAAACATATACAAGGCAAACACACTGTAATGTTACACGGAAAGCATCAAACATCAGACAAGTACATTTGAAATAAGAAGTATTAAGAGAGCCTGAAAAAGGCGTCGTCATCGAGACACAGAGTTGCGCGGTCCTCCAGTCATGACACACATAGGAGGTTTAGCGAGCTTATTAAAAAGGTAAAACACTTCGAGGGGTCTTCATCTGTCATTACTTTCTTCATTGTAATTTGAACTATTTTGATTATTATTGAAAAGGGTGTAAAAGAAAATGTTTGGACTGATTTATAATGCTCTATAAGATCAATTGGTTTAGTATATTAATTAAATATAATTATTTTTCTTGTAATCTTTTTGATAATCAAGATAGTTCAAATTGTATTTGAGAATGTGGTGGAAGTTCAGACCCTTTTTTTTTATGTTTTTTCCAAAAAAATACTTTCTAAAATGTAACATTAAGTTGAAAACAAATCCAGCAAGACAGTACCTTGAAACTTCTGGCGAGTGATTTGATCAATGCGTTCCCTCTGCTTATCGCTTAGATAATTCTTCCAATCTCCAACTTTGGCCTTTCTAAAGAATACCTTATTCGGGACAACATGAGCTTTCCGGAAAGAGCTGGTTTTGGTCTTATTCACCTCCAAAGTACTCAACTTGTCGAAACTACAAAATGTTACAATGGCCTCCACCATGCCTCGGTCCTCATCTGCGGCCGTAAACGGTTTCCCGATGAAGCTCGCTAATTTTCTCGCACTGTAATCAGATCTCTCCATCAAATCTTCATACGTCATGATAAAAAATTTATCCTGACATTTCAGACTGGCATTATAATATTCCAGTTCATAATCCCAATATGATCCATATTGCGAAAATCCACTACAAAACATGTCAAACGCATCATCTAAAGACAACAGGGGTAGATCCATGGCCCTCCTCACCTCGACTGCAAAGTGCCAAAGTGATATAAGCACGTCCTTAGGCTCCCTCATCACATGCACAAACTTACACCCGGATTCAATCATAGACTTGGGAAGCAAAGAATATGGAAGATGAGTACTCAAAAGCGATAGATCTGGATTCGGATCATCCAAGTGTTCGGTTGCGTAGAAATCTATATGTGGCACGGCGACATGGGGATTGCGTGAGAGCAAAGGATTCCCATTATCAACAACATCAAAATCATAGCTTGACCGGTTCATAATGGAGAAAAGAGGAGCTTTAAGCCAGGTGGTGCCCGATTTTGGAGAGCTAGTAAGGATAATCTGGTCTGACTTGCCACGAAACTTTTCTTGGAGTGATAGGACACCAGGCAGCACCCAACCATCAAGCCAAAAGCCTTGGAACTGCTTCAGTTCACTTGTCATCCATCCCCGTTGAGAGGGTAAAGCTGAGATGATCATATCAGTGGTTGAGTTTTCAGGTGCAGCTTCATGATCATCTCCTCTTTGTTGAGTCTGCTGGTTATAGGAGTTACAGGAACTTGCCATCTGAATTTTTGAGTTCACGAAATTTATGATCTTGAATGAATGATGCTAGCTTGCTAGAAGAACAATGTAGCGATGTGAGCCCAATTTATACTGCAAGAAGCTTCTTGTAATTCAATATACACTTAAATGATGTGCATATGTCTCCATTTCTCTAGTTAAAATTATCATTAATTAGTGGTGACCATGTGGTATTTATTTTTAATTTGTCTATGTGAAACCACCGATTTGTGGCGCTTATAGTTTCTATTAAGACCAAACACAGCCTAAAATCATGACATACCTTAAGACCACAACTACAACTGCACGAGACTTTTCGTCAATAGCCATCTGCAAGTGGTAATCATCTTCTCCTTGTCTGATGTGACGAATAACTTTTTCTACCGAATTAAAGTTCAGAGAAAATTTTCTTTAATACGAAAAACACGAAATTCATGAATAATATATCAACAAATTTGATGATTCGAGTTAAAAAAAAGGGAATTAACAAGCTCAGAGTGTGTGAAATTTTTTTAGACTGTTGGTCAAGTTTTATGGGATTCAAAATTGTGTCTAAAGAACGAACTTTGAAAAACTGTTCTGAACCGAAAATGAGAAATAGATTGAGATGAAAACTATTGTGACATCTCTAGATTATCCTAGCTCGGTTTAAAAAAATAAAAGAAAATAAAAGAAAATAAAAATTGACCTAATTTCCATAAGGATATACCCATAAATTTAGGTGATTTGGGTTAAATATGAAAAAATCATAACTAGTAAGTCCACAATATATTATGAAACTTTATAAGACTATTGACAAAATTTCATGAGATTCAGATATGTTTTAGGAGCCAATTTCAGTGATTTATCCATAAAATAACGTGCACAAAGAATAAACTTTTAAAAGTTGATCTAAGAAGGAAACAAGAAACAGATTGAAACAAAATCTACTATAGAATCTGTAGACTACATTTAGAATGTGATCATATCTAGGTTAGGAAAACAGAAGTCCGTAGATTGGAATAAGAGAAGTAAAAAAATGCTCATTTTTCATAGGGGGCGCATCCACAAATGTAGTGATTCAAATCTTTAAAAAAATGAAAATAAGAACTAAAAAGCCCACAAAGTAATATAAATTTTTTAAGATTATTGGCCAAGTTTCATTGGATTATGAAACGTTTTAGGGGACCTTTTCAGCAATTTATTCATAAAAACTTTTGCCCAAAAAGTGAACTTTTAAAGACTGATCTAGGCTAGAATGGAGAAATGAATTAGAACGAAAATTATCGTGGCTTTTCTAGACTATATTTAGAAGGTGATCTTAGTTTGGTTCGGAAAATAAAAGTCCGTAGATAAGAAAAATAAGAGAGAGAGGAATAGGCCTATTTTTCATATGGGATATACCCACAAATTTAGTGATTTGGGTTAAAAACGAAAATCGGAACTAACAAGTCAACAGTGTAAATGAAACTTTTTAAAACTATTGGCCAATTTTAATGACAATTTAAAATACGTTTTAGCGATTTATCCATGAAAAATATTACGTGAACAACGAACTTTGATAGGCTGATCTAGGAAGAAAAGAGAAATAATGGACTGCGACAACAACTTTTATGACATCTCTAGACAACATGTAAAAAGTGATCCAAGCTCGGTTTTAAAACAAAAGTTTGTATATCAGAAAAATAAGAGAAAATCAAAATCGGCCTATTTTTCGTATGGGATATACCCACAAATTTAGTGATTTGGGTTAAAAAATGAAAATCGGATCTAACAATTCCATAAAGTAATATGAAACTCTTTAAGATTATCGATCAAGTTTCATGGTATTCGGACACATTTTAAGGTATCTGTTTTAGTTATTTATCCATGAAAAGTACTCGTGTTCGAAGAACAAATTTGGAAAGATTGATCTGAACAGAAAAAGAGAAATAAATTGGGACGAAATTTATCATGACATTTCTAGACGCGTAGTGTCACGGGTTAACCCTGTGACAAGGTTTGGGGCCTCTCCATGGCCTTAATGACATTTTCATAATTATTGAGTATCGGACCATTGGGAGGTCAAGTGGAAAATCGAATGATGGATTATGAAACTAGACTTCAATACGACTCTAATGATATGTGGATCACATAAATCGGATAAGTGGTTGCCCTTAAAGAGTTAGTATGTAAGGAAAGACACTACTGATGTTTCTTCCCGTGAGAGTGAGAAAAGCTCCATTAGCTCTTTAAGAGGGAAGTGATGGTGAGTTCGGCCACCCTCGGGATAAGTACTCGGATACGAACCCTAAGTGAGCCCAACTCATATGATACATGAGGGCGGATCTCTGAGGGTCTAGTGAGCCTCGAAGATCTCCGTAAGGTGTCAACCTTACGGACGTCGTGCAGGGGCGAGACCCCGAAGATGCGCGATGAATTCCTAGTCGAAGCTAGCTATCAGATGGTCCTTTAACCCCTTGGATAATGAATATAAAGGACCATGAAAGATCCTTGGATCATATTGGATTTCCCTTGATGAGATATGGGAATAAGAGGGGCATTTCGGGGAGGGACTCTTACACTTTAGCCGAGGATGGAACTAGGCGAAACTCGGAGATGGATCTCAGGGATAAGCTGATATCCGAATCGAGTAACGTGTGATTATTTATAGAGATCCTCTCATGAGTCACTTGTTAATGTGTGGTAAGGAATAATCTTATATCTCTCTCACGACGCGGACAATTAAATAGACCCCGGGTGTTGAGAAGGTCGGCCCTGATTCGTGAAGATCTGGGTGCCGCACGGTCTTAAGTATTCCAAAGTGCGTGAAAAGAGTCAGGGATACGAATCATTACTCTAGGACCGTGACAATTGGTATCAGAGCATGATTTCGATCGTTGGATCAGTTCGAGCACGCAAGCCCTAATTTGATTGTTGGATTACTTTGGGCATCTTACTCACATATGTGAAATACCAAAAGTGGCATTTGTTGTAGCTTAACTATGAGATATGGGATCCATTGATAAGGAAACTCATCGAGATTTATGTGCAATTTTAAACTTGATCTTTGAAACCTCGAGATACAAAGAAGTCTTGAGCTATTATAAACTATTAGAAACTCGGGCGCGACCGAGTAGGCGGTGATTACTTCTTTGGTTTTTCGTTGCAGAGGTCTTTTCGGATTTACTCTTGAGTTTGGTGTACCTTTAAACGAGAGATGAATACACATCACTTCATCTTGGGAAATTTTTTTGGAGATGTCATATCCTTGAACCAGAAAGTGGTGAAACTTTCATGACTTGGGTCATTGAGTTGTGATTTGAAATTTTGATTCAAATGAGTCGTGTGAACCTAAAGCTTGCAAATAAATTATTGAGATATGTTCAAAAACTTTGAGGCAAGTGTGAGGTGATGAATTTCATAAGGTAAATGAGTTCACGGACTTGTTGCCTGTTGTTGAGTAGAGAAAAGAGGTGATAGCCTCCAAGCAAGTCACTTAGTATCCAAGACATTTGTTTAAATCTCTAAGTCGAGGGAAGTAAAAGACTTAATCTTGAGCTTTTACGAAGCGTGCTTTCATGTGTTGTTGGTCTTTTAACATGGAAACGTGGTATTGAGAATCGATTATGGACCACTTTTGAGTTTTATGGGGCGTGATTTCAAATTCTGATATTCTTTTGAGGCAAATAATTGATGTGAAATGTCCATACCAAGAGTTAATGTGTGTTTAAAGTTGTAGTACTCATTTTGAGCAAACGATTTATGTGTTGAATACAGTCAAGCTGACTCAATTAAGCGGAGTTTGTGTTACGAAATTTTGAGACATACTTGGATTAAACTGAGTTGGTGTTATGAACTTTGAAATTTACTTGCTAGGTGGAATTGAGTTTTGTGTGAATTTGAGACTGACTTGTAAGAGAATCCTCAAATACTATACGCATTTGAACTTGATAACGTTGTGGACCGGAAGGGACCCCTCTTATATGGATATCTATGGAAGTATATGGTTGATGTTTTTTGGAGTAGAAGTCAGTGGGCTGGAGTACTCAATGAACTTTGTGGACTAAGTTACTATTTGATTCATTCAAGGTGAAGGCCAGGGAGCCCAGGTACAAGTTTGAATCCGAGAAATGTAATAATATAATATACTTCCTTAAGCGTCGAATGTAAGAGGATAATCAACTTGGCCATAAGTTGAAAGTTTGTGCGGATTTGAGGAGGGATTTCTCGAAAAGAACATATTTACCTCTCGTGTGTGTGGAAGAACGCACATCATGATTTTTACCAATGTGGACCAAAAGGTATGTTTTCGGATAACCAACCTACCTTTTTACGTGAGTGAGCAAACACATTCATTTTCTTTTGAGAATTAACAAGATGCTACTAAGACCGCAAGAGTATAAAAGACAATACATTCTTGCCTATTGTATTTAAAAACAAAGAGACTTGTCTTTTTCTTCCAAGTGTGAACAAAAATCTTTATCTTTCGTGTGAGTAAGAAGATATGTTTTTCAATGTACGCGTGGAAAGACATATCCATCTTCTTCATGTTGGAACAAAGGTGCTTTTGAGAAGTGCGTGAGTGTGAACAACAATATGTTCGTGTCTATGTGATTTGTAAAGCAGCACTACTTGTCTTTTATGGATGAGCAAATACTTGATTTTGTAGCGGAGAAACAGATGAAATCTCTTTTGTGTGTGTGAAATTAAATACTTCCACATTGTGCTTGTAAAAATATATTTTTTATCCTTGCATTCGTGAACTAATGTCATTGAGACTTGTGTGAGTAGATCAGCTACTGGTCTTGAGAAAATTTCTTTTTCACGGTTTGGAAAACATGATTACGCGACAATATAATCGAGACTTTGAGCAACCGAATTAAAAGGATTCGCGGCGGTCTCGATGAAGTAGCAGAGGGTGACTCCAGATCAAAGAGTGTTCCAGTGGGAGCAGCTCTAGAGCTATATGAATCAAAAGTGGTTTCGAGCAACTCTCAGGTTGTTGGCCACATGAAATATTTTGAGATTCAATTATTGGATGTGATGTCCTTGTGCGGAGATGCGATTTTGCTAGATAACTTGGAGGATAACTCCAAAGAGATGATGAGTACCTTATGTACCAGATGTGATCAAATTGTTATACAATTATTGGAATGAATCGGGTATATTGTGAGATTCAATTATTGGATGTGATGTCCTTGTGCGGAGATGCGATTTTGCTAGATAACTTGGAGGATAACTCCAAAGAGATGATGAGTACCTTATGTACCAGATGTGATCAAATTGTTATACAATTATTGGAATGAATCGGGTATATTGTGGCTGCTGTTATGCCACGATGGGAAGAGTCCCTTGAGATGTGTATGCGGATTCTAAGTGAAACATGTGAAAACCATGTGGGTTGAGCGAGATATTGTGCCTTATTGCGAATAAGGGTGAATACTGTACTGGTAAATTTTGGCGGAGGCCAATGGAAAATGTGTTCGGGTGCACCTTAAGGCTTTTAAGCCTTTGTACTTTAGTACTTGGAATTAAAAGGGGTGGAGACCCTCGAATTGAGACTTTGTGGGCCGAGATTAAAGAAAAATGATATCCTTGAAATAAAATCTGAATGTATCTTTCATTTTGAATTCCTTACCTCTAGTGTTGGATGAGTCATAAAAGGAGTGGATACTCCTTGTGTAATATCTGGATCTAATGGTTGGGTAATGAGGGTAGAGATCCTCATTTTGAGTTTAACGGCCAAACTGTGGGCAAACCTTGAGTTTACATTGGAATCTAGACTTTGAATATCGGATTCGGTGTGTACACGGTCAATATGATTGTGGATTGAATCATGAGACGGTAAATATTTTACTTGGACGTAAGTTGCAAACTTACTTGGTGCAATAACAACATACAAAATGAATCATCAAGAAGATGATGACAAGTCAACGAGGATGTCGACTATTTCGAGCGGACGAGAGTGTCAAAGGTTGACTCTAACTTAAAACTTTCAACCTTTAACTCATGATCTAGCGAGCGAAAACTCCAACTATTAGATTAACAAAATCATGACAACCAATGGTAAATAAAATGAGTGTGGGAGAGAATGTCAAGACTAGTTAAGATACTACCAACTGTGATAGTTAAGTCGATGAAACGTCAACAACTCGAGTGGAGGAGTATACCGGAAGGTGAAACTCTCATTAAGCTATATCACTTTCATTGAAAATTATACTTGTAACTATCAATCATGATAGTTAAGTCGACGAGGGCGTCGGCAACTCGGGTGTGGGAGGATGTCACGAGGTGACATTTTTTATTGGACCATACACTTGTAAGCTATCAACCATGATAGTTATGTCGCCTTTATTGGACCATACACTTGTCAGCTATCAACCATGATAGTTAGGTCTCCGGAACGTCGACAAATTGAGTGTGGGAGGGTGTCACGGGTCATTCCTGTGACAAGGTTTGGGGCCTCTCCATGTGGCCTTAATGGCATTTTCGTTATTATTGAGTATCGGACCTTTGGGAGGTCAAGTGGAAAATTGGATGATGGATTATGAAACTAGACTTCAATACGAGTCTAACGATACGTGGATCACATAAATCGGATAAGTGGTTGCCCTTAAAGAATTAGTATGTAAGGAGAGACACTATCTATGTTTCTTTCCGTGGGAGTGAGAAAAGTTCTATTAGCTCTTTAAGGGGGAAGTGATGGTGAGTGCGGCCACCCCCGAAGTATTCGGATGCGACCCTAAGTGAGCTCAACTCATGTGATACATGAGGGCGGGTCTCCGAGGGTTTAGTGAGCCCCGAAGATCTCCATAAGGTGTCAACCTTACAGACGTCGTGCAAATGGGGCGAGACCCTGACGACGCGCGATGAGTTCCTAGTCGAGGCTAGCTTTCGAATGATCTTTTAACCCCTTGAATAATGAACATAAAGGATCACGAAAGATCCTTTGATCATATTGGATTTCCCTTGATGGGATATGGGAATAAGAGGAGAATTCGGGAAGGGACTCTTATACTTTAGCCGAGGACGGAACTAGGCGAAACTCGGAGATGGATCTCAGGGATAAGCTGATATCCGAATCGAGTAATGAGTGATTATTTGTAGAGATCCTCTCATGAGTCACTTGTTTATGTGTGGTAAGGAATAATCTTATATCACTCTCACGACGCGGACAATTAAATAGATCCCGGGTGTTGAGAAGGTTGGCCTTGATCCGTGAAGATCTTGGTACCGCACGGTCTTAAGTATTCCAAAATGCGTGAAAAGAGTCAGGGATATGAATCATTATTCTAGGACAGTGACACGTAGAACTATATATCCTTTAAATAAGAGTAATTAACTATCTCTTTAAATCTGATAGCGGAGATTTGGTAGTGTAAATATATTCTAAAATATAATGAAAGGAGATATCTTGTTTGACATTGAACAATACCTAGTGTAATAGGGTTCATCAAACACGCGGTGCTTAAAAAAATAGAGCGATTAACTAAATCATTCAAATCTGATAGTTGTGATTTGGGTGTGTACATATCTTCTAAAATAATGAAAGGAGATATCGTGTTTGATATTAAACTATACATAGTGTGCTAGGGTTCATCAAACACGTGGTGCTGATTGAACTTTCATATTGGTGGGTGAGTGTCTAGTAGCTTCTGACTATTAATTGATTATTGTTTAGTTTTGGTTAAGGTCAGGAAACCCTAAAAGATGGCAGCCTGGCATGATAATAAAATGAATTGTAATTTCTATTTTGTCCTCCCTGAAACAAATAAGAATCCAAATAAGCGATGTGACGGTGTGATATGACACCTTAGATGAACAAAAGATTGATTTTTGAAGGGGCGTATAAATGAATTCGGTGGTTAGAATCAACTTATGAAAACCATCACAATTAACCTAATAATACTGATGACTATCAGCAAAGGTTTCTAAGATTTTTGTAATTTTGCATAAAGAATAAATTTGAGAAAGTAATTTTAATGAAGAATGGCTTAATTTGTCGGATATAAGATGACATTTTATATGATCTACTTATATAAGCGGATTAAACACCGCTATAGACGACATGTAGAATGTGATCTTAGCTTGGTTAAAAATGAAGGCACTAATATAGATGTGAAAATTTTATATTGACTGCCCCAAACACACTGTCTTATGATAATACCACGAGCCACGACCTTGGCGCCCCTTGGGAAATAAAAAAAATTAAGGACGTGTTTGTTTAAGAAAAAGGCTATGAGAGAAATAAACTATTTTACGACATTGAATTATATGCTTGATTTAAATAGAAAATAAGAACGATAGACTGTTAGAAAATAATTGATTTAATAATAGAGTGATTTAACGCCCTCACTTCATTTTTTTTACAAATAATTGAACATTCACAAATAATTCATTCTTCATACTTTATAATATATTTGTATGTATATTTATTACATAATTGAAACGCACATTTCTTACCTTTTATATTTTGATGGACATTCTATTCATGAGCCAATTTTTGAGTTCCTTTAACAAAATTTATATGTGTTTCTAACCAGATTTGTATTCAAGACATTTTAAATGAATATAACATCTTTAATTAAATAAATGAAAAATCGAATAAAGTCTACTGAAGTTTTCTTTTCATTAGCTCTTCCTAATTTTCCGTAAATTTAACGGAATTTTCAACACTCTTTCCATTCAAAAAAATTTTCGGTACATAACAATGAGAAAATGTCAGAAAATTTTTTACAACTGAGGTTGAATTGACATGTCAATTTAACTTTACAACGTGTCACATAATGTATATCTATTAATGATGTTTACCATACTTACTCAAAAATTACACTTTCATTTTTTTTTTTATGTGGATCTCGAAGCAGCTTTTTGAAAATATTATTTTCATTTGGTAGATGTATGCTAGTTAATGAGAATAATAGTAAGATTCGCATGTGGGGTACTTGAAATAACATGGCACAGTAATTAATAATTAGAAATGGTTGTTAGATTCGCCAGACATTGTAGCGCAATTAATTACGAGCAACATTATTCAACTACTCCAAATTAATTTAATATAACCATTTTTTAACGTACGATTGGGATTGAATTTTGCAAAAATTAATAAAATAAAATTGGTGAGAGATGGAGTCTGCTCTCTGCGCTTCTATAAATGCTAGTAAACAATTAAATTATTATATAAACATAGTGTTGATCTAATTATTTTAATATTGTCTAACAATTTTAAAATTCTAGGTTTGAGATCGGTTAATATTTCTTTGCATTTATGTACGCTGGAGGTGCAGTTGAATTACCCGTAGTGAAGGGGTAAACGATCCCTGGCCACAAAATAAATCAAATTATTTTTTTGAATATTCATCATGAAGCTAATTCAAAGTTAAAGGATCATAATATTATTTTTTTATATTAAGAAAAAAATTACAAAAATATATTATCATAGTTTTGAATTTCGCAGCTTTCAGCAAAATCTTTAAAATTTTAAAATTGAAAAACGGATGAGACGAGGAATCAACCCAGTTAACTCTTAGATGTTCCCTTCTTTCCCTTAAATTACTTTTGATTTGGGAGTGTACATATCCTCTAATATAATGAAAGGATATATTTTGTTTGATATTGAACTATGCGTTATGTATTTAGGGTTCCCCAAACATGTGATGGTAGTTGAGCTTTCAAATTGGTGTGTCAGCGTCAATTAGCTCCTGATTATTAATTGAATTGTATAGTGTTTTGATAAGTTACGAAACCCTAAAAAAATGGCAGCCTGGCATGATAATAAAATGAAATGTAAGACAGCTACAATAGCAAATTTGTCCTCACCGGGAAAAGTAAGAATCCAAACAAACGATCCCACTTTGTTATTAATATTGATTTTTTCAGATTCCATATTAATTTACAGCGATGGTGATTTTAAATAATATTATGATTGTTTTATAAAATATAAGCAGAATGATTTTACCGGAGATTTTATTTCAATGGATCAAATTGTCACTTATGTATTTACTAATAAAATTCATTTAATACTATATCGTTTCAAAAGGCTGTAAATTGTTCGGCAGCCTGAACCTAATTCCAAATCTTTCTTTTTACACAAACTCGGATTTATCTATGCAAAACTTTATTGATTCAATATGTTTATTCAGTATTCTTAATTGGTGTTCAATTTCAAGTTGCGTTTTCTCTTAATTAATCATCACCAGTGTTACCGATTTATTTACATTTAGTTTACTGCAAGTACTGAGTAGAATGCAATCAAAACAATAATTTTTCTATTAATGTACATTCATCAATTTAATATCATGATCGTCAAAAGGATATAAAAAATTAGAGCAAATTAACTAAATCTTTTAAAAATGATAGTAGTGATTTTAGAGTGATTTGAACTATACGTAGGTTCATCAAACACGTGGTGCTGGTTGAAATGAGGGACAACAATTATGATCGATCTGGTCCATCTCCAGTCCAGTCAATATAAGTTAATAATCGAGATGACGGTTTCCATAGTTAATTAAAATCGTAACTGAATTAAAAAAAAATTGATGAGTACGTAGGTGAAGGTATAATATTTGTCATATCCACACCGTACCCGCAACGTATGATTTAGGTTAAACCGCCCGACCTAGGATACCGACCCCGTATTGTTTGAGTTGATTTTAGCTCAAATTCAGGATACAAAATATACAAACATGATTCTTGGGCTAATTTTGAACTTTTTAGAAATAAATTTGTTTTAAAACTACAAAATCAAAGTTCTAATGGTTTTTGAGTTGATTTTAGTCCAAACTTTGGATTTAAACTACACAAACATCATTCTCAAGCTATTTTTGAGATTTTAGAACCAAACTTCTCAATCATATAAGGGACTGTTCGAAATGTGAGACAGAGCTCGGTGATTAATAGGCTTTTTTAGGAGGAGGTGGGCTCTCACCTTGAAGAAGTCATATTGTTGGATGTGCAGATTTAGATTCAAATTTTTGTGTTTCTGAATTTAAAAATTCAAGATTTTTTTAGAATTAAAGATTGAGATATGAGTGTGGATGACTTAGCTTAATTGGACCCGAAGTGATGAAACTAATGAGGTAGATTAATGATGTGATATGTGGTTTAACGGGGATTCAAGAAACTTCATATTTTAGTTCATATTTTGATATTTTGTTTTTTTTTTAATATTGGAGTAGTTCAAATCGTAATAGAAAACAATAATAGTTTAGGACTCTTTTTAAATTTTCTCCATATATTTTAATGACGGTTTAATGTTCCCTACTCGAATATTATGATGTGGATATGATTTTAATATCTCTTGAGACACATAGGATATAGTAATATCACTAATTGCCCCATTGCCATCCCTAAGCCCTCTTTTGGTAGCATGTATTAGGAACGGGATTGTATTATTAATACCATGATGATGTGTTTGGTACAAAATAGGAATACGTATTAATAATGCGGGGAGAGAAAATTTACCTTTGGAAACCCGTATTAATAATACTTCCTCAATAGATGGTATTATTTATACGGATATTAATAATACACGTATAAATTATACGGTGTACCAAACGTGCACTAAATGAATTACTTTCATATTGGTGTGTGAGTGTCATGTGGCTACTCATTATTAATTGATTGTTTAGTTTTGATTACGGTAGGAATTCCTAAAAGATGGCAGCCTGGAATAATAATAAAATGAATTGTAATATAGCTACTTCACTATAAAAAAAAAAAAAACTTGTTTTTTTGAAAAAAAATATCGTGGATGGAAATCGGTCGGAAAATTTCTAAGTCATTTTCCGACGGATAAGATCAAATTAATCAATCCATCATATATTTAATTCATTTAATATTAGTTTAAGAATGTAATGGTAAATTTTATTTTAGAAAATCAGTCCAGTTTTTTTTTCATCGTATATCGTTTAGAAATCGTGGTAGTTCGGACTGCAATTAGGTAAGTATTGGTAGTTCAGGGCCCCTTTTTGAGTTTTATCAATATTTAAGACTTTTGGACAAGTTTCAAGTGATTCAGAAACATTTTAGGGGCCATAATCAGCAATTTTTCTATGAAAAATCGTGTATGAAGAGCAAACTTTGAAAGACCGATCTGAACATGAACAGAGAGCTAGATTGGGATGAAAACTGTCTTGACATCTATAAACGGCACACACAAAATGATCCTAGCTTGTTTTCAAAAAAAGAAGTCTGCAGGAAGCAAAAATATAAAAAAATTAAAATCGGCCCATTTTTCGTGTGAATATACCCATAAATCTAGTCATTTGGGTCTAGAAATGAAAACAAGAACTAACAAGCCTACAATTTAATATACATTTTTTTAAGATTGTTGGTCAAGTTTCATGTGATTCATACACACTTTATGAGATCATTTCACTGATATGTCCCTTAAAAATCATGCCCGAAGAGTAAACTTTGAAAGGTCGATCTGGGCACGATCGGAGAAATAGATTAGCACAAAAATTGTCATGACATTTATAGACAGCACGCAAAAGGTGATCCTAGCTCGGTTTCAAAAACAAAAGTCAACGAGTAAAATAAATAAAGAAAACCGAAATCGACCGATTTTAGTAAGGGTATACCCACAAATTTGGTCATTTGGTCTGGAAATAAAAGTAAAAACTAATAGGCCCACAATGTAATATGAAATTTTTTAAGAATCTTGGACAAGTTTCATGTGATTCAGACATGTCTTAGGGGCCCGTTTTACCGATTTATTCATGAAAAACTGTGTCGAGGAGAGAACTTTGAAAGACATATTTGCGCTCCAACGGAGAAACAAATTGGGATAATAAATATCATAGCATTTATACATGGCACCCAGAAGGTGATCCTAGTTTGTTTTCAAAAAATTAAGTTCGAAGGTAGGATAAATAAAAAAACTAAAATCGGTCCATTTTTCATAAGGGTATACCTACAAATTTAGTCATTTGGACGCTGAAATGAAAATCAGAACTAACAAGCCCACAATGTAATATGAAAATTTTGAAGACTCTTAGCTAATTTTCATGTGATTTAGCAATTTACCCATGAAAAATTGTACCCGAAGAACGAACTTTAAATAGTTGATCTGGGCACCAACGGAGAAACAGATTTGGACGAAAATTTTCACAGCATATATAAACGGCGCGTGGAAGGAGTTTTTAGCTTGATTTCAAAAATAGAAATCTGCGGATAGGAAAAATAAAAGAAAACTAAAATCGGACCATTTTCCATAGAGTGTATACCTACAAATTTGGTCATTTGGGTCCGGAAATAAAAAACGGAACTGATATGCCATAATGTAATATGAATTTTCTTAAGACTATTGATCAAGGTTCATGTGATTCAGACATGTTTTAGGGACCCGTATCAGCGATTTATCCATTAATCACCATGCCATAAGAGCGAGCTTTAAACTACCAATCTGGGAATGAACATAGAAATGGAATGGGACAAGAGCTGTCCTCAAATGTTTAGATTGCATGCAGAAGGTGGTCTTAGCTCGATTTCGAAAACAGAAGTTTGCAGGTAGGACAAATAAAAGAAAATCAAAATCAAAGGCCCATTTTTCGTAGGAGTAGACCCACAAATTTGTCATTTGTGCCTGGAAAAAAAAACCAGAAGTAATAATTAAGCTCACAATGTAATATGGAACTTTTTAAGACTCTTAGCCAAGTTTCATGTGATTCAGATACATTTTAGGAGCCTATTTCAACGAGTTATCCATGAAAAATGCGCTCGAAGAATGAACTTTGAATGGGTAATCTGGGCACCAACGGAGAAATGGATTATGATGAAAATTGTCATGGCATCTATAGATGGCATGCATACGGTGATACTAGTTTGGTTTTCAAAATAGAAGTCTGCATGTAGGACAAATAAAAGAAAACTAAACTTTGTCCATTTTTCGTAGGTGTATACCCACAAATTTGATCATATGGGTCCATAAACAAAAATCATAACTAACATCCCCAAAATATTATTTTTTAATACTCTTGGCCAAGTTTCATGTGATTCATACACATTTTAGGAGTTTGTTTCAGCAATTTATCAATAAAAAATTGTGCCTAAAGAGTGAACTTTAATTTAAAGGTCAATCTGAGAACAAACTTTGAAATGGATTGGGACAAAAACTGTTGTGGCATTTATAGACAGCATGCGAAAGGTGGTCCAATCTCCATTTTGAAAATAGAAGTTCGAGGATAGTATAAATAAAAGAAAACAAAATCGGTTCGTTTTTCGTAGGGGTATACCCACAAATTTGGTTATTTGAGCTTGGAAATAAAAATCAGAACCAACAAGCTCACAATGTAATATGAAATATGATAAGACTCTTGGCCAAGTTTCATGCGATTCAGACACGTTTTAAGGGCCTGTTTCAGCGATTTATCCGTGGAAAATCATGCTCGGAGAACGAACTTAATATGGCTGATCTGGGCACCAAAGGAGAAATGGATTGGGACGAAAACTATCATGACATCTATAGATAGCTCGCGAAGGTGATAATACTAGCTTGGTCTCACAAAATAGAAGTCCGCACGTAAGACAAATAAAAGAAAACTAAAATCGCTCCATTTTCCGTAAGGATACATTCATAAATTTGGTCATTTGGGTTTGAAAATAAAAATAAAAATTTAAGACTCTTGGCCAAGCTTCATGCGATTCAGACAAGTTTTAGGACCTATTTCAAGGATTTATTCATGAAAAATTGTGTCCGGAGAGCGAACTTTGAAAGGATGATTTGGACACGATCGGAGAAACAGATTGGTACGAAAACTGTCGTGGCATCTATAAATGGCACGCAGAAGGTGATCCTAACTCGGTTCCAAAAACAGAATACATTTTAGGTGATTCACAGGAGTAATAATAGCAAGACATATCACCAACTCATGAACTGCAAAATCGGCTGGAAATGCGTTGATCTTGGATCGAGCTCGCACCAAGTGCTAGTCCTTGGCGGAGTGAATCCCCCGGCGACCCATTTTATGAGCTACCGACGGAGATATGCTTTTGTTCACATACTACGTTTTGTGTTCTTTTCATAATCTATCGTACATGCATTTGTTTACTTAAATACAATTTACAACACAATACAAAAACAACAAAGAAAAAAAAAAAAAAAGGAGATATGACGTTCATTGGATAATTAACTTGATATGAGGATTCGCCAAACACGTGAAGTTCACTGAAGTTGGTTGAGCTTTCATATCATTGTGTGAATCGAATTGTTTTTTTTTTATTAGAATATAGATAAAAAACAATCCTAGAAATGGCAGCCTGGCACATAATAATTAAATTTTAAACTTAATATAATCAAATTAGTTAATCATTGAAGAGACTAATAATAAACTCCATTTATAAATCGGGAACAGCTCACAAATAAGAGAATAAAATAGCAAGAAGATATGCTCATCGATAGTTTAAATATATATATATATAGAGAGAGAGTGTGGATCAAATAAAAACCAATTTGGATATGTAAACGGTAAACTATTTATATCCTTTGATTTTATCCAATCCAACGAATCTGGTTTTATTTATTTTTAAAATTAAAATTAATTCATTTATATTTATTTAATGTCATGAATATCCTCTCCTTAAAATGTGCACATAAATCGGTATTAAAAGATCTTTACGGATTTATCTCTCTCTTTTATCTCTCCTCAATTATTCTTTTGTTTCCTTTTTGGATTTTTTCTATCTCTCCTTCATCAATTGCTGCTGCTATCTAATGGTGCACATATGGATTTTGGTGCACGTATGGATTTTGGTGCACATTATTAATTTTGATGCACATATGGATTTTGGTGCACATTCATAATAAGTGCACATTTTATCAAAAAATACATTCAACAAGATAATCATAAAATAAATAGAAAATATATCCGTGTATGCACCATTAGTGCACTGTACAATTCATCAAAAATAATCAACAAATAAACAATAAATAAGTTGTGCACCAAAATTTAAATTGTGCACCAAAAACTAGATAATGTACTGAGGTTTGCATTGTGCACCAAAATTATCTAAAAAATATTCTGCGTTTTTTATTTAAAATGACAAAAAATTCATTATGAACAGATCATTCGGTAAAACACAGAAAATTATGATTTTAGGAAATAAGTTAATTGCTGAAAATATGAGAATCAAATCTATCATATCTTTTTTTACGGTAACAATATCTCTCTCATCTTTATTATTATGCTATTTATTAAAGTGGATAAACATCAATTTAATCTCAAACGTACATGTGTGATTAATCTAACGATCGCAATTGGTTCACAGTTTACATATTCAAATTGGTTTTCACCTGATCCGTCCCCATATATATATATATATATGTATGACGATCTGCCAAATACATATGGCATCATAATAACGGTATTAGTTGGGTTGAGAGTTGTCCATTGTCCTCATTCGAAGAAATAGAGACTCCAAACAACGAACCCTAAGCCCTGTGACGCTATAGATTCCTCGAAATCTCATCTATTTTGGGTTATTTTTTCAGTAAAGAGTATATAATAATTATATTTAATGAGATTTGTCGGTATGTCTACGTCCTCGCATCGTTTGGTTCCACTTGCTTCGCTCCGAAATCTGTCATTTTATTTGGTATATGAATTACACCAAACAAAAAGATTGCACTAATTTGTTTTCGGGAATTATAACGGATGTGTTGAAGATCTGAAAGTATGTATATACAAGATAAGCTTTGGGTATCTTACAGATTATTTATCCCCGGCTAAAGCAATTATGATAGTGTGGTTGTGCCAATAACAATAAATTGAGATCCGGTAATATCAATCCGAAAAACAACAAGATAAAAACTATGTAATTTTAATTTTCAATTATCAATCACTGTCATTAATTAATTATATTTTATTCGACACTAATTAATTATATTTTATTTAACACGTGACAATGCATGATTTGTAATTATCATTTAAATCCTTCTTTATTTGAAACCGATTGGCTTTATTCTAAAAAAAAAAAATGAAGAATGCATGACAAGAAACTGGCTTACCTGCTTTGAATAAATGTCTTGAAAAATTAATAAAATTTTGATTTAATGGTTTTGAGTATTGTCTAATATTAACTATCTTGAAGATATGGCATGTCCGATTGATTTTTGGGAGGACTGTGTACACCACTAATGGGGAGTCGTCACGTGACGCGTTGAAAAGTCAAAATTATCATCGGTTTAAAAATACTTGACTATGGAATCCACCGTCACGTGATAAACATAGTCCACCCAAAAATTTTTCATGGGGATGAATATATACTAAAAGCATGCTGAGAGTGCACGTGGGCAAATCGGTGTCGGTCCCCAAAAGAATGGCTGATGACAAACCTAACTCGGCTAGCTACCCCGGATCGCCAACATATGTTGTGCCAATCTGCTCGTCAAACAGGTTGTGCCCATAAAAAAACAGAAATGTAGTACTGCTATCAAACAAACATTAATTCAGCAATCACACAGCTTGAGAAGATTAAGCATCGATCTTTGGTTCTTAGTTTTCTTGGTATCCCTCCAATGGCAGATTCCGCCTCCGAGTCGGATTCGATCCTGCAAAGAGCCGATTGCTCGGCCATCGGCACGGTCATCTCAACTTTGCCAACTCAAAGAGGATGGACTACTAGCGAGGTGAAGCTGTACCAAGGGTTTTGGCACATGGACTATGTTGTCCCCGGGATCTTATCCCTCCAGGAAAGCTTTCGCGGTAATCCGGATCACATTGTCCTCACCACCTACCCGAAATCCGGCACCACATGGCTCAAAGCTTTTCTCGTCTCCATCATGAACCGGTCGAGTTGCAACTTCACCGGTGGTCAGGGTCAGACCGGTACCGGCAACCCTTTGGTCTCCAGCAATCCCCACGGCTTCGTGCCGATCATGGAGTTCCACGCGGCCAGCAACTTCGCTGATCCGAACGCGGGGGACGGTCAGCGGCTCTTGGGCACTCACTTACCTTACTCGCTGCTTCCCAAGTCGATGATCGAGTCCGGGTGCAAGATCGTGCACGTGATGCGGGAGCCGAAGGACGTGTTCGTGTCGCTTTGGCACTTTGCGTGCGAGCTGCGGAAGGGGGATGGGTTGCCTCCGTTGGCTTTGGATGACGTGTTTGACAGGTTTTGTGATGGGTTTTCGGAGTGCGGGCCTTACTGGGATTATGAAATCGAATACTGGAACGCGAGTTCACACCAGAGATTCCTGTTTCCATTCTAAGACACAACATGGGAGACAAAACAAGAGGCGGCTTCAACTTCAAAACCGGCGTCTGACATTCTCCAGTTTTCTTTACAAATCAGGGAGTTTTGCGCGCAGCTTAATCATCATCATCATCATCAGCAGCAGCAGCAGCAGCAGCAGCAGCAGCAGCAGCAGCAGCAGCCTATATGTATATAACCCTCCAATCATGCATTACCCCTCATATCTGAATTATTTCAGCTTCAGCGCCTACACGCACATGAAGTCAACTAGTCCGTACAAAGAATAGTCTCATCAAATCAAACGGTATGAGTCTGAGAAGTAGAGCATGGATGAGCTGTGGAGGCAATGAAAGACTTGGGATTGGGATTTGCGAGATGGATTCACCGGCTGCATGCCAAGAACAACTCTTTAGACGTTACTCTCCGGCAAAGAAGTTGTCTGGTCCAGCAAATAGAGTAACTGAAGAGAAGGCTAAGAGAGCAGAGGAGTCACTGAGGAAAGTCATCTACTTGAGCTGCTGGGGCCCTAACTAATAATTACCCAGTTGGCAGCAGCAACCAGCTGCATCGTATCAAGTGTGGAGCTGTCTGACTCTGATCAATATATCTGTGAAAATAGTTTAGAGAGAGAGTGGAGGATTGGTAGTAGCTCAGCATCAGTTAATCGCAAGGGTATCAAATTATGCGACTACAAGAAGTGTCACGACTATTACTAAAAACAATGATCTCATTCGTCTATCAGAGTTGGATTCTCAAAGGAGACAATTCTTTTTCCAATATTAATATTCTTTTTATGAATATTTGAGGTGAACATTTTGAAATACATGGTTAAGATATAATTAAGGATGCAAATGAAAAGTGAGATTATTAATGCCATTATGAAAGGCCTAAGGATCATTTCAACACATTGTAATATGTTGCTGGGAAAGGATGGACATGCTTGAGAACTTTTTGACACTTGCAATTCTTCGAGAGGAGATATTTTTTTTAATTAAATGTAAATTACAAAACACACATCCGACCATCAGAGGATTCGAACTCTAATAGTGGAGAATGTCAGGATTCACCTCTTATCCTCTTTATCGAAAGGGGAGATCATATATATAGTTTGATGCTGCACAACCTTCTCAAATCTCATGCTACACGGTTGATGATGGCTTGGTGCAGCCAATAGAAATGTGTTAAGCGAATCCTGTTGACACAAATTTAAAAGGAGATTTGTGTTATGTCACGTAGGATTTGTGTCATGCCAACTCAGCATGTCATAAACCTCATTTTCACAAATATTTCATTCCTTTTAAACAAATCTTTCAAACCTACGCTCGTAATTAACTGATGCAATGACCAATTACCACGCTTCAAAATGGAAGCGTAGTAATTGATATATATTAAATATTCAAAATATAATAATTACCACGCTTTCAATTTAAAGCGTTATAATGAGTATATTTTGAATATTTATATATCAATTGTCATGCTTACAACTTGAAGCGTGGTAATTGATATTATCCTGAATATTTAATATATATAAATTACCATGCTTCCAACTTAACGTGTGATAATTGATATTATCATGACTATTGAATATATACCAACTATCACGTTTCCAATTTGAAGCATGATAATTGATATTATCTTGAGTATTTAATATATACAAACTATCATGCTTCAAATTTGAAACATGATTATTGATTTTTTCACAAAGCACTTTGTGCAGACAAAGCGCCCCGATGTCAGAAGGCTAAAAAGGCTCCAAACTTTGACACGAAACTTACTTCAAAGTTTCAATAGAGAGCCCTAAGTGAGGTTGTAGTGCTTCATGTGTGGCAATGAGATACTCCCTCCCTCCTCTAATCTATTAAATGTTTTTAGTTTTTTTTATAATAATATGATTTATGAAACGTTATGTAAACGTCATTTCGATAATACTTTTGATATTTAACTTTTTATCATCTAAATTTCAAATAATATGTATGAAAACTTTAATGCATATAAATTGAACTGACAAGTAAAAAGAGGGAAGATAAATGTCTTTTCTAATGTCATTGGATTATATTAAAACGATTTCTTTTCAAAGAAAAAAAATTTTCAAGATATGATAAAAGTAAGATATCAAAATTCCCATAACAATGTTTTTAAATGATAATTTAAAATAACATCACGTGAGAAAATAGTAATCTCTTTGATTTTAAGTCTCGTGTTTACTTTTATCATTCATTTATTAGTAAGTAAGATTTAATGATATATATCATTAAACATAAGTAAGTTCATAGTTTTATCATCTTCAGTAAAAGTCAACTTATTTTTGTGTCAATTTTTTCTTAAAAAAAAACGTTGCCATTAAAATTCGAACTAGTGACTTCAAAGCTAAAGCTACACACTCCTCATTTTGGAGATAGTGGGGCATGTACCGCATTTTGATTAGTTAAAATATGTGTTTAAGTGGAAGGGAAACAGAGTATTGAATCACGTGTTATTCGTTGAGTGGATGAAGTATATGATAGTGGGACATTGACTCCAGCTGAATGGATACAACTAGGGGTGTTCACTATACGGTTAAAACCGTTAACCGAAGTCGGTTAACCGAAAATTTTAACCGCGGTTAACCGAATTCGGTTAACCGAGAAATTCGGTTCGGTTAACCAAAAAATTCGGTTCAGTTAACGGTTAATGATATTTAAATTTTCGGTTAACCGGTTAACCGATTAACCGAATTATTTCATGTCGTTTCTTTTGTTGTCCATTGCGTTTTGATCTTCTCGGCTTCTCCCTTTGATTTTATTTCCTCCATTCGATTTCAATCTAGGTCAATTACTCAAAGTCTCAAACTCAGACCGAAGCCGACGCCCGACAAGGACAAGCGACAAGCCCTCTCCGCCGTCGTCTCAGCCCTGTTGCCGCAGCGGACGAGCCTCATCGCCCCATCGCTGTCACGTCTCATCGTCCAATCGCCCTGTCGCTTATTGTCCCGAGACTCCCGATGCTTGCAGTCGCCCCATCGATTCTTCGTCCCATCTAGGTGTCGCATCATCTAATTCCACCGTCTCTCGCCTTATAAGTCTCAAGCTCTTGTTTTGCTCATCCGGTCATCGCCTCAGCTCGCTCGTTGCCCTCGTCCGTGGTAATTGATTCTACTCTCTAGGGTTTAGTTGTTGTCGTTTGATTGACATTGATAATTGATTGTTATGCTGCTATGTTCCATCGGCTGTGCTGAATTGCTGATAATTTGACTGTGGATGTGGCTGAACTACTGAAATTTTTGATACCATTAGAATTTGGTTTTGTTAC
>NQLW01000033.1:1546260-1579127 GCA_002312845.1 Kalanchoe fedtschenkoi | reverse complement strand
ATGTAAAAATTATCAGCAGGGTATTTTTTTTCTTTAAATTGAAAACTCGGTCAAAAATTCGGTTAAATTAACCATTTAACCGAAATTCGGTTAAAACCACGGTTAATTTAACCGAATTAACCGAGTTTTCGGTTAATCGGTTAAATTAACCGAAATTAACCGAATTTTCGGTTTACCGAAAATTCGGTTCGGTTAACGGTTAAAGAATTTTCTGGTCGGTTAACCGGTTCGGTTAACCGAATAGTAAATTCGGTCGGTTATTAACCGAATTTACAGCCCTAGATACAACCGAAATCCCAAAATATCATCTTCTCATGTTTGCACTCTCTTCATTTCTAGCCGTTTGAACAAACTGAGGGACAACTTCTCATTTAATCCCATATAGGTGATTTTATCCACTCAGCTACAGTTGCAAGCCTCGCCCCGTCGCTACCACTGTAAGCCCACTTGCTATGTTTCACCACTGCAAGCGTTGCCTCATCGCCTCCACTGTAAGCCCACCTGATCCACTCAATGTGTTATATAGTACCTTTATATTCATCGCCATATCAATGTTAGAGTGATGCTTGTGAACTTGTCAAAGGACCAAGTTGTATTTTTATAATTTTAATGAGCATGTCAAATGTCGTTATGATATTCTTAGATTAAATGCTCATTTTGAAGTGCTAAAATACTGCAAATGAGGTTGTCATGAGTGGACATATATTTGATATTTATTGTTATTAATGTAACTAGAGACCATTTGGGGAATAGTATAATATGAACTTTGGATGATGCGTTATTCTATGTTATAGAATGGAAGTATTGAAATCACAGCGACATTGGATGTATGACTATTTGAAGACAATACAACATGATTTTTCGACTTTAGATCTGATTTCCTTAAAATTGAATTTCTATGAAAACTAACGGATTTAGTCTGTTCATTATATTTTTTTCTTATTATCTCAAGGCACTGCAACCGTAATTGCGTGTGCCATGACTGATGCGAGCCAACTAAGTAAACCCTTCCTCAAGCTGCACTGGAGTCCGGAAAATGAGAATCATGTGGTGCGGTGGAACCTAGTCAATTTGAAGGTAAAAAACATCTAGATTTAATATTTATATATTATGTGATTGAAACTCTATTGCGGCTTATTTATTGACGCTCTATTTTAGGTAGTGATATTTTATTTATTCATTTAGGTCATTTAGGACATAAAATTTTCAATGATGATCTACCATTTTTGTCATGTTCTTCTTCTAAAGAAATTTCCAGAGAGCAGACCGACGCTTCAGTCTCTGAGATTGTGTCTCTTAATGATGAGCTTGTAGATTTCTAGTTTGTTTTATATTAATTTTATTGAATATTATAAAATATTAATATTTGGTATCATATTTTTATTGAATCATTGAGTTTATATAATCAGAAA
Source organism: Kalanchoe fedtschenkoi (assembly GCA_002312845.1). Taxonomy (NCBI): domain Eukaryota; kingdom Viridiplantae; phylum Streptophyta; class Magnoliopsida; order Saxifragales; family Crassulaceae; genus Kalanchoe; species Kalanchoe fedtschenkoi. Next base: position 1,577,715 of record NQLW01000033.1, on the reverse strand, counting down.
TGGTTTAGTAGGAAAATACGATACAGGGTGCCTATCACCGGTTGTAAATTGGCTGAAAACTGACTGAAATTTTAATTGGCCGAAAGTAGGTCAGAAACAGACCGAAAACTTCCAAACTTATTGATTGTCGGAAACTGGCCGCAAAGTGGCCGGAAATTCAAACAGAAAAATGGCCGGATCTTTTTTCACAAATATTTATCGGGGGAGCTGTTTTGGCCTAGAGAATTTGATCGGAAATTCGGCCAATTTTTAACCCAAAAGCAACTTTATTTTTATAGTGAATATCAGACAGATCATGCTGGTGACACGGAGAGATGCAAAATATATCCGGCATTAACTATGGAGCACACCGACTTACGAAAGGATCACTAGATGTATCATCCAGCCATTAACTTTCTAGAAGTCCACATAGCAGCCAACTTCTTCATACCACACTATCCTAGTAAGTATAATATAATTACCGAATGAAATTACCCGTGCTCCCTGAGTTTAAAGTGCACCATTCACCGCTTTGTCAAAAACGATTGAAAATAAGCTAACCACTATTTCAAAATTCAAAGTGTTGTTACACTTGAATCTCTAGTTCATACTAGGGGTGTAACGGTTCGATTCGATTCGGTTTTGCGTAAAAACTGAACCGAACCGACATTCATCGGTTTCAATTTTTTTTAAACCGAACTGAATCTTGCAATTTGAAAAACCGAACTGAATCAAACTAATCGGTTCAGTTCGATTTCGGTTCGGTTCAGTCAAAAATAAATTAAAAGACTAACTTAAAAAACATGTATAACCAACCTAATAAAATGTTTACATACAAATACAACCTTGAAAATCTATGATTACTAATCTCCTGGAAAATGTTTCCTGCATGAGCAGCTCTTCAATTTTCTGTTTCAACTCACTAGGACGACCCCGCTCGGCGAGCGGTTGTCAACCCCTCAACCATCCCATCCCGTAGACAACCCCGCTGTCACCCCACCCCTAGGCAAAGCGCCGTCGGCGGGGTTCTCCGCCGGGCGATCTGAGCTGCTGGATCTCCCTCGGACTGCGAGCACAGGCTAGGCGGCCTGAATCCCCAGCCGAGCCGGTCGAGCAGGTCCGCGGTCAGAGCCTCCTCCCGCCCGGCGAGCGCAGCCCAGCCACCGCGCCGCAGATCGAGTGGCTGTGCCGCATGCCCCGCAGATCGAGCGGCCGAACCCACAGGCCTCGAACGCCATAACCCTCAGGAGGCTTAGCCGAAGACCCATCGGTTTCGGCCGAGCCCCCTACTGACGCTTGCCCCACCGCAGACGGCGAATCGAGCAGTGCCCTCCGCGCCGAGGCTCCTTTCCAGGGTTTCCTCCTCCAGATCGGCCCTTCGGCCGTGCGGCTCGGGTTCCGCTCCCCTCGGCCGTCCCCCACCCAGTAAGCCCCCCGCTCGTCCAGATCTGCCGCCACTGCCTCAAGGTCTGGCCTCCATTGAAGCCGGAACCCACTCGCCGGAGGCCAGTAAGTCGACCAGTAGGCGCCAAGCCAGTTGATTCGGCGGTGGTCGGTCATCCAAGGTAGCCAGACCGCGGCTCCAGCTAGCAGATCCGGTTCGCTATTCTTAGGCTTCGGCCACCCCTTTTAGGCTTTCGAGCCAAACCCCTATGCCTCTTGCCACCCATTGTAGGCTCTCAAGTCAAATTTTTAGGCCTCGTGCCACCCCCTTGTAGGCTCTCGAGCCAAATCACTAGGCCTCGTGCCACCCCTTGTAGGCTCTCGAGCCAAACCCCTAGGCCTCGTGCCACCCCTTGTAGGCTCTCAGAGCCCTAGGTCCTTTGGACAATTATCAATAAAATAAAATATTAAAAAAAAAACTCACTGGGACGAATCAATTCATGGGCCTCCTACAGAAAATGCATGAAGAAAATTTTCAACTACAAAGAACACAAAAAATTCTAAGAAGACAGCATAAGAGGAACTGTGAATTTGTATTCAGATCTTGATAACTATAATCTTCATATATTTACTAGCAATAACTAAACAATGTAATCAATACGCAGCCACACTAACACCCACCTCCTAACTAAAAATCGGTAACAAAGGCAGTAATTTCAAGCAAGAAAAAAGCTGCCAACAAACTCCATATTCCACTTTCGATTTACACCAAGCTAAATCAAACCAGCACTCACTAGAGCCCCAACCGCTTTCGGACGAGGAACTATCCGGCCCAATCACGACGCTCGAGATAAGCTTCCCAGCGCCACTCAGCACTCGGCCAACCGCCGAGAGCCAATTCGCCTTCCCAATTGGTTGTTGGGCCCGCTGCTGCGGTGGCGGAGGGTCCGGCCGGTCGTACGTAGTCCGGGCTGACGCAGCGCGTCTCCGCCGTACAGTTTCCCCCCAGATCCGAGGTTCGAGGCCCCGCCCGCTGCTTCGTAAACCGATGACATGGCGAGCAGTTCGCGCGGGTGGTGCACGGGTGGTTTTTTAGGGGTTGAATTCGGGGAAATCAGCAAGTTTGAGGAGGAGGAGCAAATCGAGCATCAATGGCGGATAAGGGATTTTTCGAGGAGAGAGAAAGTGAGTTTGGGATCGCGGTCTGCAGTTCGCGGAATGACATGGACAATCGATCCGATGAAGCGCTCCCTTCGCCTTCGATTCCAGATCTGACGAAGCCATGGACAATCGATCAAAGCGAAACAAATTATGGAATGACAGAGGAATTGATGAACGGGCTTTTAAAACAAACTCAACTGGCGACAAAGAGGACGGACGAGCAACGGATAGATTGACCGGTTTACAAGGCGTGACTCGTAAATCGTGAGCGGCCTGAAATGTAGACTGCTAGATAGGGTGGATAACTGGACTAGAGTTGGTGTGGAGAGTGAGCGGCGTGCAGCGACAGGTCAGATACGGGGTGGAGACTAGACAGTGAAGCGGCGTGGCAGGTATGACTGCAAGAGGCGTGAGGGTAAAATTGTCATTTCACCAAAAAAAGCCAAACCAAACTAACAAAAACCATCGACGCAGAAAAAAACAAGCAACGTGCAATCCCATACACTCAATCCTGGTTTTCCACAAATCCATCAACACCCACATTTCATCGGCTGTCTCTTCTCTATATAAACCACCAGCTACCAAACACCAACTCACTTCTACAAGCAGAGCAGTTAACTCATCACAAATACGACCATCCTCACTCACTTCACCATCAACCCAATTTCGAACACAATCACCAACTAATTCTCATCATGAGCCTGAGAAGCAGAGCTTGGATTGTGGCTGCCACCGTGGGAGCTGTGGAGGCCATGAAAGATCAGGGATTCGCCAGGTGGAACCACACCATCAGATCGCTTCACCAGCATGGCAAGAACAACTTGAGAACTTATGCTCAAGCCAAGAACAAGATGTCATCTACAGCTGCAAACAGAGCTGCAACACAAGACAAGGCTAGGCAAGCAGAGGAGTCATTGAGAAAAGTCATGTTCTTGAGCTGTTGGGGTCCTAACTGAACTACTCATGTATAGAATATTCAATCTGCGCAGCAGCGAAAACTCTGTTGGAGACAGACCATGTCCAAAGTATAAGTTCTGGCAAGAGAGAGGAGTGACTTCTACCAACCCGATGCACCAAAATAGTCTTTAGAAAACCATATGTAAGTACAAGTGTGATATCTTTCCTGATTTTGGAAGTGTGTTGTTCTCTGCCCAAGTTTGCAAATTGTTGGGAATCATAGAGTAATCTGTTGGAGCTTTCAATATGTTGTAAAGGCCTTTTACACATCTACCTATTGAGTGAAATAACCTACTTTTGGTCAACCGTCGCGTTTTGAGATTGTGGTTGGCCTCCTTGGAGTCATAGTTTCAAACATGTGTTCGTCCAAATGTGCACTGATTGGACATGTGATCTTCAACCGAGGTTTGAAACGGTGGTTTGTTACAATCAAGGTTGGGTTCTAACAGACCATCATTTCAAACTGAGGTTGACAGAAAATAAGTCATTTTAATAAACTTTTTTTGAAGGAAAGCCAGCCGTTAATTTTTTTTTTTCACAAAAGTTCAACGAAAAAGATTCGTAAGTGATACCCAAAATATTACCCTTCAAAAACCCTTAACAAAAATACTAGAGCCAAATGCACTAGCTAAATTTCGTGAAAAATCCACTTCAATATCACGTTCCTCTTTTTACTTGAACCTAAATCTTTACCCAAACCTGCCCTACTCCTCGATTTCCCTCTTTATGCTTTGTTCCTGAATTTGACAGGAAAGGGAGTAAAACAAATTGAAGGGAGAAGAAAAAAATAGAGAAGAGGAAAAGAGAGAAAAAAGGTTGATTTCAGTTTAAGAGGATTCGAAAAGAAAAAAAAAGAAAATATAACAAAATTATTAAATTGACTTTTAAGTTTAAGTGGAGTGGAGAGTGAAATAAGGGAGACTACTTCCCTTCTCCATCCAACTTATCCTAAATCCAAAATCAGAATAAAAGGAAATAAGGATTTAACTACTTTAACCATTTCCCCCCTACCCTCCTCCTCGGCTACCTGCCCCATCCAAACCCAACATTACTCAGCCATCTCCCTCCTCCTTGGCTATCTCCCCCGTAACATCTCCATCTCCACCTCCATGACGCAACCGCCGCCTTCAGATCCCGTGCTCCTGAGCGCCAGTGTCTTAATTCTGACGAGAGAGAATGAATCATTGGTCGGACTTGATCGACATTGATGATGAGGATGCGAGCTTCACGGTTTATCAATTGGTATCGCATCTTCGAGATGTGTTTTTGGAGAAAGATTATCTGAAAGTCGAGAAGCTGCTGGTGAAGCGGGAAGAGAGGATCAGGGCAAAATGGCGAAGGAAGTGAAGCAATTGAATTTGTTATGCCAATTGACATTTTTAGGAACTATGAAGAAATTAAGGCGTTGTCGGTTTTCCTTTAAAATCAATGCTTTTTTTTGTAGAAGTTACTATAATGTCCAGGCCTAAAAGCAGTCTACTATCTGTCACTTATTTTAAAATTGAATATTCAGTTATCACACTTCCATGAATTTTGAGCCGTGTGGCATGCCTGCGCTGGGCTCGCTCGCATTGCTTCCTTAGATTGGAGGTCTCATGTATTACTATCATCAAGGGGATAACGAGCAGGTTTGTTACTTTCTTTATGGATGGTTGTGTACTTAATTTCTCATTCATCATAACTATCAACTTTTTATTACATTTAGAGCTACGGAGGAGTGTTTGAGGAGGCATCTATAATGTCTGAGCTCTTTAATTCCTATGGTCTCAAATTTTGTTGGTAATTGATTTAGCCGTGAATTGCAAAGATTCTCAAATAGATTCGTGAAATAAAATATCTAAAGATGAATATATGACATTTGTGGTAAAAGAATGCTATTATAGTGTCAAAAAGTATTGTATTCTCTTGTTGATGGTGTAGGGAGATTTTGGTATGTGATTTTTCTTCTTCAGTGCAACTGCAGGAGAAGGTTGCCCAAGTGAAGATTGTGGCATATTATTGCTTTCTCTACCGGTCTGTACAGTAGTTGTAGTAGCTATATAATTAGTCGTTGATGTTTATATATATATATATATATATATATATATATATATATAGAATGTGAATCAAATGAAAATCAGTTTAGATTTGTAAACTGTGAATCAATATTATCCTTTGATCTCATTCAATCTAACGATCCTCTTTTATTCAATTTTAAAATTTTAATCGTTACTTTCTGTTGCCTAGATCTACAGAATAATTTTTTCCTTATTTGTAGGGGTAATATTCAAATGTTATTATCTCTTGTATTTATTTCTAATTGATTTTAATGTTAGTTTCCTTTTTAGAATAACATATTATTCTATCTTTCTCGCTACATTCATAATCCTCACGCGCTACGCCTACTGTTCTTCTCCACCCACCCTCATATCATCAACTCTACCCACAGGTCCAGGTTTAATTTTTTATTAATTTCTTGTTCTTTTAATGGAGTTTCCTCACAGTTGAGTTACGTATTCTAATTTGTTCTGTGCATTTTCCTGTCTCGTGTTACTGAAAGAGCCTCATGGAATAGACGTTTGATAAATTCACCTCAAGTTCATCACAGCGGCTATGCTTGAATGCTTTAAGCAGTCATCTCGTCTTCAACCGTCAGAAAAGACATGCAGTGGTGCACAATCAATGGTGCACAATCAGTGGTGCATAATTTTATGGGTTTTGATGGTGCATGTGTAGATCTGCTGAATAATTTTGGTGCTTTCATTTTTAGATGCATTTCAAAGCAGTGATGGAAGCAATGATAGTCTCTTCATGAATGATGTGTACGCAAACGAAACCCAATGTTCTGAAAACAATGTGGAAGACCATGTATAACTCATGCAACTTCTGGTGCATTTGGATTTTGGTGCACGCCTAGAAAGTGTGTAGTTTGCAAACAAATGGTCAATCATGACAGCAGGAACTGTCCTGACAAGGAAAAATGATGGAAGCAACTTTGTTTTGATTTAATTTTCAATTAGTTAAAATTTTCAGTTGAATTCAGCCACAATTTGATTATCATTTTTTGTTTTGTGTCTATGGTGCACTTATGAATGAAACAGTTTTTTTAATGTTTTATGTCATACTTCGACCTTTTTGCAAAAGAAAGATAACAACTATATGCATTTTCAGCTCCTTCTCATGTTACCCTGAGCCCAACAACACCCGCCACGTCACTTAATTTCAGAATGCATTAAACTTTTTGGTGCACAAACTTATTTTTCTATATTTATGTTATATGTGGTGCACAACTGAACACACTAGAAAACTGATTTGGTGCACTAAGATAATTGAATTTAAAAACATGAGTTCGTGAACGGAATCAGCTAGGGAATGCTCTAAAAATAAAAAGGAATGCATTCTTAGTGAACAAAAAAAAACAGTTAAGCAATGTAAGATAGAAAAATATATGAAGCTTGTTAAACAAACAATTATTTTAACGTACATCGTCAATATTTTACATGTTGGTGCACCAATTCAATCTTGGTGCACTGGTGCACAATTTAACATCAGTCTATGGTTTGATTTTTGGTGCACAATCCAAATCTTCGATACATTTGTGTCGTGCACCCACCGTCTGCAATTCTTCAATTTTCTTCTAATTAATGAAAGTAAACCAGCAGACTCAGAAGAGGAAAGGTCGGTGGTGCATCTCCTTCTCGGTTGCCACGAAAAAAAAACCAAATCTTCCCGAGAACGACAGCTTCAACGGTGGAAGGTCCACCTCTCTTTTTCCTCGCGTCGTGGCTTACACAGAAGAGAAAGTGGGTGCGTGATAAATTGGTTAATGGGAGGAGTGATTAGTGGGATTTGCCAGTTATTTAAAATTAAATTAATGGGATGAGATATGTTACCTATTTTATCTTATCATCAACCAATTAGTTTGTTAATGTCAATTATTAACTTTAATATTCAATTAAATCTAGTGCATTGATTTTATGAAAATCAACGATCAGATTTGGTTCACAGTTTACAAATCCAAACAGGTTTTCACTTGATCCGCCCCCTATATATATATATATATATACACTAGTATCTGGAGACTGAGATGTGCTTCAACATATATTCTGTTCAGTGTTGATGTTCTGAATGTTGTCATTTGAGATGATGATTATTCTCTGCTAGTGTAACCCTCTTTTGACATTAATTGACACAGGCTGTAGATATAAAAATACTTGGATCCCTCACCAGAGATGATTTGAGGAAAATCTGTGGTGATAACTTTCCTCCTTGGATATCCTTCCCTGCTTTCGAACAGGTTCATGCAGCTATTCAAATTCTCCTGCATCCCAGCATTAAATCACATAGCTTTTTTGGTGCCGTCTCATTGTTACTATATTTTGAACTTAATAGATACTATTCATATTTTTCCATGTCTAGAACTGCGAAAAGGTAAAATATCGCATTTCGTTTGGTTTACTCAAATCTCAATGGAGATGATAATTTTCAGATGGATTCTTAGCAGTCTGCTTGGGTCATAATTTGGTTTCAAGCATCCTTCTTCAAGAAGCCAATGAGAAAATAGCTAAGGCCGTAGGCTGTGTACTATAAACAGAATTAGGTTTCTGGATGATAGATTCTGACTTCTTATAAATGTAATTTGCAATAAGTTACAAAACATAGGACCCCAAAATAATTGCGTAGACAGCCGGGAAGTATTTCTATACACTTTTAAATGCTTCCTATTCATTCAGGTCGCACTGAGTTTAATTCTTGTTTGTAATACTTCATGTCATCTCCATTTGTGTAAATTTCATCCAGGTGAAGTGGTTGAACAAACAACTTTGCAAGTTGTGGCCATTTGTCGCAGATGTGAGTCTCTTTGTCATTATTCTGTTTACGCATGTAGCCATCAATTTCTGTTAGTCATGTTAACTCGAGAAACTTTGAGAAACTAAAATATCTGACTATACTCTTGTTCGCTTCTCATACTGAATCTTCTCAAGTATGCTGCCTTATATTCTATTATTTGAGCAAAATGCCATCTTTGTATGACACCATAAACTGCAGATGCTTTATATACCACTTCTCGTTCTGAATATTGTCAGTTGACCAGTTTTAATCGTTTTGGATGAAATGTTGAACTGTTGGATACATTTGATATTAGGTTGATTTATCTTATTTTAATATTTCTGTTTTTTGTAAGGCTGCAAGTATGGTTATCAAAGAATCGGTTGAACCACTATTAGAAGATTACCGGCCTCCTGGGATATCATCTTTGAAGTTCAGCAAGCTAACCCTTGGCACCGTGCCACCCAAAGTTGAAGGTATAAACCGAATTTTAAACAAATTTTTGTAACTATCTTGCTGATAGTTTCTTGAAGCATAAGCTTTTATAGGTGAACTTACGTCTAACAGTTACCTGGGAGGATCTATCTATTCAATTGATTCTCTTGTTCAGTTTCTTGTACGATAGTGATATTTGACTCCTGTCAATGTGTATGACTACTTAGGTATCAGAGTTCAAAGTTTGAAACAAGGGCAAATTACAATGGACATTGACTTCCGGTGGGGTGGTGATCCAAATATTGTTTTGGGGGTTGAGGCTCTCGTGGCATCTATTCCCATCCAGGTTGAAGCCACTGTTTCCTTATTATGAGTTGCCATATCTAATTTCTGACATTAATGAGCCATTCTTCTACTTCTATGCAGTTGAAAGATCTTCAAGTTTTTACTGTTATTAGGGTGATCTTTCTCCTTTCCGAAGAGATTCCTTGTATTTCTGCAGTTGTTATTGCTCTTCTTTCAGAGGTATGTATCTCATACCATGCCATATCCAGTTATCCTATTTCTTTATATTGCTGCTGAAGGGTTATGAGCCTCAATAGAACCAAAAATCATTATTGACTATACTTCACTGTCATCTCAATCGCTTGGTACTTTTTTAACTGGTTTGGCTGGCTATTTAAAGTTGAAAAGTGCAAGTGCGAACCCAAAAGTAATAAATATATATGGGAAGGCCAGTTAGGACTTGTTGTGCAATAGCTATAGATTTTCTTGAAATAATTGCCTTGTCATCTTGAACAGCCCAAACCAAGGATTGATTATACTTTGAAGGCCATTGGTGGTAGCTTGACTGCAGTTCCTGGACTATCAGATATGATTGATGTATAATTTAATGAATCTGACAGACCATAATTCTGGTCCATTTTTATGCACATACTGATTTCCTATTCCGTCATATTGGTAGGATACGGTGACTTCCATTGTCACGGACATGCTTCAGTGGCCCCACAGGATTGTGGTCCCACTTGGTGGTGTACCAGTAGACACGAGGTATTGATGATGTTACATTTTATATACTCCGTAATATCAGTCATTTTTATGCTATGATTCTGCCAGGCTTTTTCAGTGATGAATTTTCAGTTGTGGTTGTGGACTGTGTGCAGTGACTTAGATCTCAAACCACAGGGGAAGCTAAATTTGACAGTAGTCAAAGCAAATGATCTGAAGAACATGGAAATGATTGGAAAGTCAGATCCTTATGCCGTTGTGTACATTAGGCCACTGTTCAAGTTTAAGACCAATACTGTTGAGAACAATCTAAATCCTGTTTGGAATGAAACTTTTGAGCTAATAGCTGAAGACCAGGAGACCCAGTCACTTGTTCTTGAGGTTAGGATATTTCACAATCCAAATTGCATCATTTAGTTCTCTAGTCATGCTTTGATATTATATTGCTATCTATTTTGTGCCTCACATACCTTTTAGTATGTCCCATCGTAATGAATTCAGTTGGCTTCAAGTCTTTGTACTGTAGCTTTTTTTCTCAAATTGATGTTTATAGCTGTTACTTCTACAGCACATCTCATCTCTTCTCAAATGATTTGTTCAAGATGCACTTTATATTTCTGGGATCATGAAATTCGTATTCTATGTTGTTCCCTCAGGTCTTTGACAAGGATATTGGCCAAGACAAACGGTTGGGTATAGTAAAACTACCTTTAGCTGACTTGGAATCCGGCACTTCCAAAGTAATTGACTTGAGATTACTTCCATCACTAGATATGCTGAAAATAAAGGATAAGAAAGACAGAGGGACGGTAACAGTTAAGGTCTGCATTTGCTCCACATAATTCTCTCTTCTTTTTAATGTTCACTTAATTGTTTTGTTCCTCCCTGCATCATGATTTTAACTGTGCTTCGATTTAATTTGGTTGAGGAGTCACTTTGCCTTCTGTCCTGTGTAGATCCCCCATCCTTGTGCTTTTGTTAAGTGCCTCTCTCTCTAGTGGATTTCTTGACTATAAACCACTTGCCACCTTGAAAGCAAATTGTGCTGATTATATGGTTATCTAGTTGCCAGTTTAGCTGTTTTCCTTTCTTTTTTTTGCTGACTTGGATAGTGTGTGTGGCTACTCATATATTTAATGTGCACGATACAAAACAGATATGCTCAGCACCGCCACATTTCTTGTTCTTCAACATGGTTCTTTCACCCATGTTGTCACTTGCCCGCATTTCTGAACTCATATACACCGAGAGGTTTTTCTTTGCCGTGGTTGGACTTTCAGGTATTGTACTATCAGTTTAACAAGGAGGAGCAATTGGCGGCTTTAGAAGAAGAGAAAAAGACCTTAGAAGACAGGAAGAAGATGAAGGAATCAGTAATTTTAAGGAGTACATCTGTTGCAATTGATGGAGCCAAAACAGCTGTGGGGACTGGTGTTGGGATGGTTGGATCCGGAATAGGCACCGGTGCGGGACTTGTGGGAAGTGGACTTGGAGCTGTTGGAAGTGGACTTAGCAGGGCAGGCAAGTTCATGGGCAGGAGCATCGCCGGCCAAGTAGGCAATTCTAGGAGAAGTGGATCTACTACTCCAGTAAATAGCGAGAGTGGAGGAGCAAAACCTCTCTGATTCGTGACAGCATTAGTAAGGCCACTCTTGTAATTGTATGACACACTCTCTGTTCTGACAGTTCTGTGGTTCGATTGGAGATTGGGGTACACTTTGTCATGGATATTCTGGGTGTCTCATTTAGCTTTTGGTAGATTTATGCATGATGAAATGCTAGCAGTGAAATTTATATTGATTTTTCTAAAAGAAAATTAAATATTTACGAGGTATTTGAATTTATCGAATGATTGTCTGTAACTTTAGCTTTCAAAATCACACATTCAAATACCTTTTATTTATATTTTATTTTATCAAGACCATCACATTTTACCGATTACGAGTATATTTCAATTGTGCAGCAAGTTCTTTCAGCTTTGGCTAACTAGGTATATGGATCTCAGAAAAACTTTTGCTTGTAGTATGAGGCTAGTCGTAACTTAAAGCTACTTCAGGTTATGATTAGAATAATTCCTATGTTATGAAATAAAAATAAAAGTTAAATAATATCAGGAGTACGTCCTGGTGGCTTAGGATCTTGAGTGTTGTAGTTCGAATCACCTTGATGATTAGATGTATGTATTAAAAATGTATAAAAGTAAAAAATAAGAAAAGTCAAAATTTATGGACCAAAAATAACAAAAATAAGGAAGATTTTTAGCCTCCATGTTTATCTAATCAATGTTATGGATCAATTTATAATTTATTTTCTCTTGCTTAAGATCGACTACAACCTTACATTTTCTCTCATGTTTTAAGCTGTGTTTGGTTTAGGGAAAATTTGAGGGAAAAGAAAATTTGGTGGAATCCATTGTTTGGTTTAAAGAAAATTAGGAATGGAGAACTAAATGAAAAGTTAGATGGAAAATAGTATGGAAAATTTGTTTAAATTAAAGAATGTTTTAGTACTTTCTATAAAATTTTCCATCTCAAACCAAATAAGAGTAAAATAAGATGAATTTTTTAAGAAATTTATTTTCCCTCTAACTTTCTTTTCTCTCTAACTTTCCCCAAACCAAACACACCCTTAAACTATAAGGATTCATTTTCGTTGTTCTCACATCCTTCGATACCATTAGAATTTTTTAATCATCAGATTCCTAACTAAAACACTCTCAAACCCTAGACGAATCCATTTGAACGCATTAATTGGTCATTAATCTCAATAAAATGGGAAATTTCACCTTCATTTTGCCCTCTACTAGTCAAATTGACTTATAACCATTTCTTCATACATGTTAGAATTTAGGTGTGTAATTTCACCTTCATACACTCTCAAATTGACTTATAATCCATTTGAATTTTCTATTGCAGTATTACACCTATGACCTAAAATTTAGTTTGTTAGAACAAACAATAGTCATGTTTCTTCCTCTAGAAATTAAAAAGGTCTCATTAGCTCTTAATGAAAAGGAATAATTAATGTTATAGTTGGACTATTCCACTCGGATAGTGTACTCGAGTTACACGAGAAAGACTAACTTCTTAACTCTGTGCGAGCTAACAAGTGTCGCACGAGTTAGTTTATGAGCTAGCATGTAACAATTGGTACTGGGGCTGCAAGCAAGTAAATATACTCGTGAACAGGTCGCCATCAGGTCCGGTCAATACTTGATCAAAGCTCGCTCGATTACTAAATGAACCGAGCTCGAGCAGAGTCCTACTCGGCTCGATTTAGCTCGTGAATATTTCAGAAATTATACTAGGTGAATACTTAAACATATTCTCATACCTCATACGGAAGCTTGATTTTGACGATGTGGGGCATGAGATATAATCCAAGTTCTCTACCTCAACAAATATCAACAAGAAAAATAAAATGACATTAAAAGTTTAGGTATAAAGCTTGCAAATTTGTTTTTAAGTCAACTATGACTACGCAATAAAATTTTTGAGCGTGCTCAAACACGCTCAAGGGTTGCATAGCTGGTAGTCATAATTGACTATTTTATGAATTACGTGATTGTTATATTATTTTTCATACTTGAGTTGATATATTACTTGGTCGATGTGGGATGGAGTAAATGAATTGTAATATGGTTTCACTTACACATAAAATAACATGTTACCAAAAGTAGAGTAATTTTACATGTTTATTAGGTAGAAATGAATATAAAAATACACCTTTTTGTGAATCCAAATTTAAGGTTGATATCAAGACTTAAAATTGATTTGATAATGTCACAACTATAGGTGGGAAGTGAATAAAATTTGTAGTCATATTTAGGAAAAATCATTTTCAACTTGTGTTTGCCAGTGTTGAATACCTACAAGTGTAATGAGCCACTTTATTCTGCATCTATGAAAACATGATCGTGTTGGAAAGAACTCTCTTATAAATCTAGAAAGAGACTTAGCTCAAATTGTGTAAAACCATTAGCTCAATTTGTTGCGAGCTATTGTAAAATTACTTTGGTTTACTTTAATTTCTAAATCTTGGTTTAATTTTGTGCGAATTACTCGCAGAATTATCTTGGTTTAATTTATAAAATGTTATGGGCTCAATTTGTTACAAGTTACTCATAAAATTTCGTTGGTTTAAAAAAATTAAAAACTATTGGTTCAATTTGATGCAAGTTATTCGCAGAAGTTTCTTGGTTTCAACATTTTTGTAAACCATCGGTTCAATTTGATGCGAGTAACTCGTGGAATTGGCTAAATTTATAATTTTTCAACCAAGTCAAGAGTGAAATTTTTTAGTTGATTCAAATTTTATCTGAGTGGCTCGACGATATTTAATCGAGTTGGCGGGGTACTTTCATAGAAAATTTCATTTTTAGGTAAATAATAAATATATAATTAATGTGATAATATAACATAAAAACAAAAATAAAACAAACATTTTTAATGAAATAATTATTAAATTTAATTACTAATGACTAATTTGATATGGGTTTTAAAGGTTTGATAATTTATGAGGTTAATAATTAACTAATTTTTGGGATTAAAATTCGATATATGGTTAAACAATTTTCGAGGTTAGAGGTTGATGATGTTACAAGTGAGGGTTTTAAAGGGTTAGGATTTTTAAATCATTTTATATGTACATGTTGATGATTTATGCTTTCAAAATTTACCCTTAATTGTCTAACCTATTCAAATTTCATGTTTGATTAGCTTATCTTGTTTGGCGATATGATGTGATTCAAAGGTTAAGTGTTGGTATGTAGCATTTACAAATTAAATGTTTCATTATGAAAGATTTGTGATCTGAGGGTTTGAAACAAAAAGTTTGGGTTGTGTGATCAACGGGTTTGAAACTCAAAGAGTTAGGATTTTCAAATGAAGGGTTTTCATTATGGTTTAGGAGGGTTTAAAAATTTTAAAATTTAAGGATTTTAGTGGTCAAATGGCTAACAGAAGGAAGTCAAAAGGGTATAATGTATAAGGTTTGTAATGTCAAGAATTTGTGGTTGGATTTAAAAAGTTTAAATTTAAAGAATTTTAGTGGTCAAATGGTTGTTGGAAGGGGATTAAAAGGGTATTAGAGTGTATACTATTTAGGATTTGTAGTATTTTTGCCTTGGAGGTTTGGGATAGGGTTTGAAAAAATATAATTCAAGACTAAACTAAAATTCATGTTGCGTTAGACTCTGGCAGTCCATTAGGGATGAGGTTATTAAGGTTTAGAGTTTAGAGAGTGTCTACAATTAGGTTTTAGGTTTGTAGAGGGGTTAGAGTGCAGGGTGTTGAAGGATTTAGGGTACCAAAGAATTAAGATGGAGGAGTTAAGGTTTTAGGGGTTGGAAATGTTTTGGGATGAAAAAAGATAAGTCCTAAGGTAAGGCTAGTGTTGCCTAAGGTATCAACTAACACAATATTCAACAGACATGCTATGTCATGTTAGGTATCAAAACAACGCTAAACGACTCAACCATATTGGCCCTTGACTAGAACACGCGAGAGACGCGAGGCTAAACACATATGTAGTCAGATAGCGAGAAACTAGCTATCACAAATAAAGAAATCAATAAGAGCTTCTACACTTTTTTTTCCTAGTTTTTTTCACTGAATCTGTGATTTAACTGAGTTTTTTTTACTGATTTTTTTCATTTTTCAATGAGTTTTTTTACAAGAGCTCAAAAATGTAACTTTAATATAAAGAACTATGAAACAAGCAACAACGTGCAACAACTATTTAAAATCCATAACTGTAAACTAACGGTAAACTATAAAAATATATTTCGAACTACTAGCCATTTTCAAATTAAGTACCGAACTTTTTAATTCTTCAATTTTAATGCCAAACTTTTTAATTCTTCAATTTCAGTACTATACATTTAATAAAATGAGAAAAATTATACAATTTTTTTTTATTTCCGATATGCTTATGCAAATTTTAAATTCTAGCTAAAGAGTTGGACTTACAAACTAATTCTCGTATTTCATGTTAAGTTTTTGTTTTTATTAAATTTACAGTATTGAAATTGTAGAATTAAAAAATTCGGTACTGAAATTAAAAATTAAAAAATTCAATATTTAATTTAAAAATTGATAATAATTAATTATATGTTTTTATATTTTACTTTTAAAATAAAGATTATAAATATGACAAGAACTCAAATATTTTGCAAGGAGGGGACGAGCTCAGTTGAAATAAAACTAATAAATAAATTAATTAATCTCCTGCAAACGATATTTAGGGTTTTGCGCGGTCGGGAATTGGAGGCAGAGGGGATGGGTGGGAAAGGACAGAGAAGAAGAGAGAAGAACTACAGAGCTGCACATGGCGGCGCCAGTCTTCTTCCTCCGCCGCCCAAGGCCTCTTCAGTCGACGCCCTCCCATCAAAGCTTCGCCAGCTCATGTCGCTCACTGCAGGTTCCACATCGCCACCCCTTCCCTTTTTCCTTTTAGGTTTAATTTAATCCATTCTCTTCCGTTCCTCGTGATTTGACCCTGCTTGTGCTTTCAGGGACTGCTAAATTTTCTAAAGAGGTCGAGCAGAGAAGGAAGAATGGAGAAAAGGTGAGCCGCATTTTGAAATCTAATGCAGTATTTAGGTGTCAGAACAAAAAATTGTATTTCTGTAGCTTCATCATACCCATATACAGTGGCAGAGCCAGAATTTTTTTTCGGAGTGTCAAAATTACATAATCAAAAATTTATGTTGAATCTGGGGTCAAAATTAAAAATTTCATTGAAATTATACATATAAATTTATTTTATAAGACCAGTCGATCCGCCTATGCCCGTATAGTTAGCCATTTACCATGTATAGTTATCAAGTATAACAATGACAGCATCTGATGCTAATTTTACTTGGCACTATCAGTTTGGTTATACGTCTTATTACAAGTGTTTTCGCTGCGTTGGGTCCGTTGAAACAGACTTGTTTTATGTCGACATGTTTCATATTTGGGGAGCACTTCGTAAAACCCTTCAATAAGGAGATGTTGTGGTTAGCAGCTATAGCTGCTGATTCAGCTATAAACTACTTCAGATTGATATATGTGTGTTTGGGATATTTCTGAATTCTACTTCTTCAGACTCAATTAACTGCATTGTCTGCCTGGTGTGACATTTTTAAAAAAAATAAAAATGAAATATGGACCGTTTCTGACACGAAATGTAGTTGGTTTAGATGCACCAGCTCCAAACTTGTTGAAGATATACGCTCACTACTGCTGGTAATGCATTCATTAATCTACAGAAACCTCGTCTGACAGATGAGAAAAAACCGGATTCTAAGGAGACTAAGGGTAGGGTTGTTAGCCTAGAAGAAGAGGAAGATAACTTTGACGAAGAAAAATTTAATGAAGGGCAAAATCTGGTGCCTGATAATGACAGTAGTATCAACAAGAAGAAAAAGAAAAAACGAAAGAGGAACCAAGTTAATGATCTACGGTTTGAAGAAACGGCTGAGATGTTAGGTATTGGCTCTAAGAGGAAAGATCGCAAGAAGAAGTAAGCTTTTTTTTTTTTCATCTTTTCCTGTCACATATTCTTCTATGCTAGACATTCTTACTCTTAATAGTTTATCTAGTTCAATACATATTCTTTTATGCCAGACATTCTTACACTTTACACTTTATCTAATTCAATTGGAAAAATTGACGACAGATATTTGGAAGAGAGGAAAAAGAAAAAGAAGAAAGCAAAAACAGGGGATACTCTCGAATTCCAGCAGCGTGAAAAGATCGCCTTTGGGGATGTAGTAGAAGCTCCACCGAAATTAGCAACCGTTCCTAAGGTGGATTATGCTAACACTACTTCAAAAGTTGAACACATTTAATCTTCCAGTTCTTACTAACAAATTTTCCTTACGAAGGCGTTCAAGTCGGCTCAGGATGCCTCGAAGGAACGGCTTCGCTTAAAAGCAGTTGATGCTTACAGGCAGCGTAAGGGGTGGGTATCAAGACCGGGGATCAATCTTCCACCTCCAGTTACGGCCGAGCCAGAAGTTTGATCTGTCACATCTTAATGTATCCTTGATCTATACCATCATAGCTTGTGAAGCGTCAAATGGTGGTTGGCTATTGTATCCATTGGCAACAGGCGCAAATAGTTTCAACCACCGCTTAAACAACGTATGGTTGACTCTGCTGATTTTATGAGCATGTCTGTAGCTCCAAATTTTGGTAAGACTGTGTTACTTTTCGTTTGTTGATGAAAAGTTTCTAGTTAGAATGTCAGGCTGTTTTTTCTAATTTAGTATTGGTGCCACTGCAGCAGAACAATGGCTACGCCAGTGCTATTTTGAATTCTATCTGGAGTTGGTTCTTCATCATACTTATGCTACTCAGTTGCCTGCTATCAGAAAAAAGACATGACATTAAAATTAAATAAAAAAATCAATATAATGAAAGATTAAAAAGAAAAAGGTTACACTCACAGTCACTGTTGTGTCATCATTTTGCCCTAAGTCCTAATCAAGCTCATTTTAAAATTCCACACTCCTTTCGCAAGTTTCATACTGCGCCCAAATAGAGTTAGGTTTTGTTCTCGAGTTTGGAGAGAGAAAAAATACAGTATTTGAAAAAAAAATGAACAGAAAGGATTTGAGAGTGAAAAGTAAATTTAGGTGTAGAAGGAATTTGGAAGGATAAGAGTAAAAATATAATAAAATTACTAAAACGATTCTATAATAAAGTCCAATCGGTTTAAACATAAGAAAATTGAGTTTAGGAGAGAATAAGAGTAAAAATATTATAAAATTACTACTATGACCCTATATAAAAAATTTGATTGATTTAAATATAATAAACAAAGGCATTACGGTCATTTGATACCAAATCCTTTCATTTCTTTCCAAATCCACTCAAATTGAAAGGAAATGGAGGAAGGATTTCTTTACTTCCAACTCCCTCCAAATCCACAGATCCCCCTTAAAAAAACTCGAGAACAGCTTATTCCCTCCCTTTTCTTTCCTTTCATCTTCCTCCTATTTCTAACTCAGGAACACTACCTTAGGCTCACAAATATCTATTTGTCCACCTAGACTACTTCTTTGATAGGTCCCTCACGAAATTTTTTTTGTTATTATTAAACATAAATTATAATACATATACTCAATCATCAAGAGATTCGAACTCTGATCATGAAAATTATCAGGATTCACTTCACCCTCTACCACCAGATCACACCCTTGATGATAATACTAATAATACATATGCCCCCACATCAGTGCCCTCATGACATCTAGTTTTCAAGTAAAGTCAAACTAGCTCTTGACCAGGTCTCATGTACTACGCGCTAGGAAAAATAATATGATAGAAGTTAGAATTTTTTTATTTGATTTGTAAGAGATGATTTCTCATTATATTAAAATTCAGTGAATCGAAGACTTATTTTTCCGCTCTTAATGAATACTCCCTCATCCTAAAACTGATGTCGTTGAAGATTAAATTGAATGGATTAAAAAGATATTAATACTAGTTGTTAAACAAATTTAATATATATGTATTTAATGTATTCTTTTCAATTTCACGTAAAATGTAAAATATGTTGTTTTATTATTGGGTAGAAACATTTCTTTATCCATTATTATGATGAAGTGATTAATTTCTTTATTTTAAGTGTAGGTGACAACTGTGGCGGATCTAGAAAAGTAAATTAGTGGGGTCAAAACAAAAATTGATAGAAATGGTTTACCAGCATTTGAACTATTCACAATACTTGTACAAGTGACTAGTATATTTTTTAAAAAAAATTAGTTCAAATACATAAAAAGTTGAAGAAATTGATTTGGATTGTAGAAGGTTTGTTTTTTACTCAAGAAATTCCAGATAATTTTTTTTCATAATTTTTTTTATTTTTTACATTAATGAGAGTTGAATATGAGTGTTTTATTTTTTATTCTTTGTAAAAAAAATTTATGTTGATGTAGATTTATTTTTAAGAAATATAATTGTATATGTTAAGTGTTATAAAAGAAAAAAGGGGAAAAACTCAAAAGGGGCCCTGAACTATCACCGCTTTCCAACTGCGGTCAGCACTATCATGATTTCTAAAAAGGGTGCGATGAAAAAAAAATTGGTCTGATTTTCTAAAATAAAATTCACCATTACATTCCAAAACTAATATTATTATAAAACTTAGATTTATGTATGAAATTACGTTTTTGGGTTATCAAAAAACGTCGTATTCTTTATGTGCGCAAAACGATATAATTTATTTTGATAACCAAACGACGTAATTTTCACACATAAATCTAAGTCTTATAACAATATTAGTTTAGGAATGTAATGGTGAATTTTATTTTAGAAAATCAGTCTAATTTTTTTTCACCGTACCCTTTTTTAAAAATCGTGGTAGTTCTGACCGTAATTAGGTAATTGGTGGTAGTTCAGAGCCCCTTTTGAGTTTTATCCCAAGAAAAAATCGAGAGCAACTTCTACAAATATTATGAATAGTTCAAATATTGGTGACCCACAAGTTGATTTTGAAAACTTACTCATTGATTCTTGATTGAGTAAAAAATATCTGAGTATCATCCACATATTAGGGATAAGGTAAGAAAAACATACACATTAAAAGGATGATGTCAACCAGTCAAGCATAAATTTCAATAGAACATTGGAGGAGCAAAACGAAAGTTTTAATGGGGATTGACTTCCAAAGTATAAAGATTGATTAGAATAGAGTATAGAAAAAGAAGTAGTATTTTGACTTTGTAGCTACATTTTCAGACCATATATTAAAAATTAAGGAAGTGGCAAGTCTCTTGTTGGAATAAGGGTTTACAAGTTGGAACAAGCAAGATTGAGTGAATATGCAAGTTGGATGGCTTGTTTTTTTTTAAAAATATTATTAAATGTAAATTACAATGCACACACCCGACGATCAGGAGATTCGAACTCTGGTCATGGGGATTGCCAAGATTCATCTCTCACCCATTTTACCATCAAGCCACACCCCTGATGGCATTGGAGGGCCTCCTAATGCGCATAATCTAGCTATGCAAAAGTGTAAAAAAAAATAAAGAGAGAACAACATATTGATGTTACTACGCATAAGAGATCTGATAAAGGTGTATGTGATTATCGTACACGCTGACTCGCATCCATAATTGTGCAAGATTTCTTTTGTTTCAGAGGTTTTCATTTCGTGGCCATAATGAATCAGAAAGGTCTAGCAATAAGAAAAGTTTTCTTAAAATTTTGAAGTTTCTTACTGATCATAACGAGTCAATTGGCAATGTTATTCTACATAATGCGTAAGAGTATATCAAACTATAAGTAATTAATATTCAAAAGGATATTTCAAATGCTACATCACAAGAAGTTGTTTCTACTATTATTAAGAATACCGATAAAGACTATTTTGTAATCTTAATTTATGAGTCTCATGACATTTCAATTTGAGTCTCAGAGGCGATCGTTGTGCGCTATGTGAACAAAAGAGGAGAGATTATACAACGGGCAATCAGTATAGTCCATATCTCGGACACTACAACTTTGTCACTTACGGGAGCATTAGACTCTTTATTCACAAAATACAATTTAACCATGTACAGGGTGCGCAGACAATAGGAATAAATATTCGAGGTGAATTCAGTAGTTTAAAGACGCTGATCATGAGAGAGACTAGTTCAACTTTTTATATTCATTGCTTTGCTCAGCAACTTCACTTAACTCTTGTGAAGGTTACAAATCAACACGATGAAGTAGTTTCACTTTTCTATTTGATTGGAATTATCTGGTGTTGTCGAAACATCTTGTAAATGTCAAGATATGCTACGTGATGAGAAGGTAAAAGTTATTAAGAAAGTCATAGAGGACAACAAATTAGTTATAGGAAGAGGCTTGAATCAAGAAACCAATCTTAAAAAACTACAGATACTCGTTAACGGTCACATTATGGGGTAGTTCTTAATTTGATGGTCCTCTTTCTTTCATTAATTAATATTTTAGAAGTAATATGTGAAAATGGAGCTAGCTGTGAACATCGAGTTCAAGCGAAAGATTTGTTGAAAAAATTACAAACTTTTGATTTTCTATTTGGAGTGATTTTGATAAAGAATGTGTTTGGTGTGACAACTCACTAGCATTGTAAAAGAAAGATTAAGATATTGTTAACGCAATGGATTTGGGCAGAAATTCAAAAGAAAAATTACATATCACGAGGAATAAAAAAATATCCAAAATGATATAAAATTAAACCTTTTACTTTTTTATAATTGATTAAAAAATATAAATATAACTATACAAATTGATTTCAAAAATTAAAAACATCAGAGAGAATTCGAAGTGACATGTGACAGGAGTAAAAGGGCGACATATGACTGATGACTTGGAGTTGGTGGAAATATGCACTTTTTACTGGACCATTAGACCCCACCTCTTCTTAAATGTGACATGTGTTAATTCATCTGGTCCACTTTCTCTTTTACCTATTAGGGTCGTCTGATGTTTGATCGGATGGATGAGAGTGAGTTCCCCATTCTCTCATCAAAATCGAGTTCTCCACCAAACCCTTATATGAAGAAGATTAATTGACAACCTTGATTTCATGTGAGACATGAGAATCACTCACTCAGCGAATTACAATTTATCACGTGTCTCTACTCTTGGAGTAGTTAGGTCATTAATGTGATAGCTAACCAGAAACTGTCACTATCCACACACGCGAACCACTATCCGACTGCCACATGTCTCACTCACTCCTCATTTCACCTTTAACTTACACCCTCTCTCTCCTTATTCAACGAGATGATTCTTATTTTTAGTTCTTAAAATCATTTATATAATTATTTATTTTTTCTAAATTAAATTTCATGATCATTTGTAAATAGTATAAAGTTTAATTTAAGATCCATTTTAGATATATTTTTTAAAAAATGTGTTAAAGTTTAAAGTTCAGGACTCAAAGTTCAAATTTTATAATTTACCGTTCAAATTTCAAATGTCAAAGTGTTTAAAGTTCAAATTTAAACAGGTTGAACTTTAATACTTTTTTGAAAAGAATATCCAAAATGTATATTAAATTAAATATTATACTTTTTTAATAATTGATTAAGAACTTTGATTTTTAAAAAATAACAATATATAAAAATTGATTTAAGAATTAAAAACATGAGAGAGCGTGTAGAATGACAACATGTAACATGAAGTTTGTGGAAAAATGCTATTTTTGTTGGACCATTATAACTCATCTCTCATCAAATTATGACACGTGCTCACTTCACCCACCCCACTACCCTTATGTTTGATTAATTCTGCGCGGTGGATAAAGAGATCTAATGCAGGTGGGAGAGTTCTTAGATCTCCCACCAAAATTAATTATACATTGAACCCTCGCGAACATAGCTATCTATCTCATGAACATATACATATCTGATTGATGAATAAAAATATTCATCTGATAATATATATATATATATATATATATATATATATATATATATATATATATATATATATGCAGGTGGGAGAGTTCTTAGATCTCCCACCAAAATTAATTATACATTGAACCCTCGCGAACATAGCTATCTATCTCATGAACATATACATATCTGATTGATGAATAAAAATATTCATCTGATAATATATATAGGGGAGGGATCCGGTGTAAATACATATTTCGTTGTAAATTGTGGACAATTCCTGGCCACTCATTTAGACTAAATTGAAATGTGATTTAATCACGTTTTTCTAATTTTGAGACATTTCAAATGTAATAGATAAAAATAAATATAAAAATAAAAATTTTAAAAAAATAAAAAAAATAAAAAATAAAAAATTTTAAAAATAAAAAAAAATTCCACACAACTGTATGGTGAATAGATAGTTCACCACCGTTTAGATTTATTAGTTGATTTCTTTCACCACGATGATGGTGAATAGATAGTTCACCACTGTGATTTGATTGTTAAAAATTTAAAAATTTTAAAAATTTTAAAAATAAATAGATGGCAAAAATGATGAAATATTATAGTTCACTAATAATTCACCACTTTGATTTGTTAGCTGATTTCTATACATGATGATGGTGAACATTTTTATTCACCATGGTGAACATGTAGTTCACCACCATAGTGAACAGACAGTTCACCAATACAGAAATTACATAAACAGATTAATCAACATAATATAAAGTAAAGAACTTTGTCATTTATCCACAAAAGCAGTTCATCAATATAGATAGTTCACCATCGTGGTGAACAAAGAGTTCACTAATCTAAAAATTACATCTCAAAGGAATAAATTTATAGAAATCAAAGACATACAAGATATATCCTATAATATGCACCTCATTGCCATCAATGGGCACTGAATCATGTATAAGATTGCCGATTAAAGAACATGATGGAGAATTTCTTATTCACCATGGTGAACATGTAGTTCACCATCATGATGAATAGACAGTTTATCAATACAGAAATTATATAAACACATCAATCAACATAATATAAATTAAATAACTGTGTCATTTATCCACAAAAGCAGTTTATCAATATAGATAGTTCACCATCGTGGTGAACTGTGAACAAAGAGTTCACCAATCTAGAAATTACACTTTAAAAAAATTCACTTTCGTTAGCCCACCCTTCTTCTACAAATTATCAAACATCAATCCACACATATATGCCCGGGAAGATACCACATTTTTTCATGAGACGTGGACATTAGGTGACTATTGTTCTTCTTCCATCATCAACATATCCTCTTCATCATCCACGCTCAATCTAAATCTGTTGAAATCGTCAACAATGAATGACACAAAAGAACACTACTGAAAATAAAGAAGAATCCAGCTCCAGCAGGCACCAGTAATTTGCGAAGAACTCAATCAAATATGCACACAATTCAATAATAAAAATAAAAAATAATTCCCAATTTTTGAAACCCTAAACATCACTCAATGCAACTCAGAATTATACTTTATATAATATGAACCACACATACAAGTATAAAAAAGGGAATCATGCATACAAAAGATGGTGATTCCAAAAATTGGAAAGTAAGTAATAAACGGGACTAGGAGCTAACCGACTCCTATGGTTCTATCAACAAGCTATTCAACCCAAATGCACATAAACTTAAATGAGTCAGCTGCACAGGGAAAAAGAAAATCTTACACATTATTCCCAATCAAATCAGCAGTAAAGCTATGGAGATGCGAGGAGCTTCTTGATTCCAGTCTTCTGCTCAGTAGTGACTCTGGCTGGAAACCTGATGTTGAATTTAATCCTCACGTTGCCTCTCTTGGAAGCATCCTTCGGAATGGGCATCCCTTCGCCTTTGACAACCTCTTCATATGTAGGACTAATGATTGAGTTGATCGGGACGGTGAGGGTCCGCCCATCGAGCGTTGTTATCTGCGCTGTGTATCCAGCGAGGGCCTCCACGATAGATATCTTCTCGGTGACCACATGATCGTTGCCGTCCCTCTTGAAGACGATGTGAAGCTTTTCATCGATGAAGACGAACAGTCTGGCCTCATCTTCCAGCTTGGCCTGATCTCGATCTTCCAGCCTGGCCTGATCTCCATCGTGAGAATCTCCTCGACAGAATTGGTTCTCCCAGTAGAATCAATGGAAAAATGTACCAATCGAGTCGGACACGCATATCTCCTTCAATCTGAAAATGTGGTGTCCGATTACGGTTTTGAAGTATAAAGATTTCGAATCGGGCTTCAGGTAATCCTCGGCATCAGATCCTGAACATTGCAAAATGGAACCGGAGGGCCCCGATCCAGTCCTTGCTCGCCAACAGCTCCTATTCTCATCTCCAACCTTTCCAAGGACGCACGTGCTGGATAACCTTCACAGCTGAATTTATTAAATGATTTTTTAAAATAATAATTGTAGCCATTAGATCTAATTAAATGAAAGGCTGTGATCAGTCCACTATTTACAATGAAATTACTATTTACATTTGATCTCTTGTCTATATATATATATATAATATATATATATATATATTGAATATATGTATGCAATTGAAGATACAGATAGTGATGATTATAGCTATTGTAATAAATTTAAAATTTGTTATTTTATTATTTTTATTTGAATTTTTAAGATTTAAAATTATTTTTGTAAATTTTTAAAAAATTTCAATTTTCCCCCGAATTTCACTATTTAATTAGATAAATAGATAGCACTGTAAGGGCCGAGCAACTAGGGAAGTAACGATTCGGTTCGATTCGGTTTTTTGATAACAAATCAAACCGAACCGTTGGTTATCGATTTGAAAAATTTGAAACCGAACAAAACCACTAGTCTTAAAAAACCAAATCGAATCAAACCACATGATTCGATTCGGTCGGTTAATTTTTTTGATGAACTTTATTGACTAATTTAACTACTAAATAGTAGATTTTTCATATAAAATTCTAATTTTGTTCGGTTTGGATCGATTCGGTTTGAGAAAAATTAAAAACCAAACCATTAGTCATCGGTTTTTCAAAATTTGAAACCGTAACCGAACCATTAACATTCCGACGATTTGATTCGATTCGTCAGTTTATCAATTTTTATTTTCATTCCTACGAGCAAGAACAGAAAACGAGGTCGTTTGATAATTGAATAGGTTAATGGTTAGCAATAGAAGAGAACCAAAAAGTTCCGGTTCGATTCGGTTTGATTGAATTGCATAGCATAGGTCTTGGTGTTGAGCATGGTTGGAAGTGATTGGATCGGAGGATGAATTTTCCTTTCGAAGTGGCGTCGCGAGCGCCGAAGTCACACACCTTCCAATTTGATTCAACCCACATGTCGCTGTTTTCCGCTTCCGAGTTTCTCTGATTGATGTTAATGTTAATGTATAGTATTGATGTTCAGATCAACACTCGCCCAGAGATGTCTCTCCGGCGCCACTTCCTCATTTTCATCCTCTTCCCTCCCACTCAAGCTTCGCTCAGTTCTCAACCCCAAACCCCCACCGAATCCCACGTGGCTATCCAACAAGGACCTTGCCGCCAAGATTCGAAATGGGCAGTACTATGACGCTGTTCAGATGTACAGAAGGCTCGTCGCCGACGAGGTATTGTCGTCTAATATTTACACCTTCAATATGATGGTCAATTGCTACGCGTGCCTTAATTGTATTGACTATGGATTCGGGATTTTAGGCCTCCTTATCAAGTGGGGTTTGGCTCCTGATGTTATTTTTTTCAGTACCTTGGTCAAAGGTTTGTGCTTGGAAAATAGGATTGAGGATGCCTTCTGGGTATTGTGTAGAATGGATGAGTTTGGTTGTAGTCCGAATGAGATAGCCTGGACCACATTTTACAAAGGCTTGGCTGGTTTTGGGAATTCAGAGGTTGTGGTCGGTTTGACTGACAAGATGGTCAGTAATTGTGCTGATGTTAGTGCTGTCTGCCAGCTCAAATCGCTTTGTTACAGCATAGTTATCATCGATCTTGTTCAAAGGGGGTACATTGTGAAAGCTGAAGAGTTGATAGCCGAGATGAGGGGTAAGGGTATTCTGCCGAATCTGTTAGCTTATTCTTCGGTTGTGTGTTTCTGGTGTCATGCTATTGACATGGCAAATGCCATGCGATTTTTTGTTCAAATGAAGGAAGTTCGGGTTTATCCCGACGTTGTTACTTATAACATGATGATTCACGGCTTTTGCCAGTCCGGTGAGTTGGAGGAAGCCTGGGTTATGTTTGATGAGATGAAGAAAGAGGCAATATTTCCAAGTGTTGTTACTTATAATTCATTGATTTATGGCTTATGTCAATTGGAAGAGTTGGAGGAGGCGAAAGCTTTGTTTGATGAAATGTTAACTAGAGTTTGTCCGGATTTGGTTACTTACAACACACTGATTTGCGGTTTGTGTGGCACTGATGAGTTGGAGGAGGCGAAAGCTATGTTTGATGAAATGGTCAACAAAGGATTTCAACCTGATATTATTACTTACAACACGATGATGTATGGTTTCTGCCGCGCTGCTCAATTCAAGGAGGGGATGGCTCTCTTTGGTGAAATGGAGATCAAAGGGGTGACCCCTGATATATTTACGTACAACACTGTGATTTATGGTTTGTGTCGTGCTGGTGAAATCTCGGAGGCATACCAGATTTATTCTAGTATGAGCAACAAGGGAATTTCTCCAAATTTGATAACATACAATACACTGGTTGATGGTTTTTGCCAAGTCGGTAACTGGTATGCGGCCATGCGGTTTTTCAATGAAATGAAGAAGGACGGGATATCTCCTGATGTTTTTACGTATAGTTCAATAATTCATGGCTTATGCCGTGCTGGCAAGTTGGGTACAGCATGGTTTGAATTTGTTGAGATGACCAAGAATGGAGTTCCTCCAAATGTCGTTACGTATACTTCTATAGTTCATGGCTTGAGCTGTGATCACAAGTTTGATGATATTAGGTATATACTGAATGCGATGAAAAGTAGTGGGGTTTTTCCAAATGTTCATACATATACGTCGATCATTGGAGGTTTTTGCAAAGCAGGTAGTTGGATGGAGGCCAAACATACCCTCCTTGAGATGCTTAGAGAGGGAGTTATACCAAATGTTGTAACACTTAATGTAGTGCGGCATGCACATTTAATGGAGAGAGATAGAAATGAAATAGCTCAGTTCCTAGAATTTATGATCGAAGGGCAGATTGCCATTCATGAGAAACATCCACGGAGAAAGTTCGCAAGATGACCCATATTTGAAGTAAGTCTGGGTAACTGGGTTTTAGACAAAAATAGAAATGCAGTTTGGGTAGTTGATTATAAAATTTGGTGAAGTGTTGCAGGAGACTGGCACCTGTATTGTGGCTGCCGTCCTGGTACTTGAACTGGATTTATCATGGCAGCATTGCCTTTGGAATGTGACATAGCTGCCGATCTCGTCAACAGTCAATGCTTTGGCAGGTAAAATCCTTTTTTTAAATTCGTATCATTTGGCATTTCCACCAAATTTGCAACTTAGCGTTTCCGCTATTATGTTATCAGAGAGGATGGAGGACTTGCAGAGCTTCATTATGTCTCGTATTGGAGATAATTGGAACTTGCAGAGCTTGCTGGAGCATTAGTTTTGGATCTGAGAAATACAGAGACTTTGTTGTCTCAGCTCACATCAGCCCACTAATTGTTGGATGTTGATGAAGGAGTAGCCACACCTACTTAAATGTGATATTGACTAAGGTTTGGTTACTGGGTCACATATCCTTTCTTTTTCTTTGGATCTTGAAGAGATGAATATTTTGATGTTTATATTACTATCGGGTCAAGAGCTAAATATGGTGTTCTTCTTTTAGGTGCCTCCGGATTCTCTAGGCGAGATTTCATACCCACCTCCATTGGGTATCATGTGCTCATGAATTCGATCAGAGATCCTCTCCACTCCCAGTCTAGTCTGAGAGACCAGTTGCCAATTGTCGATGACAATGCAGGGAGATCAAAACGACTAGTGGGATCCTAAAAGGTGAAAATAACATATATGGCGATTGCAATCACGGAGGGGGTTATTTATCCAATGACGGGACCACTGGCGAGATAAAATCCCTCAGCTTCTGGAGCAGCACTTGGCAATCTGGGTAATTTATCTGGTTATATGATACTCAAGTAAGTGATCCGCGGAAAATCATGGCTATCCAATTGGCAATCTGGGTTATTTATCAGGTTAAGATGAACAGATTTTTGTTGTTCGAGGAGAGAGATTTGCCATCTATCAAGCTCATTCATTGAGCTCGTCACACTATGTATTGAAGTGAATTAGCAGACAGAAGTGATCTCCAGTTTTTTCTGGAACCAGTTTATGCATGTAACCGAAAATGTGGCTCAGAACATGAGCGTTCCCATCTCAGCATTTAGGGCCTCCCCATTGAACTTTTGTCGGGAGGTTTGTGTTACGTCACAAATCGTTTCGTTTAGATGTGAAGGTTGGTTCGTGGCCTTATGACACAACGAAACGGTTTGCGAATTGAGAATAAATGGCGTTTTGGAGTTAAAAACGCCGTATAAACTTTATATGGCTTTTGTAACTCAAAAGCGTCGTGTAAAGTATTACCATATACAACGTTTTTAAGTTATAAACGCCGTATATGGTAATACTTTATACGGCGCTTATAAGTTACAAACGTAGTATATGGTATGTTATTTAAATTTAAAAAATCTTTAATTATACAAATCTTTATACCATGATTAATTAATCTTTAAAAAATCATTATACATATTGAAAATTTTTATTATTTAAAATTTGTATCATATAAATGTCAAAAAAATCTTTAATAATTATAGAAAATCAAATGATTAATCAAATCTTTAATTAACATACGAAAAGTATAATATGACATGTGGGTCAATGTGCAGAGGTTTGAAAAGGTTGTTTCAATGTAAGTTTGTAAAAAGAAGATTTATGATAAATTTGAGTTGACATGACACAAATCTGATGTGGCATGACACGAACCTCCTTTTTGGATTGTTTTCGATGAGAATGCCCTTATACAACAGGTTTAACGGTAGAAAACAAGGGCCCTCGGGAAAATGAATTTTTATTTAAAATGATCTTTTCGCAACATTTATTTTCCCAACAAGCCCCCAATTAAGTTAGTTTTCAGAAATGGCCTAGTTGTGTCAAACCGTCGTTTCCAACCCGCGGTGTCTTTTAATCGAGCTGCGGTTTCGAACTGCGTCTCGAGACTGACTGGGGTTGACACTTAACCCAAAATAACCTAACGGCCGTTTGTTACCGCGGCTGGACCGAGCTCAGCTGCTTGGTTTGAACTTTTTCATTGCCGCGGTACGAAACTGCGGTACCAAATATGTATCAATGGAAACTAATCAACCTAAATGGGGCCAAAGGGTTTGGGACATAGGAGGTTTTCAAGCTTTTGAGGGTCTTACAAACCACATCCAACATGCCCAAGAAGTCCCTTACAATCACAAATATCCTGCGATGATTACTTTCCTCCTTGCTCAAATCTCCATGAAAGTACTCTAAGATCTCCCTAACATGCTTCAGAACACTCTTCTCTTCTTCCTCCAACTCCCCCAAACTCTTCTCTCCACACTCTAGAAATGATTTCATGCATTCGACAAAGCTCCCCTGTTCGGAGGCCAAGTCCCAGTCCACAAGGCTCCGCAGATCGGCCATTCCATGGGTCAAGTTGGACACGGAGCTGGCGAGGACTTCAAGGTCTATGGAGGCTGTCTTCTTGACGTTGGTCAGCTCGTTGCTCAGGTTTGAAATCAGCTCCAGCCCCATTGTTTTGTAGTGCTCTTCGCGTTCCTGGATGCTGCCTGACCCCTCACCCTCCGCCGCCTCCTCCACCACCGTATTTGCTGTTTCGTCTCGCAGCTCCAACCACTAAGCTGGGGTGAAACAAAATAGTGAAAGTTAACATCTGCGGTGACCCTTCAGAGCCTGCTCCCAGCAGGTCAGCCGCGTCCCAGGCCGTCTCTTTGTTACACCCCAGGTCGAACCGCCTATTGGTACCGCGTCTAGATCTAGTATAGCCGCTGTATCAAACGGCGGTTTGATTTTATTCGAGCCGCGTCAGCGTCAAACCTAGTTAGTCTCAAGACGCGGTTGGAAATGGCGGTTTGACACAACTAAGACCATTTCCGAAAACTATATTAATGGAGGACTAGTTGGGAAAACAAATATTGCGAAAGGATCATTTTAAATAAAAATTCCGAGAAAACCCACCTTGCTTAGTTTTTGGAAATTTATGAGGTTGAAAAAATTGGGAGAAAATTAAGGTTTGCGTTTA
>NQLW01000033.1:1472782-1528553 GCA_002312845.1 Kalanchoe fedtschenkoi | reverse complement strand
AGAACTTGGAGAGGATGATTTCCAATCGGATGATGAAGAAGGATTTACCGATTTCACATTTGAGGATGTTGATCCATTTGTTGACTGTTGGTGAATGTAGGTATACATAATTCTAATTGAAATTATTTTAAATAGTGAGCATTCATATAAATTTGTTACTAATAAATTACACAATGTTTGTGATTGAATGCTCATATAAGTTGTTATGTTTGTGTAGGCTTAGAATATGGAGACGGTCAAGGTCAGGAGATGAAGTTACCAAAAAAAAGATGTAGGAAATTTGAGCAACTACTTTTATTCTTAAACAATATCAAATTGTTGTCTAGCTTGAATTGGCCTGCGTGCCTTTTATTTACATATCAAGTCATCTCAAGCCTCAATTATGTACTTATGTTGAATTGTTGACAACAATACTTGTTTTGTGGTGATAGGTTTGACAGGTTTCTTTTCTTTTTTATATCATGTTTATGTCATCCTATGTGCAATTTATGCTTGTTATCTTTCATTTAAAATATTGGAGAAATATTCTTACTCATAATAATAGAGACTGTGTTAAACTATGATTGAACATGTTTTAAATTGAATATGTAATAATGATATTTTTAATTACATATTTGATATTAAATTAATATATTAATATATATAGCACCGCCTAATCATCCGATTAATCCTTCCGATTAATCCCCGCCTAGCCGATTAGTCGCTACGCCCCAGGTCTACCGCCTAAAACCGCCTAGCGCCTTTTATAACACTGCTCTCAACTCAAACAAAAACTCTTTATCAGAACTATACCCATCCCTCTTATCTTATATTTATTAGATTGATATATGTTTTATTGTAACTTGGATAAGTTCTTTAGAGATGAAACTATCATCGCCCACCTCATTTCTTTTTTTCTTTTGTGTAAGAGACATTTTAAACTTACTTCAGTAATCCTAATCATGTCAGCTACAAAGTACAGGACTTCAGCCTACTCAACCGTTTGAAAATTCGAGCATTTTAATGCAAGTTTCTAAACACTTGTTGCAGACTTCGTGACTGAAGAAAATGTGGCAGAGGGATAGACCACAAAATCAGATAGCTTTATGTCTCGATTTTAAATAAAAGACAAAAAAAGTTGAGGCATTGACTTAGCAAAGAGATTCGGCAGCCGCCACCACAGCTTCCACTGTAACGCCAAACTCCTTGTAAATTTTTCCAGCAGGGGCACTTGCACCAAAAGTGTCGATGCCGATAGCCTTTCCTGCTGATCCTACAATTTTCTGCCACCCAAACGTTGTTCCAGCTTCGATGCTTACTCTGGCTGTCACAGCTGCAGGCAAGACACTTTCCTTATAGGTCTCTGATTGATCATCAAACAGCTCCCATGAAACAAAGGAAACAACTCTTACTGCCTTTCCTCCCTTTCTGAGCACATCAGCAGCTTTAGCTGCTATTTCTAACTCAGAACCTGTTCCAATCAAGATGACATCTGGTTTATTACCAGCTGAGTTGTCCGATATGATGTACCCACCTTTCTCGACTCCCTCGATCGACGTGCCCGGAAGATTGGGAAGCTTTTGGCGAGATAAAGCAAGGACAGAAGGCCTCTTCCTGTTGAGAACAGCCACCCTGTATGCTCCAGCAGTTTCATTACCATCGGCTGGGCGGAGCATCAGGATATTTGGCATGGCCCGGAAACTTGCCAGATGCTCAATCGGCTGATGTGTTGGTCCATCCTCACCAAGACCAATGGAATCATGAGTCATCACATAGATAACACCAGCTCCAGACAAGGCAGAAAGTCGCATGGCCGCTCTCATGTAGTCAGTGAAAACAAAGAAAGTTGCACAATAGGGGATCAGTCCTGGGCAATGTAGAGCAATACCATTGCAAATGGCTCCCATTGCATGTTCCCGAACACCAAACCTAATATTGCGCTCTTCTGGAGTGTCCTTTTGGAAGTCGCCAAACATCTTAAGCAATGTCATGTTGGATGAAGCAAGGTCAGCACTGCCACCGAGAAGTCCAGGGATAACTTTTGCAAGAGCATTTAGATTCGCTTGAGACAAATTTCTAGTGGCGTCACCAGGGGTCTCTGGAGTGTATCTCTGTATCACGCAGCAGAGAATCAAATATTAGCAACATCTTAGTTTTTTTTCTTTCATTTTTTTATATTTTAACTCAGGCACTCAACCATCATGATTCGAACTTGAGAATGGGATGAGGGTAAGGATAGCAACATCAAGTTTCTTAATAACA
This sequence comes from Kalanchoe fedtschenkoi, assembly GCA_002312845.1. Classification (NCBI taxonomy): domain Eukaryota; kingdom Viridiplantae; phylum Streptophyta; class Magnoliopsida; order Saxifragales; family Crassulaceae; genus Kalanchoe; species Kalanchoe fedtschenkoi. The sequence continues at coordinate 1,526,312 of NQLW01000033.1, read as the reverse complement.
TAGCATCAAGTTTAGCAGAGGTGCATTGAGGAAGTAAGACCACAAGGGGAAATGGGTTCAGTATATGCTATATTACTCGCAAATGTGCTTATTAATAGTTTGTCGGGATGGGGACTAGACCAGAGATGGTGTCTGGCTTGCGTAACAAATAATCAATTACTGTCACAAACAATTGAATGAATTTTGCTCTTTCAAAATAGAAATAGTATATTTGCCAGTTATGAGCTACTGGTAGCCTAAGTTGACCTATTGATGAGTCACGAGAAATAGCTTAGGCTCTGAGTGCAAGAAAATACTCTTAACTTATGTCATATAAAAATCGATTTACATAGCCTAGAAGCAAAATAAGAATAATCAAGGGCAAAAAAAAAAAGGTCAAGGGCAGTAGATGAAGATAAAATGTTCGTACTCACCGGAAGAGCTTTCTCCCAGTCCGAAGGTAATGTGCCCTCAATGATAGACTTCAGCTCTGCAGCTTCTGCAGCGTACTTCTTCTCATATTCAGAAAATTTGGTGTTCCATTCAGCTTCAAGAGCAGCACCCTCCGGAACATGGCGACTCCAATGCCTAGAAATATGAGATTTACAAGTCAATGAGTCCATTCTTCTTTAGTATAAATCAATATGCAACCAAAAGCAGACTACAGCTCTTACTTTTTCACATCCTCAGGCACGTGGAATGGCTCATGTGGCCACCCAAGATTTTTCCTAGTGGCATCTACTTCCTTTGCACCCAATGCACTTCCATGTACACTATAAGAGTTTGCCTTGTTAGGGGACCCAAAACCAATAGTTGTCGTTACCTGCGAGCATGCACAATTATTAAAAATTATAACACATTAATGACATCATATAAAAAGGGCACCCCAAACACAAAATCCGTGAATGGTATCAGAAGCATATTCTCTAAGAGGATCTATCACAAGGCTTCAGTATCAGAATAAATCTCCATAGCTTCAAAAATCAGTCTCGTGACACTAATGCTCAAACAAGTTTTCAGATTTCTGAAAGACTGTTAACAATCATCATGCAGTGCTGAGATAATCTCTAGTACGTTACACTACCCAAATTTGCCAACAATATAAATATGTAACCTTGATCAAAGTAGGCTTGTCGGTAACGGCCTTGGCTTCTTTGATTGCTGCCCGAATCTCATCATAACCGGTGTTTCCATTTTTTACCCAGATGACATGCCATCCAAGACCCTCAAAGCGAGCATCCACATTTTCAGTGAATGCAATCTCAGTATCGCCATCAATTGAAATGTGATTATCATCGTAAAAGGCAATCAATTTCCCTAGCCCCCAGTGAGCAGCAAGTGAACAAGCCTCATTAGCAATTCCCTCCATCTGGCAACCATCCCCCAAAATAGCATAGCTGACAATACAGTCAACCTCAATCAAACACCAATAATAGCAACAAGGAACAAGTAAATTTTGATAGCTAAAAGTGAGGTTACGTGTAGTGGTCCACAATCTCACTGCCTGGCTTGTTGTATCTGGCGGCCAAATGCTTCTCAGCAAGCGCCAAGCCAACTGCATTGGCAATGCCCTGCCCAAGAGGTCCTACATAAAGACACACCTTGAAATTATCCACTTGGCACTAATATGAAATTCTAAAACTAGAATCACAATGCTAACCAGTGGTAACTTCAATGCCAGGTGTCTCAAAGTTCTCAGGGTGTCCTGGTGTTTTGCTTCCCCACTGGCGGAAATTCTTCAAATCCTCTTCCTGTTACACGAAAAAAATTATAAAAACTACCGAATAAGAGTTTCGGCTAGGCCTGATTAAATGACAGATATGTTACTCTAAAAAAGCAACTAAAAAGTTGTCAAGTAGCCTTTAGGTTCGAAAATAGTAAACAGCAACAATCCAAATCACATGCCTATCTAGAGTGTCTTGCTCAAAGCAGTACAGTTGTAAATGAGAATTGACATTATTCAGCAAGCAGAAAGGTAATGAAATCATCATGTCCCATGTGAACTGGAAAACATTCAGAATAAATATAAGAAGCATTTGAAAGAGAGAAAGGGATGAGGACAGACCTTGACGCTGTCATAACCAGCAAGATGGAGAAGAGCGTACTGAAGCATGCATCCATGTCCAGCTGACAAAACGAAGCGATCGCGATTGAACCAGTAAGGATTCTTAGGATTATATCTCATCACCTCATCGTACAAAACGTGTCCCATCGGCGCACATCCCATAGGCAGACCGGGATGTCCAGAGTTGGCCTTCTCGACCGCATCGATCGCCAAAAACCTAATGGTATTGACCGATTTATCGACCAAGCTAGTCTCGGCCGTCTTCTCGACTGTCCCAACAGCCTGGGCTCGGATCACGGGGGACGCGATCCGGCGAGCTGAGGAGACGCCGACGAGGCGGGAGGCGCGGAAGGAGGAAATGGATCTGTGAGCGGGAAGTGCGGGGATGGAGACGGGGCTGGCGGCGACGGAGGTGCGATCGGAGACGGCGGCGGAGAAGAGGGCTTGGGAGAGGGTGAGGGAGGAGGCCATAGTTGGATACTACTGATAGTGCTCGCGGCGGCTCAGTCGCGATCGGTCGATCTCTACGAAGTGAAAGAATGGAGTGAGAGACAGAAGAAACAAATACGCATAGGAGAAGACAGAGGAGCCACCAACTCTTCACTTTGAATTTCTCGTTGGTGAGAGTCACGGACAGCCGTCCGATTTCGGAGGGAGAGAGAGATCTGGACCGTTGATTGGTCGTCCAGTTGCTTAATTAAGTAGATAGATTATTTTTTCCGGGTTGGTTGGTGGCTGGTTCAGTGGTTTGGTGCTGGATGAACACACAAGAATGGGTTTGTAGATGAAATGTGCTGTCAAAATTAGTTAGCTTTCCTCTTTGAATTTCTGTTGAAGTAAAAGAGAGTAGGAAAAAATTAGTTAGATGAATTTCCTCTTATTGAGTGGTCAGGTGGTGTTTTAAATGTCATTGGTAGTTGAGTGCGTGAGTTTTTTTTTAAAATAAATAAAAAATAAAAAAATAATTTTCTATGAAAATTGGGAGAATTGTTTACTGCTTTAATTTCAATTTTTCATGTAAACCATGTGACCAATTGTTACCCGGTTGGGTTAACTCAAAGGAATTAATCAGTTAGGGTAAGCTAGTGAATGAGAGACGATGTGGTATCGTTAACTAAAAATAGGAACCGGATCCCAAGCAGCGCAGCAATTTGCTGCTAGTAATAAACGACGTCCTTTCACTTGCTTACTTGAATGGGCATGTGATATAAATCCACAATCCAAATTCAACTAACAAAACCTCAATAGATAAAACATCAACTGAGTTGCAGTTGGATCACTCACAGCACCGATCTACCTGCATCTTGAACCCATATCCAATCCCAATCCAAGCCCCACCAATACATTCGACTAAACAAATCACTCAAGCTGACACCTATTTCTCTCCAAAACCCTCACGCGGATTCATCAAATCTGAGGTTATCCTCCATTACCATCATAAGCAAGTACATGATAGAGTCGTTGTTCTTGAAAGAGTTGAACACAGGCAGCGTACTAGCCCGACGATGAAGATGAACTTTCGTGCAGTACTAAATGCAGATCCAGTGGAGAAGAAGAGAAAACAACAACGAAATTGGATTAAAAAGAGAAGATAGATAAGATTTTTAATCTAATAAAATATTTGTAAATTCACTGCGATGTCGTTTAACTAATGACTGCAAGTTACTGCGCTGCTTGGGATCCAATTCCCTAAAAATACCTTGTTTGTGATTTGGACTCACCTGCTTCAACAGCCACTATCTTGTGACGATAAAATGTAAAAGGAAGTGCTACAGTGATGCGCTTTCAGGAATTTAAATTCAGATATATGAAAAAAATTTCATCATCTCAGCTTCTATGCGGCTCGAACAACAGTTTCGCATTACGAAGATTGAGTTCTGAATCTAATATCTCAGGTGTTAGACGGAACTTTTTTTTCTATTTGTGGTAGATTATGGACTGAATTGTGTTATCTAGAAGTGTTTTGATTTGTATTTGGATTATAAAAATTAAAATTTGGTTGAATTTGGGGTACTAAATTAATGTGTTAAATTAAAAATATAAAAATTAAAAATTTTCTTTGAATGGGGACGGCTGTTCTCCAGTGTCACCCGCATATGGATCTTTGGCAAAAAGTTGTCCGAAAAAGTACAGAATAATTACAGGTCATCTTATGGAGAATAACCCTAGACCATCCACACCCTAGTGAAGCTTGTGGATCTAGACACTTCAAATTTTCCCATGTTTGGTTAGGAGTAAAAAATGATGGGGAAATGCTAAATTTTTTTTATTTTAAACAAATTTTTCTTCCTCTAAATTTTTTTTCTCATTTTCACATATTGTTCTTATTTTTCATCAAATTTTCCATTCCAGCAAACTTTCTCTAAACCAAACACAGCCTAAATGTTTCACCTCGTCGAATCGAATGTGGAGCAAAGATAAATGAGTGGTTTCAGTTATGACCGGTAAGTAGGAAATATGACGCACAGAAGCAACTTGGAGGTTCACTTAGGTTGTGTTTAATTTGAGAAAAATTAGAGAGAAAGGAAAATATGAGAAAAAATAAATTCCTTCTAAAATTCATTCTATTTTCCCTTTGTTTGGTTTGTGGTGGAAAATTTTGTGAAAAATAATAAAACTTTCTTTAAATTAAACAAAAATTTGAACTCTGCATCCAGTTAACATTTTTGTGTGTATATTATTATCATAGGAATTTGAACTCTGCATCCAGTTAACATTTTGTAGAATGGGAAGATTGTTTGTTATCACCATTGCTAACTGGAGCTTTCCCACTTGAACTGGGCAATGCATTACTTTGAGCCGCAAGTGTAACAATCTTGTTTGCTACAGCGTCTGAGATGTTCCGATCAGTTGCATATAAGGTGTTTAAAATCGAAGCAGGTGAATTAACTAAAAATAGATGCAGCTTCACAGTTCCGTTATTAATTTTCCCATGTCAATTAAGTTTTGTCATTTCAGAAGAGACATATTCCTGTTAGAAAATTTGATTTCTTATTCCGTATTTGATTATTATTGTGAATTTTTAATTATATTAGCTATTTAATGAGTTGATATTCTGTGATCAATATGGATAATTATGATTCCTGCAATATATGAAAAATAATGAATAAATATCAAAATTGCCTAATTAAGGCCTATTAAGCAGTGATAAACAATATAAATAGAGGATATTGATTATGTTCCCCAACACACCAAATAAGAAATATGTACTCTTCTTCTCCAGGTCTCATAGTGAATAAGGTTATTTGGTTGAGAAAGGTCACACACCTATAGTTCTTGCTTGGTAAAGAAATTATGCAGCAGTAGACACAGTCAATCACCAAGTCATATTGAATTCAGGTTTTTCATATTTTTTTGTTCTTGGTAATTAAAATGAAAGATCGCTGCCACAAAAAAATATGGACTCTTAGGCTGTGTTTAATATAGCGAAAACAAGAAGGAAAATTAAATAGAATTCTATGTTTGATTTGGAGAATCGAGAGGTGGAAAGTAAACAGAAAAAGGAAAAGGAAAATTTGATTTTTAAAAGTTGATTTGATATTTTTCACATATTTTTCAATTTCTAATTATTCATGAGAAAATGAAACCTATGCAGAATCTCATTTACCCTCTCGTTTTCCTTTTCGTTTTCCTACAATTATCTTTATGCCAAACACACTACCAAATAAACAAATTATATCAATAATCAACCCAAATATATGTGAAAATCTGCAGAATGAGATATTGTTCCAGATTCAAACAATCTACAAACCAATGTGTGGCCGGGTAAAATATTAGAAAAAGGTATACAATGGCGGTACCTACTATTCTTGTTTTAAAAATCAAGATCATAACTTTTCAAATTCAAAATATATGATTATTTTGAATTTAAGAACTATTGTGTAATAATTGAATTATAATTACAACTTATAATTACTATTCACAAAATATATTTAAGCACCTAACTAAAACTACATCTCGAATTAGTGTAGCTACAATATTAGAAAAATTTCTGGTCACAACTATATCATCCATGTAGACGAGAATAAAAATATGGACTAAAACTCGAGAGAGAATGACAGAGAGGCATCAATACGATATGCAACAAAACTAAGCATAAAAAAATTGGAAAGTCGATGAAACCATGTTCTCAGAGCTTGAGGGAGATCATAAATAAAGTGAAGAAGCTTACAAACATGATTATGTTGAGTATCATCAATAAATTTAGGCTAATGCGGCATGTAAGCATTCTTATTGAGTGTATCATGAAGAAATGCATCTGTGTAATGAAAGAACAAGTCTGATGGTTGCAGGATTCGACTGAAAGTTTCATCAAAGTTAACTACACGAATTTGATTAAATTTACGAGCCACCAGCCTAGCTTTATATCGTGGCAAAGTTATGTTGGAAATAATTGTACTAGCATGCTGGTTCGATTAACTACATAAATCAAAATAATATAGAAAAGAGTCAGAGAGCGAAACATGTTGCTTCTTTTACCGAATCACTACCGTGGATAGTTAGCCTTAGAGGAAATCAGCCCAGACAAGGTGCAGACCGGGATGCTTGCTGGATCCTCCCAGGATAAGACGGTAACAAGTCTTTTCGCCTTACACCGCCACATAAGACCGCCTCGAAAGCTTCTTATATTAGCTAATCCGCTGACTCTTTTCATCAAAGTTAACTACACGAATTTGATTAAATTTACGAGCCACCAGCCTAGCTTTATATCGTGGCAAAGTTATGTTGGAAATAATTGTACTAGCATGCTGGTTCGATTAACTGCATAAATCAAAATAATATAGAAAAGAGTCAGAGAGCGAAGCATGTTGCTTCTTTTACCGAATCACTACCGTGGATAGTTAGCCTTAGAGGAAATCAGCCCAGACAAGGTGCAGACCGGGATGCTTGTTGGATCCTCCCAGGATAAGACGGTAACAAGTCTTTCCGCCTTACACCGCCACATAAGACCGCCCCGAAAACTTCTTATATTAGCTGATCCGCTGACTTGTGGAAGCAGGAGAAGAACACTGCAATTAACAGCAGAAATCGTTTCTGCACTGCAGTAGAGAGGAGGAGAGGAGGACTTCGGGATGAGGAACAAATGAGGAGGATACCTCTATTTATAGCAGGGACCTCCTCTGGCAGTTCTTGCAGTTGCAGAAGTGAGGGACAGGTGGCCTGCGCATGCACTGTCCATCACTCCACGCACAGGGGCGCAACTCCCTGGAACTGCCTGAACCGCTGGTCTCCACTTCTCCATCTCTTGTTGACTGAGCAAAAAATCAAAAGCAGACTGGGTAGTAGTGTTGGGCTGAAGCAAAAATAAAACGGGTCTGTCTCTAAAAAAAGGCCCAGCCCACGCCGGCACCACGACCGGCCGTGCGCGCGTGTGGTTCCCTACTAATCCCTCACATTTCTTTTAACATAGTCTAGTTAAGTAATTATATATAAACTAATTAAAATATATTTTCCTACTCGATGTGGGATACAAGGATATTTAATGAGCTTCCTAATTCATTATCTATGGATTTTATCAAAAATAATCATGCTCATTTATTACCTTTTCCTATGATATATGTAACAAGTTATTCCAAATGTATGCAAGTGTATGAGCTTATTGATGAAGTAGTGGACTACAATCGGAGACTAAGGAGAAGACGACAAACAAGTTTTTGCAATTTTTCATGGGCTGAATGAGAAGTATTGACAGTTATTTCAAAGGTGCATGAGGCCTATAATTATTATCTCAGGATGAGATGCAAAGGGACGAGGGAGCTTACTAAGCTTAGTATCACTAAGGCCTCAGTTAGATATTTGAATTATAGTACACTAGGGGATGATGAGCAAGTGTTAATCAGATATCATGACAAAAAGAACAGTGCACATCAGAGATTCAACAATGCAGGACAGTGAAGAAGCAGAAGAAACCTAGTCTATACACCTAAAGTGGATTGGCTGGGCATCTTAGGAAAACTATTGCAGGCTAGTTGGCTGTCCACCAAGAGGGAATGGACAGCAAGAAACATGGAAATTGAGGCAACAGGAGCTTTGGGAAGCCTCATGCTAACAGCATATCTTCTGGGCAGAATAAGAACCAAATCTCAAGAAAATGGCACCTGAGGTTAGCATTGGATCCAGTGGAAACTACACACTGACACTATATATTGGCTCCTGAGGTTAGCACCAAATCTCAATCTCAACGGGAACCATAAGTTTTGTCCAATATTTTGGCTCTTGCAAACTAAATGTGCACATTCATTTAGGCTGTGTTTGGTTTAGGGAAAATTGTAGGGAAAAGAAAATTTGATGGAAAATGAAATTCATTATGAATTCCATTTTATTTTCCTTTGTTTGGTTTAGAATGAAAAATTTGAAGAAAAGTTTCAGAACTCCTTTTAATTTACATTAACTTCCCTTCTAACTTTTCACATAATTTTCTTTCCCTCATATTTTCCATCTAAACCAAACATTGGATTTTACCAATTTTCCTCCACATTTTTATTTCCACTAAATTTTCCCTAAACCAAACACAGCCATAGCCAGACTGTGTTTGGTGTAAAGAAAATTAAATGGAAAGGAAAGTTAAAAGGATTTCTTTGTTAACGTTTAGGAAAAATTTGTGGGAAGGAAAATTTCATGAAAAATTAGAGAGAAAGTTAAAGTAAAATAAAATAAGTTTTAATACTTTCCTTTCAATTTTCCATTTGAACCAAAAAAAAAAAATAGTATCCATTATGGATTTCACTTTCCCTCAAATTTTCCCTTCCATCAAATTTTTCATAAACCAAACACACGAGAAAATTTGGTGAAAATGAAAATTTAATAGAAAGTTTGAAGGATTATTTTGTTTGGTTAAGTGAAAATTTGTGGAAAAAAAATTACAAGAAAAATTAGAGAGAATTTATTAAAATAAAGAAAGTTGATACTTTCTTTCCAATTTTCCATTTGAACCAAACAAAAAAAACAAAATGAAATCATTTATGAATTTCACTTTCCCGGAGTGATCCTTTTGAATACCACAAGTTCAGCATACTTATTTCTTCTGATACTCAAAAGAGTGTTTTTACATTCATTAATAAGGGAGGACTATTTACCATTCGAACAAAGGAGCTGATGAAAAATGGATGCAGCGACACAGCATTACAATTTTTCTTTTGGAAATTTTGCATATTTAAATTCCAAAAAAGTATAACCTGTACAACGCCAGTCTCTCAGAGCTCTATTCAAAAAATCAGCTCAGAATAGGAGCTTTTTTCCACCAGCCCTATCAATGGGATCTAAACATTTGATAATCAGGCCATTAGGGGCATTCCAATATGACACTAGCATGGATACCAGGCAACACAAAACAAATGATCTTGAATCTGCTTTGAAATCATCAACTTCAGCCATGGAGTAAGAGGTTGCCCTTTTCGAGATTTTTGTTAAAAAACACTGGGGAGTTGCCAACATACCTGGCTCAGGAAATTTTTTTCGTTGGACGGTTGAAGTATAGAAATTTTTGCAAGGATCATGTTGAATCTGTGAATCCCATCCAGCTTGATTTGCTTCAAGCATTTGGTCTCACTTCTGAAAATCCTTGAGTTCCTCTCCTTCCAAATGATATAATGATCATGATGATGGCTGCTTTGCCATATTTCTAGAGGATGAACCAGCAAGGGAGTCAAGGGAACAATTTAACACCTCAGCTAGGCCTGTCAATGGGTAGACCCAGACCCGTTAACAAAGACCCAGATCCAGACCCGTTTTCCTTAGACCCAGACCCAGACCTAGACCCGATATCTATAGACCCATTTATTTAGACCCAACCCAAAACCCAGTTTTAGACCCATTAGACCCAGATCCGTTTTCACAAACTTAATCAAAAGAATAATAAAAAATTGAATTTGTTAAAAATTTTAAAGATAAAATTAATTTAAAAATGAAAATTAATATAACTAAATAAACTTCTTTAAAATATATAATTTAACTAAATGAAATTAAATAATTACAAAAAAATGTCAAACCGAGACTAGACATTTAAGATATCCTCCTACTTCCATCAAAATTTCATTTGTACCCAAACAATGTTACGTGATTCAACACATTTGGGCTCCAATTAGTAAGAAGAACAAAGAGACAAATCATAAGGGTGCATAAATATAATGTTGGTCTCATAGCCCCTGTGCACAACCTGAAAAATTAGATTAATGACTTTAACATCTTCAACCAAATTAAACCTATCTTTCATAAGGAGAGCCAGACTCAGCTGGATTTTATGTTAACATCCTTAAAATCTAACACAAATAACATGCAATTCAAAAACAACTCTTTAGATATTTCTTCAGTGCAATGAAATCTTCAAACTTCAATGTACCTGAAAATCAAACACATAATTACAAAATAAATATGTAGGTAAATGAGTTGGAGTAAACAGCAACAATACAAAAAAATACCATGATGATGGTGATAGGCCTGTCAATGGGTAGACCCAGACCCGTTAACAAAGACCCAGATCCAGACCCGTTTTCCTTAGACCCAGACTCAGACCCAGACCCGCTATCTATAGACCCATTCATTTAGACCCAAACCCAAAACCCAGTTTTAGACCCATTAGACCTAGATCCGTTTTCACAAACTTAATTAAAAGAATAATAAAAAAATTGAATTTGTTAAAATTTTTAAAGATAAAATTAATTTAAAAATGAAAATTAATATAACTAAATAAACTTCTTTAAAATATATAATTTAACTAAATGAAATTAAATAATTACAAAAAAAATGTCAAACCGAGACTAGACATTTAAGATATCCTCCTACTTCCATCAAAATTTCATTTGTACCCAAACTATGTTACGTGATTCAACACATTTGGGCTCCAATTAGTAAGAAGAACAAAGAGACAAATCATAAGGGTGCATAAATATAATGCTGGTCTCATAGCCCCTGTGCACAACCTGAAAAATTAGATTAATGACTTTAACATCTTCAACCAAATTAAACCTCTCTTTCATAAGGAGAGCCAGACTCAGCTGGATTTTATGTTAACATCCTTAAAATCTAACACAAATAACATGCAATTCAAAAATAACTCTTCAGATATTTCTTCAGTGCAATGAAATCTTCAAACTTCAATGTACCTGGAAATCAAACACATAATTACAAAATAAATATGTAGGTAAATGAGTTGGAGTAAACAGCAACAATACAAAAAAATACCATGATGATGGTGTCCTCAGCCAGACCCTTGGATGCCAACTCTCCCTAGGAGAAATGCTGGCAACTCCTTAGAGAAAGAGCAGCCAAAAAAGATGTTCAAGAGTTTCACTTTGACTATAACAGAAGGGACACATAGAATCCACAATTACACCAATTTTCTGAAGTCTCTCCTTGGTGTTAACTCTACAAAGACAAACTAGCCAAGTAACCAAGTTATACTGGGGTTCTGATAGCCCTGTTCAAACAGAGTAAAACATGTGAAAAATCTTGATAGGCAGGTACATTAGTAAGGTATGAGTACGCAGACGAAGAGGAGAAAGGGGTATCTGGGCATCTCCAATATACATGAGAAGGATTAATGGACACCATACCATGGCTTTTATGGGCAAAAACAAATATTTTCCTTGTTATCCATGTGAAATGTGGTCAACTACATGATCAGTATATTTTGGCCTTTCATAAATTAACTATGCACCCATTTAGTCCATAGACAGTTTTTATTGAGCGCAATATCACATGCTTGGGATCATAGCATCACCGGTAGTCGGGGATGCTGAACTTGAAAAGTCGTGGCACAATAGATTGTGGCATCCTCACAACAGCAAAATGTTCTATATGTTCAGATATATTCAACTAAAGGTGTAAGACTTCACCCATATTTTCATTGTAGTGTTTGTCCCATTGCTAGGCACACCAAACTGCCTCTCAATAAAAGTACGGTTATGACTAGTGGTACTTTTGATATGATACGTCTAATGTACGTAGTCTCTATTTTGGGGAAGGCATCACAGGCGCATCATATTTTCTTACCACTACAGATGATTTTTCAAGAATAACTTGGATACATCTCATGAAAGGCAAAGGGGAAGTGTCTGAGTTAGTTACAAATTTCATCAAAAGGGCCTCAAATCAGATTGACAGGAAAGTAAAGGTGGCAAGGTTAGAAAATGGTAGTGAATTTATAAACAATTCACTGGATTTTTTTCCTTCTTGAAGATGTATGTGAATATAAAAGGACACGCCCCTACACACCAAAGAAAAATAGAGTTGTGGAGAAAAATCATGGCCACATCTTAGAGGTGGTCAGGCATTTAAGATTGAACTCTTATGATGAGCCTAATTAATTCTAGCTCCAGTGCACCGACAGCAGCTCACCTGATTAATCGGTTTCCATCTAAGAAGTTGAAGGGAAAGACACCTTATGAAATCTTATTTGAGAATCCTCGCACATGTAAACACTTAAACTTTGTTTGCTTTGGGGTAAGTTTCATGGAAAAAAAAATTATATGAAAAGTTAGAAGAAATTATTTGTTTGGTTTAGATTTTTGAGGAATAAAAGTTTTATGTAATATGATTAATAACAATGAGAAATGATATTTTCCTTCATACTTTCCATGATAAACAAACAAGATGAAAGTGAAATGAATTTCATGAAGTATTTCAATATCATTCTATTTTTTATCTAATTTTCCTTTCCATGAAACTCTCCCTAAACCAAACACAGTCTTAGGGTGTTGGTCGCTTGTTGTGGATGCTCACAATAAGTCTCAAGGCAGAGATAAACTAGATAAGAGAGCTCATCAATGTGCATTTTAGGGCTATATTTATGGACAAAAGGGGTACAGATTCTTCAACTTATCTAGGTCTAATATTTTGGATCGAATCATATTCGGAGAGCTGACCAAATTTTTTGGCCCACTAGTAATAAAAGACTCTTGGTAAGACATTATGACTCTTATTTGCACAAAATGTTTAGTTCTTGTGACAGCCAAATCAGCCCATCTTTCACTATCACCTTCATTTCCATCTCCACATACATACTACATATCAGTGGCAGAATCAGGAAATTTACTCTGAGGGTACAAATAATTACATAAAGATAATGTTGAAATATAATTGGAACATACGACCACTAAGTTCAAAATACATTACAAGACTTGCAAATTAGTTTGTTGAGTTTTCATTCTAAAAACGATGTAATACACTTTCATCGTAAGAAAATATCTTTTTTAATGAATGTGACTAAACTATCATTTAATAGTTGATCGGCCACTCATACTATTACTCAAATTGTTCTTCACAAAACTCATTGCTGATTTCCACACTTATTGTTATCACCGGGAGAATCAATACTAGCTTTAAGAGCAACTTCTGTATATGTCTTGTGCTTGTTTGTTTCAATGAGCATTAGGCCGTTATAATCCTCTACTTTCTGAAGTCTAACATCATTTATATCAATTGAAGCTGAAAATCAAGTTTCACCGTAGATAAAATTCAGCAAGGTTAAAAATCTTCTGTATATCAAAAGCAGCAAAAGAGTTGGCAGGGGTCAAAACGTCATGCAAGTAATCAACTCCATCTTTACCTCATCAAATCGATTGTTAAGCTCTTGAAGTTGCAAATCAATGACACTCAAAAATATATCAACTCAAAATCGGTGTATGTTTGTGACTTTCTTAAATAATCATTTTGTCCTTCCATGAGCAACAAAATAACAAGGAGCTTCAATATCATTTTTCGCGCAATATTAAGTCGTTGCATGAAAAATGTTTTCTCATTCATCATTCCTCAAATTCTGTAGTAGCTCTTTTATTAAGAAAACAAGAATCATGACATTAATAATGTCTTGATCTTTTTGATGCAAAGCATTGTCAACTGATCTGTTTATCCAAAATGAATAACATCAGATGTGACATAAATACGAAATCAAACGACTAAAATGAGCAGAACACAACTCAAACTCGATTCTCCTTAATGGATGCAATATTTCAAATTATAACAAGAACTTCGGTGATGGAAGGATATAACTTATAACATTCAAAATATTCTTATATTGAGATCCCAACGTGTATCACTTGAACTCCCAAACTAAGCCTTGATTTAATCCCTTCTATCACCCAGGTCCATTCTTCTACAATTTTTTGAGCTTGAATCATCTCCTTACGGTTGTAAGAAATCTCAATCACATTAAACAAATATCCAAGTTGTTCAGATAACCATGTGCAATCACAATTATCTTTTACAATAACAACAAGAGTTTAATTGCAACTGATGTAAAAAAAATAAGCAGATGGAGTATAATTCATAATAAGTATTTTCAGTCCATTTATATTACATTTGATTTTACTTGCTCCATCTTAGCCTTGCCCCCGAATTCTGGACATGCTCCATAAGTAAATCTTGTATTGCATTCTTAAGTGACAAAGTACTAGTGTCCTCAATATGAATAGTAGCCAAAAACCGTTCATTTATTTTTCCTTTTTGATCAACGTTAACGCAAATAAAGAGCCAATTATTTCTTCCTCGAAGCATCATTAGATTCATCATCTAGTTTCTAAAAAATAATCTTTTAAATCTTCAATGATGAGCTTCATAGTTTATCTGACACAAGAGTTAATAAATTCCTTCTATAATGCTTCACTTGTCATTTGATGGTTACCTGGAACATTTTCAAAATAACTTTCTCCACATCATCATTATTTTCAGCTAGCAAAGTCAAAAGTTAATGAAAGTTTCCTCTATTATCTGAAGTCTCACTTTCATCATATCCACGAAAAGCTAATCCTTGGATTAAGAGACATCTCAAACATTTTAATGAGTATATCAAACGGGATTTTTAAAATCTTGTCACTTCAGTAAATTGCTTGTTCACCAATTCCATTTCTGTTTTGTCATCAATGTATAATAAACATTTTTTGTTTGTTCCAATTCCCAATTTTTTATTCACAAAAGCATCACCACCAATGTCATTTATTTTGTCCTCAAACAATCAACAAACAAAATAAAAAACACATTTTTTCAACTCTATATTCAAACCAATCATATCTATCAAACCACTTAATAAAAAACCGATGCAAATCTCCATATTAGTTTTGAGAAAAATTATGAGAAAGGGTTGACATGGCCCCAAAGCAATGAGATGCAATTTTTCCCAAAACTAATGTGGAGGTTTGTGTCGCTTTTCTATTAAGTGGTTTGATGGCTATGATTGGCTTGAATATAGTGTTGAAAAGGAAGCAACCTTTTATTTTGTTTGTTATTTGTTTCAGGACAAAACAAGTAACATAAGTGGTTATGCTTTTATGAATAAATGATTTGAAAATTGGAACAAACCAGAATATTTATTACACATATTGGTGAAAACCCAGAAACGGAATCTCTAAACAAGCAATCTACTGAAGTAACAAGATTATACAAATTCTGCTCAACATTCATTAAAATGTTTGAAATTTCTCTTAAGCCAAGGATTAGCTTTTCGTGGGCATGATGAAAGTGAGACTTTAAATAATAGAGGAAACTTTACTTTAATTTTTGACATTGCTAGCTGAAAATAATGATGATGTGGAGAAAATTGTTTAGAAAAATGAAAGCAAGTAACAATCAAATGACAAGTGGAGCAGTACATAAGGAATTTATTACTCTTGTGCAAAAAAACTACGAAGCTTATTATCAATGATTTAAAGGATAATTTTTTTGGATACTAGCTGATTAAGCTAGTAATGCTTCAGAGAAGGAACAATCAGCTCTTTGTTGCGTCACGTTGGCCAGCAAGGGAAATTAAATGAGCGGTTTTCAGGTATTGTTCATACTGAGGAAACCACCAATTCGTCTTTTAAGAGTGTGATACAAGTTTTACTTATGAAGCATTTATTAAGCATGTCTAAAATTCAAGGGCAAGATTATGATGAAGCAAGTAATATGAAAGGTGAAATAAATAGGCTGAAAACAATTATTATGAATGATACTACATCTATTTGAATAACATTGATGTTTGTTAAATGTGATTAGGGTTTCTTACAAGCGTAAGGAGATGATTCGAGTGATTCAAGCTCAAAAGGTTGTTGAAGTAATGAACTTGGCTGGAATTGAAAGAGGAAGTGGATTAAATCACGAGCTTAGTTTGGGGAGACCAAATGATACATGTTAGGAATCTCATTATAAGACTATTTTGAGTGTCATAAATTTATATCATACCATCACCAAAGTTCTTGTTATAATTGGGAAGGAGGACCGAAACAAAGTTATAATTGGGAATATTGCATCCAATTAGGAGGACCGGATCAAAGTTGTTTTGTTCTCATTTGAGTCGTTTGATTTCGTGTTTACGACACATCTGATGTTATTTATTTTTGAATATACATATGAGTTGAGCAATGCTTTGCAGCAAAAAAATCAAGATAGTTTTAATGTCATGACTCTTATATAATTAACGAAAGAGCTAATACAGAATTTTAGGAATGATGAATGAGAAAACTTTCTCCATACAGTGACTTCATTGTGCGAGAAAAATGACATTGAAGCTCCTGATATGGATGGTTATTATGCTCCTCATGGAAATTCTATAAAAAAGTCATAAACATGCACAAATTTCGAGTTGAGATATTTCCGAGTGTCATTGATTTGCAACTTCAAGAGTTTAACAATCGATTTGATGAGATAGATACGGAGTTGCTTACTTGCATGACGTCTTTGAACCCCGCCAAATCTTTTGCTGCTTCTGATATACAGAAAATTCTTAGACTTGCTAAATTTTATCCTAGTGAATTCTCTACGGCTGATCGCATGAAACGTGATTTGTTCCTAAAGCAAATGTGGAAATGGTGTTTTCAGCAATGAGTTTTGTGAAGAACAAGTTGAGAAATAGTATGGGTGATCAACTATGGAATGATAGTTTAGTCATATTCATTGAAAAAGATATTTCTTACATGTTAGTGATGAAAGTGTACTAAGTCGTTTTCAGAATGTGAAAACTCTACAAACTAATTTGTAAGTATTCTAATGTATTTTGAACTCAGAGATCGTAATTTTCAACATTATCTTTATGTAATTTTTAGTACCCCGGAGTAAAGTTTCTAGTTCCGCCACTGGAGGCATCCCAAGTAAATTTTTTTCAACCTCATTAGCTTATACTTTAATGATTCAAAGTGAATCAGTTGCTTGTGGTTACTTGATCTCACACCATTTGGAGACAATAATTCACTATAAAATTAAATGACCATGGGAAATTACTGATTAAGAATAGAGTTATTAGATTCAGCCCCTTAATAGACCTATCCTAGAGTTTAACTGTCAAAGCAAAAATAGAGATCACGTGTCTTTTGAATGCTTGTCTCAGGGGCAGTATGCAAAGTTATGGATGAGTAGAATTTTATTCATATTCCTACCAATTAATACAATGATAGACTAAATTAATTGCAAGTTTACAGGGGCTTCAACCATCAATGCAGTAGCAAAGGCCTTAGTGAACCTGATAGCATATACCATATTGAATGATAGGAATGAAAAGACCATCAGAGACCAGAAAAGGATCTGACTCGAGTGGCTCATAACCGCAAGTGCAAATTCAAAGAGATCATCATGAAAATTAATTTATCAAAGATACACAAAGGAATAAATTTAGGTGCACAATGTGCGTAAAGTAATAGCAATTGGTTGTAGGAAATATGAAATTCGATGTGTAGATTTGTGTATAAGGATTAATTAAATTGAATTGTTTTCATCTCTAACCGGTGGGAAATTAGAAGCAATTAGTGTAACAACAAAGATTTTACCGAATCACAAACATGCTAGGGTATCAAACACTACTGAAAAGTTTTTTGGGGGCTTATGACTGCTTTTGATTAAATACGGTATCAAAAACTACTGAATCACAAAATAAATTTTACTGAAAAGGTTTAACTATTTGTGGTGCTAATATGCGGGTTCAGAAGATATGGGATGAAAATGCTCAAACTTAAATAAAAGTAAAGTGCAATTATTGCTCAAAAGAATATGTTTATAACTCATCTCATAAAACGACTACTTCCAGAGATATCTTATGGACAATTGAGAGGAATATTCATATGGTTCACAAAGAATGCTGAATGTTTCCCATCAAGGATGTAGATTGCCTCCCATCTCTTTGCATTTTGATCAAGCTTTTTATACACGAGATTGGCTCCCATCACTTTACATTTTGATCAAGAGTTTGATAAGCGAGCACTTGCAAGGATGATTATATGATTATTATTAGTGAATTGTCTTTTAAAATTGTGGGGCTTGAGGGTTTAATTACCTCAATACAAATGCCTTCTCAAAGTTGCAGTGACAGAAAATTGAAATGTTGTTTAGCCACATGAAAAAATAATTTTGAAGAAATTGATCAAATATTCAAAGACAGGGTCACAATGACCACTAATATTTGGGTTTTATATAAAACATAGCATGTTTTCTCTAACAACTCGTTTCATTAACGATAATTAAAAACTTCATAAAAATGTTGAATTTTCATTAAGTATCTAGTCACAAGAAAAAAAACCATTGTCACAATAGAATTATATCTCATTTAGCACGACAATGAAAATTGAAGTAAAATCACACAAGATAAAATGATGTAACAGCTGATTATTTAAGGAAAAATTAACAAGAGAAATAATTCAGTTTTTGGTGGAGAGTTTATTCCGATGAGATGTTGCGGTCACATTTTGAAATTAATAGTGAAAGATGGGTTGACTCTTATGAAAGACTTAGTGGCTTTGATTAGAAAAAGCAATTAAATATATGAGAAACTCCTTGCAAGACTGCAACACTTACACAATGCGTTGTGCTAAAAAGAATTTAGTGTGAGAGTTTAGTTATGTCTGCATATGCCAACAAAGTGAAAATGTACATACCTTATGTTGGAATCAGTACTCAAATAATATGAAGCATTTGAAAGACTTGTCGAGCAAGATTCTCATCTATTAAGAGTGCTGAAATAAAAAAATTAAAGATTGAATGAAAAGGAGAGAATCTTCAAACTTTGTGCAGATTTTTGAAAAAAAAAAACTACGATGCAATTAATGATGTCTTCAGATAGTCTATATTACTTCCAATTTATTCTTTCACGAAAGAATGTCAATTGAACATTGGATGGTTGGTGGCAATAATGAATTTTTGTCGTGAAACATGATTATGGGACGTATTCATCTATAATTTTCAATATGATAATATTGGTCTCGAGAGTCACCTAAAACGACCAAAAGTGAGTTAGAAGCTTGGTAGTATTCGAGTATCTCTTTTATAAACCTCTTCAAATCTTTTTTTGTAATCCATCAACCTTTTCAAGTGAGTGAGACTTTCTATAACAAAAATCAATGCATTTAACAAATAAGAGGGAATGACATGATGGGAACCCTATTGGTTCCCATTCATGTTCAGTTCAATTAAAAAATGGGCATACTAGCCGTAAAAAGTGGTAGTGGAAGAATTTTTGCGGAATGAGGAGAGTAATCAAAACCAGTGAGCACATATTTTCCACCGGTTGGTGCTTGAAGTATTTGCTCCACCAAATAAAACAAAGATGTAAAACCTCTTTATGGTTAACATTGGTTCAGCTAGACAAATTATGGTGTTAAAATAATCTAACATCATACAGATGATGATAAATGAAAACGGGATATGGAAGCTTTAATATACAAGTGATGCTTCTAATTTCCAGATCACCAGACTAAGTGTAAATGTGATGCCCAGTTACCTGCTTCAGCTGTGGCATGCCTGCTGCCACGCCAGAATGCCTCCCTAGTTCAAGAAACAGCGAACGCTGGCCCCTGAAAAAAAAAACAAATTATGCACCAAGGGACCACCAAGTAGAGACAACGATGCTACAACACCTCCAATAGCTCTAACAATCTCACCCTGGAATTCATCAAACGTAAGTTAGATCCAAGATAGCATCTCATCAAACAAAACTTAGGGGACGCTAGATGAGAAATTTAGGACACGAGTTAGTGTGTAAAAGTAGCATCTATGATAAAGCTGTTCAGCTTTTGGCCATTCTCTTCAAAATCAGGCCCTGAAACACTACCTCTATAGAATATATAAGCCAGAAGATGAATTTATGCTTACTATTGATTCAGACTGCCACCCGCTTGAGAATCGAGTCGACTGAGCTAGGTCGTCTTTTCTGCTCCTCCCGCTGGTGTACAATGCCGGTAGCCAGCTGCTAGATATGCACAGCCGTGGGCCGCGGTATTTCACGAGATAATGGGCTCCGAGGCCCCAAACCCATACCCCGCTGAGAACGTCACAACTCTAGTCTAGAATCTCCTGATGACTTCCGAACGAAGCGTCGAGAAGATGACAGCACGCCAACGCTGTGTTTCCAAATGACACCGTTTTGTTCGACTCATTCCATCCTCCGCCACCCGCTTCCGTCGACCGTCATCCGAGCCGTGAAACTTCCGACTCACGACATGGCTTTCTCTTCGTCTTCCTCTGTGCCCGTCGATTCAGTCGAATACGCGGAAAAGCTCAAGTTGTTACTGCCCCAAGTTCTGAAATACCATAACCAAACGAAGCACTCATTCGCCAACTACGCCAGAGGTCCTCGCGGACTCGATTGGGCGAACCAGCCCAACCCTTTTCGCCGCTACGAATCGGCCCCGTTGATGCCTCTACAGCATCCTTCTGCGCTTAAGAAGTCAGCTCCATCGGATGAAGATGCGCCCTTGTATTCTTCGCTGTTCTACTCATTGCCTAGTCCGAAACCCATTTCTTGGGCGACCATTTCTCAGCTTTTCTACGATTCGCTCGCTCTGTCGGCTTGGAAGAGTACTGGCTATTCAACGTGGTCGCTTAGAGTAAACCCCAGCAGCGGGAATCTCCACCCGACCGAGTCCTACATCATCGCCCCCCGGATCCACAACATTTCTGAATCACCGTTCGTGGCCCATTACGCTCCCAAGGAGCATGCTTTGGAAATTAGGGCTGAAATTCCTTCTGGGTTCTTCCCTAATTTGTTCCCGGAGAACTCTTTTCTTATTGGGCTGTCGTCTATATTTTGGCGGGAAGCTTGGAAGTATGGGGAGAGGGCTTTTAGGTATTGCAATCATGACGTAGGACATGCGATTGCTGCTGTGGCCATGGCTGCAGCTGAGCTGGGTTGGGATGTGAAGATTCTAGATGGACTGGGATATAAAGATTTGGAGAGGATGATGGGTTTGCATATTTACAAGGAGTTTAAGATTCCATCTACGCCTCTAAAAGGGCGTTTTCCAGAGATGGAGTTTGAACATCCCGATTGTCTTCTTTTGGTTTTCCCGAGCGGAACTACTGATTTTGATGTTGATTATGCGAAGCTGAGTGCTGCTGTTGAGGAATTTCCGGAATTAGAGTGGAAGGGCAGCCCTAATTCTCTCAGCAAAGAGCATATTTGCTGGGATATTATATATAAAACGTCCGACATTGTGAAGAAACCGTTGACGGCTGAAGACCGAGTTTCAGTTACTCAGTTTAGAAGCAGTAAGCAAATTAGCGAGACTTCTTATAAGGGGCTCACAGTAAGAGAAGTAGTTAGGACAAGGAGGAGCGCAGTTGATATGGATGGAGTTCATGTGATGGCCAGAGACACATTTTATCAAATGTTATTGCATTGTCTTCCTTCTGGAGTTTGTGAAAATGGGGAGAAACAAGGTAAACCGTATGCATTGCCATTTCGTGCTCTTTCATGGGACGCAGAGGTTCATGCTGTGCTGTTTGTTCATCGGGTATCGGGACTTCCCAAGGGATTGTACTTTTTGGTTAGAAATGTTGAACATTTTGACGAGCTTAAGAAAAGCACGCGGCCGGATTTCCAATGGGTGAAACCCGATGGCTGTCCTGAGGAACTCCCACTATATGAACTTGCCAGAGGTGATCTTCAGGTTCTTGCGAAACGGATTTCATGCCACCAGGTATCTTATGATACGATAATACTTGTCTGAGAGTTTTTAACTGACTCTGATTTATTACAAGTAGTGATATAGATTCTTAGTTGTGGTACACACGGATAAAATGTCTTGTACCAAACGGTATCAGTTTGATTGCTTTGTGAAATTTCGGTTGAGTAGTGTTAGTGGCTAATAAAATTCTTTCTATTATTACTACAGGACATTGCTGGTGATGGCTGTTTTAGTCTCGGTATGGTAGCTCATTTCGAGCCTTCCTTGCATCAGAAGGGTGTGTGGATGTATCCATGGTTGTTTTGGGAGACTGGAGTCTTAGGACAAGTTTTATACCTTGAAGCACATGCGGTAGGCATCTCGGCCACTGGGATTGGGTGCTTCTTTGATGATGCGGGTATATATATCTTGTCTCAAAAAATTACTACCACAAGATTTGTTAATGTGTCAGTAAGTGTGACTCCCTCAAATTCGTACTTCAGCCGGGCTATGTTTAACTCTTCTGCGGCATTGTGCCTTTTTGTTATGGCAGTGCATGAAATTCTCGGCTTGAGTGGATCAAACTTCCAAAGCTTATACCATTTCACAGTAGGAGGCCCTGTCCTGGACAAGAGGATTATGAGCTTACCTGCGTATCCTGGACCTGGTATAGATGCATAACTGCTCCGAAATGATGATAATGGCTAGATTTTGTAAACCCAATTATACTCAACATTATTAGCATAGCTGGAGCAGGAAGCAGTGTGATGTTTCTGCATCTTCCATCCCATGCATGTATGCTGAATAATCATCAAGTGCAAAATACGTACAAGTTTGACTTGTTTTCTTCATGGAATCCGACGTAGGGAGCAAACAGCACAACAAGGCATAGGTTAACATAACATACATTAATACAAATGTGCACCACTGATACGAGTTCGAGAGAGAATGATGCAAGCTATGCGCTAGGTGTCGAAAGGAGGACAAGGCGTGACCAGTGCAGGTCCAAAAGGTACCCAGAGGCAATTTGGAAGGTGTGAGTAGCCTGCCTTGCAGAGTTTGTTATATGACAGAGAAAGTCTACTATCTAGCTTGCATTCTGTTTTGCATTCCGTTAAGAGTTGTTGCACACAGGGTATATAATGGTTGGAAATGAATGAAAAGGACATACTAGAAAATCATCTTATCTTCTTCAATCATCCCCCTATCTGTCTCTCTCCTTCTTCTTCCCTGTTTATCTTCTTCTGCATTTGGTTAGCGCCATTATTGGTGCTTTCATTAAGAGTATTAAAATGCCGACCAATGCAGAAATCGCCGGCCAGCTTGCAGAGTTTAAGCTGTCTATGGCAGAACCTTTGCAAGCTCAAACCCAAGCCTTGCAAGATCAGGGTCATCGTCATGACGAGTAAATACAAGCTCAAAATCAGACCATGGAGCAATATAGACAACGTCATGAGGAGCAGTTTGCTCAGATCCTGAGTTGGATCCAGCCACAACTCGCCAACACCTCAAACCCATGCGAAATCCCTAACATCACATTTCATGCTTTATGTGGACAGGTTAACCCTAGCACATTGCGTTTTGCAGGGAGCATCAAGGGACGCCCTGTGACAGTTTTAGTGGATAGTGGCTCAACACATAATTTTATCCGAGGCGAACGAGCAAAAAATTTGGAGATCTCAGTTGAGCGCTCCCACTACCTTAGTGTTACCATTGTCAATGGAGATGAATTGCAGTGTAATGGAGTGTGTCGTGGTGTACCATTGACCTTTGCTATGACTGAATTGGCTGTTGATCTCTACCTGCTGCCAATATATGGTGCGGATGTAGTGCTTGGAGCTCAATGGTTGAGCAGCATCGGACCAGCCCTTTTCTGCTTCTAGGATCTTTGGATACAATTCAACCACAAGGGAAATACAATCACGTTGCACGGCTTAAAACCCATGGGACAACTAGCTCAAATGACCCTTACGCAGTTGCAACGAGCTGGTCGCTAGCGGTCCATTGGGGCATATTACCATATACAGGCTCTATGGACTCCACGTGATAGTCCGGAAGCACAAGTTCCTTCACTGACCTTGCCTAGAGAATTAACGTTCGATGAGCGCATGGGTATCTCCAAGCTGTTGGAGCATTACAAGGGAGTATTTGAGGCTCCTAAAGGACTACCCCCTTCCCGTCAATCTGACCACCGGATACCTCTTCAATCAGGTTATGCTCCCATAAATGTACGACCGTATCGTTATCCCCATTTTCAAAAGTAGGAGATTGAGAGACTTATATAAGAAATGCTTGCCAATGGAATCATCCAACAAACCACCAGTCCATTCTCATCTCTGGTGCTCTTAGTAAAAAAAAAGGATGGTTCTTGGCGTTTTTGTGTCGACCAGCGTGCTTTGAATAGCATCACTATTCAGGATCGATATCCCATTCCAACTATGGATGAGCTGTTAGATGAGATCCACGGAGCTACCCTATTTACCAAGCTGGACTTGCGAGCTGGCTATCACCAGATTCGGTTGCATCCTGAAGACACTTATAAGACCGTCTTTCGGACCCATGATGGTCACTATGAGTTCTTGGTTATGCCCTTTGGCTTAACCAATGCTCCGTGCCACCTTTCAAGCCGAGATGAATAACCTTTTTAGACCATTGTTGCGCCGTGGTGTTCTTGTCTTCTTTGATGATATCCTGGTCTACAATAACTCATGGAGCTCACATCTCAAGCTACTAATGGAGGTACTTGCTACTTTACAATCCAATTCATTTTATTGTAAACCTTCCAAATGTGATATTGCCAGGAACTCAGTCAGCTACCTAGGTCACATTATTTCGGCTGCCGGAGTTGAAGTCGACCCTGAGAAGATTCAGAGCATCCGAGATTGGGTGATACCCTGGAACCTCAGACAACTCAGAAGGTTCCTAGGCCTTGCGGGATACTATAAGCGATTTGTATCGCACTATGCTGACTTGGCTGCACCTCTCACCCAGTTGTTACGAAAGGATTATTTTGTATGGAGTGAAGATGCTTCCAAGGCATTCGACACACTCAAATGCGCCCTCACGACCACACCTGTACTTGCAATGCTGAATTTTAAAAAGCTCTTCACTGTCCAGACTGACGCTTCATGGGTTGGCATAGGGGCTGTATTATCTCAGGAGGGTCGGCCGATAGCATTCTTCAACAGGCAGTTAAGTCCATCCATGAAGAATACATCCACTTATAATCGAGAGTTATACGCCGTGGTTGCCGCTGTCAAAAAATGGCGACAATATTTGCTCGGGCACCGCTTTCTCATCCAAACTGACCACCAGCCACTGAAGGAGCTTCTTACTCAAACTATTCATACGCCCGAACAACAAAAATGGATGGCCAAGCTTATGGGATATGACTTTGAAGTGGCTTACAAACCAGGTAAGAACAATGGTCCACCCGATGCCTTATCCCGCTTACCAGAAGCAGAATTTCATGCAGTCACAACTTATTCCAAACCCATCTTAAGGCTCCTGGATGCTCTCAAGAAGTATTGGGCAACATCAGAGGACGGTCGTACCTTAAAAATAGACTTGCTGAATGAAATGGAGCAGACAACTGATTATACGTTACGGGATGGACTGGTCCTCTATCGCAACAAGCTGCTGATTCCTGATGACTCAATCATCAAGACGCTGCTCTTACACGAGTACCACGACTCCAATCTTGGTGGGCATGCAGGGGTGCAGCGGACTCTAGCCGACATATCTTTCATTGGGTGGGACTCCGACAAGATGTTCAGTCTTACGTCCGCCAATGCTCTGTATGTCAGCAAGTGAAATCTATTAACACCCCCACACAAGGATTGCTTCAGCCCTTGGCCATACCGACCCAAGTTTGGAGTGACATTTCAATAGATTTCATTACTCATCTTCCAACCTCGCATGGAAAGACAGCCGTTCTCGTGATTGTAGACCGGCTCACTAAAGGGGCTCACTTCGTACCTCTTCCTAGCCAATACACAGCAGAATATGTGGCAAACCTCTTCGCAAGAGAATATGTTCGGCTTCATGGATTTCCCAGAACAATTGTCTCGGACCGAGACCCATTATTCACAAGCCGGTTTTGGAAGGAGCTTATGAAGGTTCAGGGCACCATTCTATCCATGAGCATTTCTTACCACCCACAAACCGATGGACAAACTAAAGTGGTAAATCATTATCTAGAGGACTATCTCAGGTGTTACATTATAGATACCCAGACCAACTGGGTGGATTACCTTCCCTGGGCTGAACTGCATTATAACACTGCCTGACATTCAAGCATTAAAATGACACCCTTTAAAGCTACATATGGCTGACCTCCACCTACACTGTTAGATTATGTCTCAGGGGTTTCTAAAGTGGCAGCGATTGACGATTCCTTGACCACACGAGCTCATATATTACAACAGTTACACCACAACATTGCTCGAGCTCAGTCCCGAATGCGCAACCAAGCTAATGCCCACCGTAAGGATAAACAATTCAGCATAGCTGACTGGGTGTATGTCCACGTACGACCCTATAGACAGCTCTCAATCGGGCGACGAAGAACTCACAAACTCGCTAAACGATACTTCGGCCCCTACCGAGTTGAGCAGCGCATCGGTTCGGTTTCGTACCAGCTAACACTTCCTCCCGAAGCCAAGATACATAATGTGTTTCATGTTTCCAACCTCAAGGAATATAAGGGGAATCTGACTGAGAAGGCGGCTGAGCTGCCTGACCAATTTGTTCGAGGGCAACCAATCATCCAACCTTAACAAGTGCTTGCTCGCCGTCAGCTCATGACAAAAAATGCCCCCATATTACAGTACTTGGTGCGTTGGAAGGGAAAACCAAGGGAAGCTGCAACATGGGAAAATGCTCAAGAACTTGCAGAACTTTATCCTCACTTCCACCTTGAGGACAAGGTGTTGCTGGGAGAAGAGGAAAATGATGCAAGCTATGCGTCAGGTGTCGAAAGGAGGACAAGGCGTGACCAGTGCAGGTCCAAAAGGTACCCAGAGGCAATTTGGAAGGTGTGAGTAGCCTGTCTTGCGGAGTTTGTTATATGATAGAGAAAGTCTACTATCTAGCTTGCATTCTATTTTGCATTCCGTTAAGAGTTTGTTGCACACAGGGTATTTAATGGTTGGAAATGAATGAGAAGGACAGACTAGAAAATCATCTTATCTACTTCAATCATCCCCCCTATTTGTCTCTCTCCTTCTTCTTCCTTGTTTATGTTCTTATGCATTTGGTTAGCTTCGACACATGGCGCATAGCTTGCATCAGAGAAGTTCAGTGTAAATAACTCTGCTTCTATTACTATGTGAGTGAATGAATCAACAACAAAGCAACTGCAGTATAAATAGCAGCAGAGGAAAAAAAATAGAAATATTTACTATGAAACCCTCTTTTGGTCTCCTATTTTTCCTTCTTCTTCACATTTAGTTGTGCTTCAATTTGTCAAATAATATTTTAGCTCATTAATTCTTGAAATACATTTACTTATTTTTAGCAGATATAAGTGGTTTAGTCATTTCATATTATATTTTTGTATATAAAAATGAGTGAAAATTGGATGAAGTCCAATCGTCTGAGCGCTGAATACAACGTTAGTTTGAGGGAGTTTTTCGAGTTTGTTAAAGCACACCGTAATTAGTCAACTAGTTACATCATCTATCCTTGTTTAGATTGTGGGAATGGAAATATGGTTATTATCCTCTTAGACTTAGATCGTCATCTCTGATGTTACAATATTGATGCATCTTATACAGTTCGTTACTTACACGATGAACCATTTGGAGGTAGTTAAACTGATGCGAGGAAGTCTAAGAATATTGACGAAAGCAATAATGTATATGAGGACAAAAATTTAGAACAATGTGGAACGATATAGCCACAAATACTAAAGAAAATCGAGAACTTTTCATACATGTCAAGAATGACGCGCACACCCTCCATATCTCGCATGCACGTGAATCGGTAATTATTCACAGTGCTTAGATTATATAATCTGAAAGCAACACATGGGTGCAATGATTCACATGTCTCTTATCACTTGTTAGTGACATTCTAATAGAATCTAGTGAGCTTCGCAACCGCACTTATAATGCGAAAAAATATTATCCTAAGAGCATTGAATATAAGATCTTGCTTGTCCTAATGACTGTGTATTTTATATTGATGCATATGAAGATATGACCGAGTGTCCAAATATGATACCTAGACACAAGCACAAATTTGTGAAAAATGAGAAAGTAAGAAGTGGACCTGCATAATATTGTGGTACCTCTAGATGATACTGATATTTAAACTAATATTCAGTAATTTAGAACAATCTAAATTGGTAGTGTCATAGGCAAAAAAGAGAATAAATGAAAAAACATATGGCACCTGGTAGATTCGAATAAATTAAAGTAGTCTGACATTCAATATCTCAATTTCGGTAATGAGTTAAGAAGTCTAAGGCTAGTCTTAAACACTGATGACATGAATTCATTCAGTAATTTGAGCAGCAGACATAACACTTGAGCAATCCTTCTTGTGACTTACAACCTATTATGATAGTTATGCATGAAAATAAAATACATAATAATGTCCCCTCTCATAATATCGAATACTAAAGAATCTGGCAACGAAATTGATGTATATCTAGTTAAAGAAGGTTATTTCAATAATGGGATGGGGAAGAATCTGAAAAAAGTGAAATGCATTTCTTTACTTAAGAGAATACTTATTTCAGTAAGTCGGTTAGATAAAGAAGGTTACCATGTTACTTTTAGATGGAGAGAGGTGAGAGAGAATCTAGTTGTAGATCGTACGTGGAGACAAAGTTGGGACGCTATATATATTAAATAAATCAGATAAATAGTCGTTGGTTGATGGGAAGAGGCCATCTACTCTTTGTTTTGAAAGACATTGGCCATATTAGTGAGAAAGGAGTGGAGATGCCAGCCGCTCGAGAAAAAAATTTCATGGTTCAAGAATGTAAATTTATAGTGCTATGAACATTTGTATTATATGCAATTAGAAGTGAGTTAAGCCCATGTTTGGTAGTCGGAATTAAGAGTGAAATTGAATAATTAATAACACTCTAACATGTTTGGTTCACATTAGGATAAGTATTAATAATACCAAAAGATAAAAAATTTAGCTGTAAAAGTCATGATTATTTATTTATCCCGTTACTATTAATACTCAGATTGCTACCGAACATGTCCTAAATAATTTAAGGTTGTAAGGGAACCAAAAGCTAGAAATTCAGAATTCATTCATTCAAATATTTATGGATCTACATTATTTGCATTGCATAGAAGAGTTTGTTATTACGTCACTTCTAATGATGATACCTCATAAAAATATTAGTTTATTTTTTGAAAAATAAATATGATGCATTGAATATGTTTGTCAAGTGGAAATTGTGGTGGAGAACAAGATCAGTCTAAAAGAAAGTGTCTGAGATCAGATAATATTGGTGAGTATAGCTGGATAGATTCATCATCCACTGTGCAGAGAGTGGAAGAAAATGGTGAAAACCATTCCTGAAACTCCTTGGTAAAATGTTATAGTTTAGATGATAAATAGAACACATAATGAGAGGATAAAGAGATAGAAAATACATGAAGGTTTGGTAATTATGGGAAATAATCGTGAACATAGGAGAAAAGGACCATTCGCTCCTCTCGAGTTTAAGATTTCAAATAAACACTACAAGAAAAATGATCTAAGGTAACATCTCAAAACTGATGCCGTAGAGGGTAAAATAGTCACCTTATACCTAGTGACAATTTTGTGGCCGTG
This sequence comes from Kalanchoe fedtschenkoi, assembly GCA_002312845.1. NCBI lineage: Eukaryota > Viridiplantae > Streptophyta > Magnoliopsida > Saxifragales > Crassulaceae > Kalanchoe > Kalanchoe fedtschenkoi. The sequence goes on along the minus strand of NQLW01000033.1, from coordinate 1,496,627 downwards.
GTATTAAAAGTCACCACTACTAGCTAAGATGACGCCCAATGACGCAAAAGAAGGGAATCACATATTTATGGGTAAAGACAACAATTTCTTATCCTCGTTAGTTATTTTGAAAGACTACACTTCTGGACTCTCGTATTTAGATTTATTTTTTAACATTTATTTGTCCGGCGATAGTTTCTATCGCACCATTAGTAAGATTTGATCATATGAGGTTTATTTATCTCCATAACCTACCTTTTAGGTGACAATTACATTCACAATTTTCTACACATTTTAAAATTACACATAAACATAGGGTCACAAGCCTTATATATCAAATCATTAATCCATCCCATACATAAAAGTCTTGCAATAACATACAAAGAACATACATGTTTCCAAACCAAATAGAAAGCGTTCACAAGATTACAATATTCAAACTAAGATCATTGTAAGATTCAAATCATTGTAAAAGGGTGGAAACCTTAGTCCAATCAATATAAGAAAAACATGAAAACAGTTTCTACATAACCCCATAAGTCTTCAACTACATCCGATTTAGGTATCAATATAGGTAACACAATGATGTTCAAGCGCGAGAGGAAGTGAATAGCAAAAATAGCTAGTAAGCGCATGTTCACTAATCCAAACTAATCACTTTACACAATCAAAACTATATTTACACGTACAAGTCTAACCCTATGATAGTGCACCTCAGGACATGTCTCAGAGTTAGCAGTGAAATATATGTCAATAAATGTTTTAGGGATCGGTTGCAGTGAAATAAAATCGGTAAGTATCGAGTCGAAACAAGAGGAGCAAAAGGCTTTCTAGGTGCTACTAATATAATTAATATCTATTTAATTCTAGGTGAAAGAATGAAATGAGTGGAAATTAGTTAACTACTAAAGAAAAAGTTAAAGCTGTGGCACATAAATGGAATCAAACAAAGTGGATAAGCATTCTAGAATTTCTACTTCACCTAGATTGCATGCAAAACTCGTCATGTTATTAAAGCAAAAATTAATCATCTAAATCATGCAATTTCAATAATACGTCGCATCATTCTATAATTTTCTATAATTTTCTATGAGTTCGACTTCTGAGTATTTCTATGCAGCAAAACTGCAATTAATTTCATATTGTGTTGTTTCCTGATTCCATTCTTCATAGCTCAAATATACTAGTTAAAAAGTGCTACACTAATATGTCCTAAACATGGAGCATGATAAATAAACCATTTAATAATCTTATACAACTCCCGATTTCGGTCTTCGGTTGTGACTAGGATCATTGACTAAAATTAAGTAAAATATCCAATCCATCAAAATTAATATCTTCGTGGGATGGAATATCCTAACATAAAGGATAATAGATTTAATCCTAAACTAAGTTCTTGTAGTATGGATATTTAAACTCTAAAGCACTACGCGTGACAATGTAACGGAATTTCTAAAATAATGAACATACACAGTAAAATTCAAAGAAGCACTAGTAACATGGATGAAAAATATTCTTAATTAATAAATATTAAAAAGTTGATTTTACATACAGTCTAGGATCCTAGGACAGAAAGGACTACTCACTATACATAATTAAAATAACAATCATAAAATAATTATGAAAGTAAAACGACAATTGTAGTGTCAAGCTTAGTTTCTTAAAGCTCCAACTCTGAACTAAATTCGTCCCTCTAATCCTTCTGGCAGGAAGATGTAGTGTGGTGTTATGCTTGTCAAGGTTTGACTCGAGTCTCTTATGTATAGTTGATTTGTCTTCCTATAGTTTATGATAAACCTCTACATTTTTTGAAGATAATTACAACTCAAATCATATTACGAAATGAGAATTATCTACTAGTCATATTTGGTCAACTAAATCAAATTGTTCAAAGTCAACTCTGAGCAAAATCAACAAATTTTTTGAAATTACACTTCAGCCTCTGAAGTTTCATTAGATGATAGTTTAGCTCCTAACTCATAGAAATAACTTTGGCCCCTCAGGTTTTGTATCTTGACAAATCAACCCCTCAACTTTTGAAAATTATGGTTAGACCTTTGAAGTTTCCCATAATTATAGATTGTCATCTGAAGTTTAATACTTATACAAATGATCCCCTTAAGTTGTTTTTCTCTAATTTTGATCTGATTTACATTTTTTCGTACCTTTTCTCTTCTGAATTCAATTTATTTCATATTTAATCTATAAGACAAAAAATCAATTATAAATCACCAATAATCACTCGTAAATGACTCAAACACAATATGTATAAATAATTAAATAGTGCAATTTATTACCCTATCAAAATACGAATAAAAATTATTGGAAGGTGATTGAATACCTTTCTTACAATATTAGAACCAGTCTGTTCACAGCACTCTTGCATTGAATTATTTATGGTCTTTATTTGTTCTGACATAAGTACGTATGAGTCACCACGACTAGGCATAACTCCTTCAAGCATAGCCTCACAAATTGTATTTTTTTCACTATCATTATTGAGCATAAGTATTTGAGTAGAAATCAACTTAAATTAAGTTACGAGGCAAATCACAAACCTTTGAAGAAATAGTTGGAAGCATGTTGTTCATCTCTCTCGCATAAGAATCTCATTTCAGTGGAAGATCAAATTAGCTCATGGAAGGACGAATCCAAAATCAGTATACAGACACTTTCCATCTAAACCTATCTTCTCCATCACCTCAAACCTGACCATACCCCATCTAAAGGAAGTTCGTCCCAACTTCTATTAATTACTTATTAAGAACAATTATGACGTAGTAAAACAAGTTTATGATTATACAACAAATTCATGACACATTTACTGAGAATTAACATGACGGTCTATGGAGGATAGTTGTCGAGAGCTAAATGATTATACAACAAATTCATGACACATTTACTAAGAATTAACATGATGGTCTATGGAGGATAATTGTCGAGAGCTAAATCCTTAAATAAGTAAGAAATAAATAAATAAAAAATCAGAAAAAATTAAGAAAACTTTTTAAAAAATTAGTTTGTCAGAAAAGTCAAAATAAAAATAATTAAATCACAAATTTAAATTTTTATATTCATTAAAATAAGTTTATCCATTTGATGAACATATTATCAAATCTGATGAACATAGCAGCTCATCTGATGAACATATAATTTCGATGAACATAACAACTCTTCTGATGAACATAACAGCTCATCTGATGAACATAACATCTCATCTTATGAATATAACAGCTCATCTGATGAACATAGCATCTCATATGATGAAATAACGGGTCATCTGATGAATATATCATCCAATGAACATATTAACTAATCTTATAAACATATTATCAAATTTGATGAACATATTATCAAATCTGATAAACATAGCAGCTCATTTGATGAACATACCATTTGATGAACATAGCAGTCCAACTGATGATCATAGCAACTCATCTGATGAACATAGCAGCTCATCTGATGAACATGACATTTCTTCTGATGAACATATCAGCTCATCTGATGAACATATACTGCTCATCTGATGAACATAACTGTTCATTTGATGAACATACCAGCTCATCTGATGAATATATCACCCGATGAACATAGCATCTCATCTTATGAACATAACAGCTCATCTGCTGAACATAACAGTTCAATTGATGCACATATCATCTCATCTAATGAACATATTATTAAACCTGATGATTTTAACAGCTCATCTGATGAATATATTATCAAATATGATGATTATATTATCTGATGAACATATCATCTGATGAATATAACACCTCATTTGTGAAAATAATAGCTCATTTGATGAACATAACTGTTCATCTGATGAACATATTATTGAGTCTGATGAGCATATCATATGATGAACATAATAGCTCATCCGATGAACATATCTGTTCATATGGTGAACATATCATCTAATGAACATAACTAAAATTAAATGAACATTAATATAAAATATCAAAATTTTATTAATAATTTTATTTAAATTTTTTAAATCAAGATAATATATATATTTTAAATTTTCTAATTTTTTATTTATTTTATATTACATTCAAAACTACGTTATTTCAAACGACAATTTGCGAAATTTGACTACGAAAGTTTTCGTTGGTCGCTTTCAGATCTCTGAGCTGAACAGGATCCATCGATCGACGAAGAGTCCTTCCTCCCTTCCCTTCCCACCCCAATCCATGGCGTCTCACTCCGCTGCTCTGAGATCGTAGTGTAGCGATCTGATTCACTGTCACTCGCTTCATTTCGGATTTTGAAACAGTGAGTCCAAAATCGGATCGAATTGAGGTAGAGCATGATATAAGCATGGGCGATCCCAGTCTGGAGCTGCAGGAATCCGGTTGGGAAGAGTTGCGGCGGGAGGCCAGGAAGGTCGAAGGTGATCTTGACGTCAAGCTGTCTTCTTATGGCAAGATTGGCTCCAGGTTTACGCAACAAGGAGGTCACATTATGCATTCTTTTCCTATAAATTACTAACGTTTTGGATTTGATTGCAATTGGATTGAAATTGTGATTTGATGTGCATTTTCTATTTTTAACCCTACACTGCTATCTTCAATGTTACCTTGTGTGTAATCATTTTGTGACTCTTGGATAGACTTTCTGACTCAGTTTGAATTGCTTTGGTTTGAACTTGGTGCCCTGGTCTGCACCAGGTTTTTTGGTTGTGGAACTCTCTCTACAGCAATTTACTCAAAAGATTTTACCCGCCGGAGGGATGTCTTATAGTTTGAGCATCTTGAGTGGTAGACATAACATACTAGTAGAGTCACTTGTCAGTTGTTTTAAATATTATCTGTTTAATTCATCTTACATGCTTGTCTGTGGAGAATACACAGTGCTTAATCATCCAACTAGGTCTCACTCTGGTAGATTAGTTATCTGTCTAGCTGGTCATTACTGTTTCTAATTGACTATGACAGGTCAAATCAGGAAGTGATGCTGATACGCCCACTGTAAAGAAGATTGTGAAAATGAGCTACACCTTTGTGATACATTGGGATTTTTATCTTTTGGATTTAGAATTACAAGTGCGATATTTTGATATTTTTGAGGTTTGTGGCGGCTCTAGGTTATGTAGATACTGGATCTCCAACAATGGGATCCAACAGGTCATGGAAGTCGATGGAAATGGAACTTCAGTCCTTACTTGAGAAGCTGCTGGATATTAATGACTCTATGAGTCGATGCGCTGCGTCTGCTTCAGCCACAACTTCTGTGACCCAGAAGCTAGCAAGGCATCGTGACATACTTCATGAATTTACGCAGGTTCATAATCTGTTCACATGGTCCTCAGATAAGCTTCTGCTCAATGAGAGCAGGCCTCCATTTGGAAGTTGCCTCATCTAAGTCTGTTTCTTAGGAATTCAGGCGAATCAAGGGAAACATAAATTCAATGCGAGAACATGCCGAACTTCTTAGTTCTGTCCGCGATGATATTAGTGAGTACAAGGTGAGTGAAATTTAATTGTAAATACAGATACAGTCACCTTTTCCCAACCCTTTTTGGTATCAATGTGCCATGGCATTACTTAAAATATTGTGCTTTCACAGGCATCTGGAAGTACATCTCCCAGAATGCAACTACTACGAGAGAGAGCCTCTATACATGGTAGTATCTCTCATGTAAGTCCTCCCGCTTGTGCTCAACTTGCCATATATAGGTGTACTGTAGGCCAAGTATAAATTCAATCTTTTTTTGTTCCCATTCTTTCTGACAGTGAAGTCATGCTTGGATGTATCCATTTTGTTTTTTAGCAACACCATAGACTTTCCTGCCGACTTATTGTAACAAGTCAGGGAAATATTACCACCTTTTTTATTTTCTAAACTGATACGTGCAGTAATCAAATTGTTAGCATTGATAAAAGTAATTTACATTACCACCATGGATTTGAGAATACACTTAGAAAACGTGATAGTGTATGACTTATAGAGATTGCTTGATAAAAGAGTTCAAAGTTTCAAAATGCTATCAAAAAGATGCATGGATATGCTACAATGTGGAAAAATGTGAATTATCCTGCATCATCTTCTGTAGATAATGCCAACAAAATTTATTAAAGAATTTCCATCGTGATATTTATTATGTAAATTTGCTTAACCTTTTGATTTGGTAACGCAGATGGATGATGTAATTAACCAAGCTCAGAGCACAAGATCAGTCTTAGGATCTCAGAGGGCCCTATTTGGGGATGTACAGGGGAAAGTAAAGCTGCTGAGTGACAAATTCCCAATTATTCGTGGCTTACTTGGTACCACATAAATATAGACTTTTTTTTGTCGCTCATCAGGTTACTTGATTATTGACATTATAATGGGTCTTTTGCAGGTGCAATCAGGAGAAAACGATCAAGAGACACCCTCATTCTGTCTGCAGTTATTGCTGCATGTACGTTGTTTCTTATAATATACTGGCTTTCAAAATAGCTAGAGACAATATTTGGTTGTCAAATCCTGGTGTGGTGATGCTTCGGAAAACATTAATGTATGTTTCAGTTTTTAAAAACCACCAAAAAAGTAAACCATTCGGTTACGTAGGTTCTTCTGCCCAAACACAGTGAACTCTCATCTAATACTCCTGTTCCTATTTTAATTTATATCGTCTCATCTTTCGTCCATGTCAGGCGGCAGACTAGTCTGTGGTTAGAGAAGTCATCTTGTGCCCAAAGTGAAGCTATAGTTTATCTTAGTTATGTGAAAACTCTTTGGGTTCAACGTCTATTTTAAAGCTGCTAATGGAAATCATTGGTGAAAATTAAGAAATTTGGAGTCTTGTGTGAGATCTTACACATTATTATTCGTCGTCCTTGCGCCTGCTGCATTATTGTTCCCTCTCAACATGATTTGTAATGGGCGTCAATTTCAAGTCCGGGAATTTGATTGAGTTGCTGCAGATTGTCTGCAGATCGTGGTAGCAGGACCTTTGTGGCGGCATATGTTCTTGCTGCTGCTGTTGTATAGTGAAGTGAAGTTAAAAGTTTTATCCTCCAGGAGATTGTAGAATAGTGTAGTTTAAAGACAGACTGTTTGTTGTCGAAAGATGGACATCATTATATTGCCCAACTTAGTCTGAAAGTGTTTTGGAACTTGTGACTTGCTTGTTGTTTTCTCCAAGCATCACTGTAACCCGTGCAAGGCGTCGTGGGCCAATCCATTTTATGTTTTGGATCCATAGAAAAAGAGGTTGGATCAGGTCATGATATATCTAGAGCGTTCAAGTCCAGCATTCAATCTAATTCAAACCCACATAGAAGAAGATCCGGGAAGATGGTAATACAAAATGATTACTAGAAGAATTAGCCAAGCACTGCTGGTTCAACAACAAAGTTGCGACAAGTAGAATCAAACAAGAATTCCCTCTTTAACGCATCATTATATTGAACACCAAAACTCATAGAAGGCCCGCTGAAAGGGAGAGCTTCAGCAAGGACAAGAAGTGATCTTGGGACAAGTAAGTTTCGCGTGTTTTAAGTTGGGTTTATTAAGCAGGAGAAGAAAATAGTTGATGTGTTGGATGATGGATTGTCAAAGGATGTTTGATAATCACGCGTACGCTTTGGATGACAAATTAGTTGTGTCCAATAACTACAGGATGGGATCCTCAATGACAATGTGGGTGTCATTCGAAAGAAATTAGATTTTTTGAGGATGGAATTACAAGGCAAATCATTCTAACTTGTGAGAACCTTATAATTTAATCATGGCTGCACAAGAAGGAGAAGCACAAAACAGTGGTAGATAGTCTGGTTACCGAAGCGGAGAAGTTGCCCTCTTTTTGAAGAATGCCAATGTGATTAGGTTGAACACATTGCGAGAAAAGATAGTGTGATTCTCTATGTGCGGAAGGAGTTCAAGGAGGTCAACGGGAGATGTAAGGTGAAAGACATTGTCAATTTTCTTGGACAAACGGACTACTTTAAGTCCATCCCATTTGATGACAGAATTCTAGAAACAATTTTACCACACGTAAATGCCAATAAGGGGCTTGAAAGAAGCTGGCGGAGATGAGGCTTGGATCCTTAATCAAGGATAGCAGGAAGGAAATTTTGACACAAGTGTTCTCCAACTCTCTAATATTAGTGAAGCTAATATTTTTTTGGCTTTACGAATGAAGAAATTATGGGCAAAGTTGACGCTCGAGAGAAGGATTGGAAGGATACTGCAACCGTCACCACAACAAATTCTTTATCAAAGCAGAATATTTCATCTTCAAAATGTAAAGCCAACAAAAGGTGGCGTCGCAAAGACCAAAAGACACCCAAACCCCAATTCATATTTCATTGTAGAAACATTACTGAAAAGGAAGCATCACAAGGTAAAAAAAGAGAATGACAAAGGTGAAGATAAGTAATAGGCGAATATGGTAGAGTATTCGATTATTAAAGCTGTGTTTGGTTTAGGGAAAATTTGGCAGAAAAGAAAATTTGATGAAAAATTAGTAAAATTCATTGTTTGGTTTATATGGAAAATAAGAGGGAAAGAAAATTAGATGAAAAATTGGATGAAAAATGTGATTCTACATATATTAAACAAGTTCAATGTTTCTTAAACAAATAACCATTTTTTGAACAAATTCAATGTATCAAATGGTAAAATGTTAATATTTTTCTACCTATTTTCATAAAACTTTCCATGATTATGGAAAATGAAATGGATTCCCAACAATTTTCTTTGACATTTTCTTTATGAAACCAAACAAAGGAAAATTAGATGAAATCCTTCAAGGATTTCATTTCTTTTCAATTTTCCCTCAAACTTTCCATTCCATTCAATTTTCCTTAAACCAAACACAGCCTAATTGAACTGAACTAATATTTGGTTAATTGATCAAATTAAGTAAATTGAAATTTTCTTAACCGTTAACTGAATCGAAATATGTGATTATCCGATCCATCAGTTAACCGAATAAATCGGTTAAATACTAAATTAATCGAAACTAATGAATATTTTATATAATATTTTATTTTGAATTAAATTTTTATAAATTTGACCTTAATAAATTAGAAAATTAATGATTTCACATATACCACCTCCATTAACCAAACAGATTGAATTAACTGAATAACTAAATTAACCAAACCGATTTATTTCAGTTAGACTATTTTGATTTATTTAATGGATTTTGACCAAATAATGTTCTCTCCTATCCCCTTATCAATGAGTAATGACTTCTTATGTGAATGATTAAATTAGGAGAGGGAATGTGGAAAAACAAATGCTCTCAAGCTACACTTGATCTATGCTGGGATGAAAAGGAAGAGATGGTGATGAGATGCATCAATTTGAGAAGACAAAAGATTGGTCTAAGACAATAAATACTAAGACAAGACCCTTGGATGTGATAGTTGAAGACTATGACTATGATCTTTAATGAGGTTCAACTTCTCTCTCCAGTTCTCGTATTGTTGACTTCAAATGCATGTTAGATATTGAATTCCTTCACCAATTCGGCACACTTTCTTGCCAAAAAAAACATTATGTTCACTGTGGATGAAGGACCACACATGATAACCACAATTACAAATTCTATTAGAATTTCATATTTTTTGACCAATTAAACTATTGCTTTTGTTATGAATATGCTAATTGCAATGAACTAATAATTCATCGTTGGGTTTTCGGAACATGAGTTTCATGGCAAGGCTATCTCTGTTTCCCGGACGGAGATGGAGCGTAGCTGATTAGGTCGCTGTGCGCGGCAGATTTAAGGTACGATTCATTTTTTGGAACATTGGTCTCGTTGTCTAGCTCAGTGACCCGGAATTTTTTTTTCGGGGGGTAAAATTACTTAATCAAAATTTTTGTAGAATTGGAGAGGGGCAAAACTAAAAATTTAATTAAAATAAGCATATAAATTTATTTTTTATATATATAATTTTTTTTATTTTTTATTTTACATGAAAATAAATATTTTAGATGAAATTTGAGAGTCGGCCATTTGACACATGTGTAAAGGCGTGTGCCGACATGATAGTGGGTTTCAATTCGGGGTTATTACTGACGGATTTCTTACTCTAATCCGCTAGTGTTAATAGCAGAAATATAAAAATAGGGTACTCCTGTTAATAAACTAAGAGGTGAAGCAGGGGTGATATAAAACTATCAAAAAAAAGTATATATTAAAAAAAATTCAAATTGAACTATTTTTTAGTTTCATTCCACTCTGGGTCTTGAGTCATCGCTCAACTGACCCGAGCTCAGAGCCGAGCATATCTTCAACATTTATATAATATTTTTAATATATAAATACTAAAAGGGTCTTAAACAATCAACACTTTCTCAATTACGATTTGAAATATTCAAATTATTAAAAAGGATGTGATAAAAAAGATTCGGATTAATTTATGATGTTGCTTAAGATCAGTTGGTTTAATTTATTAAATATAATTGATCTCATTAAATTTGGTAAGGATTATGATTGATTGTGTATGAAAAAATGACATTTTGTTCATGTGAACGAAATGATATTATTTATTTTCATGACCAAGTGATGTAATTTTCGCACATAAGTTTGCTTGTTATAATAATAGTAGTTTAGAAATGTAGCTGTAAATTTTTATTTCATAAAATCAGTCACTTTTTTGCATATGTTTCTGACAATTATGATAGTTCGAATCGTAATTGAGAAAGTAATGATATTTCAGAGCTCTTTTAGGTTTTTCCCTTACTTTTAATGATAAATTAGATTCATAAAAATAAATTTGATTTATTTAAAATAAATAAGAAGTTGATTCATTTAGTGAGATAACGAAAGTTCATCCAAAATATCTTATAAAAATACAGGTGATGGATTTTTTGAGATGAATAAATTTACATGCGTTATTCAACAAGAGCATTCGTTATTGATATCAACAGCCTTTTTTTTTTTGAAAATATTTTAACTCCCAATGTCGTCATTCACAAGCGAACAATCGTCAGTGGCGGTTTCATAATTTATTTTTCGGAGGACAAAATTAAATAATTAAAATTTTGAATTAAATTCGGAGGATAAAATTAAAAATTTGGTTAAAATTATGCATATAAAATTTAGGTGGGATTCGGGGGCGGCTGCCCCCATTGCCTCCCAGTAGAACCGCTCTGACAGTAATACTACATAGGATCGTAAATAAAAACTGTTAAATTAATGAACCGAATCAAATAGAACCGAACCAATAGGTTCGGTTCGGTTGAAGTGTTAGTGATTTGATTACGGTTTTGAATTTCAAAAAACCGACGACTAATCGTTCGGTTTGATCTTTGATATTTTTCAAATTGAACGGTTTCACTATATTTAGATCATATTTAAATTTAATTGAATATATAATATAAATTAGTGTATCTATATTATTATTTATATGAAATGTCTCTTATTTAATTATTAAATTGGTCAATCTATTTTATGAAAATAAATAAATTGAACCAAACTGAACCGCACAATTTGATTTTATTCGGTTTTTCGAAACAAGCGGTTCTGTTTCAAATTCTTCAAACCGACCACCAACGGCTCATGCTTTTTTATTAGAAATTAAAGCGAACCGAACCGAATCGGGTCTTGGGCTATATTTTTAGGGGCCTTAGTTATTAAGTACTTTAACATATGTGCTAAATATTTCTTAACAATGACTGATGAATACTATAGGTGTGCACTTGGACATCTTTAATGAAATTAAAGAGTTACATACCTTCGTTTTTTAGCGATTTTCCTAACATGACAGCTACTCAGCTTGCATTGAAGTGATAAGTAATTTGAGTGAAAGTAGATCTGAGTAAAGTAATAATAATAAGGTGAAGCACTTGTGGTTGAGCAAAAGTTGTATACATAAGACAATTTGTCCCTACACACACCCCAACATAATAGGGTGGCAGAAAAGAAGATAGATATTTTCTTGAAGTAGCAAGAGCCTTAAGGATGCTACCTAATATTGTCAAGTATTTTTTAGATGGCTGTATGTTTACATCAACTCATGCCTTCTATAGTTCACACCATGAAGCAGTGGCGGAGACAGAAAATTTTTTTTGAGTGGGCAAAATTACATAATCAAATATTTGGATTGAATTTGGGGGGACAAAACTAAAAATTTCGTTGAAATTATACATATAAATTTATATTTTATATATATAAATTTTTTTTTTACCCTAACCAGAAGAATTTTAGGTGGGATTCGGGGGGCCACTGCCCCCTTTGCCCCCCAGTGGATCCGCCTATGCCATGAAGTCACCTTTTGAATTTCTGTTTGGCTATCAAGCTAACTAGCAACATCTAAAGGCATTTGAAAGCTAGTCTTCGATCGTTCTACCACTGATAATTGCTTAAGTAATAACAAAATGGATCAAAGGACTACTCATTATATTATGTGATATTCCTAAGTACCAAAGGGCTACATGCTATTCAATTTGAAAACTCATAAATATGTTATAACTCGACATGGTACATTTGAGGAAGAAATACTTCAATTCCATGTATCAACTTCTTACTCACTGCCGCCAAAGTCAGTAGTTTAGCCTTTGCCACCTATGATTGTGATCTCTGAAAAGCAAGAACATTCTTTAAATAATGATTTTGAGCATTCCGTTATCACTCAATTAATAAGTAGTTTCCCAAATACATAGCGTAGAACTATGAAAGTTACTTCTCTCAATCCTATCAAAAATTATGCACATTAAGACAAATGCTATAAAATAGTAAGTTATTTAATTACCATCAAAAGTGTATGCTATACAATAACCTCAGTCCTATACTCAAGCTAACAAGGATTAGAAATGGTGCGAGGTAATGCAGACTGAGATCACAACTTTAGAGGCTAATCACACATGAAATTTCACTGATTTCTCTTTAAATAAAATAGTGGTAGGGAGCAATTAGATTTACAAAGTGAAGTTTAACTTAGATGGGAAAATGAGATATGAGGTGACACCACATATTCTTTAGGTAAGATATCGGGTCAAATCACATAATTTTTTAGTTTTTTTACTTTAGAAGTTTTAGGGTTCTAGCATGCTAGAATATTAGGATTATAGGGTTTTAGAGTTTTAGAATTTTCAAATTTTAGGGTTTTGTGGGTTTAGGGTTTTCTAGGGGTTTCATACCCTTAAGGTTTAGGATTTTCGGATTTTAGGGTTTATGGTTTAGATTTTTTTGTTTTTTAGATTTTTTTTGTATTTAAAACTATGCTATAAACATCATAAAATCTTAAAATGAAAAAAAGAAGAAGCAAAACTATGTTATTTTGCCCGATATCTTACTTAACTTATATAAGATGTCACCTTATATCTCATAGCCCCTTATTTAATGCTTACGTTATCTCCTAAAAAAGCAGCACTTGATCATATATTTTAGTTTGTGTGGGCATGCAATTTGCTACTTACAGGCACCTCAACTGAGAGGATTATTAATAGGTGAAGCAATTTATTAATGATAATTAGTTCAAAATCAAATATCTTGTCTACATCAAGTATTTTCTTCATTTGGAAGTAGCTTATTCAACAGAAGAAGACATGTTCATTTCTCAAAAGAAATAAGTTATCAATCTTCTTACCGATACAAACATGTTTGGGTCAAAATCAGCCAAGCATCCCTCTTATACAAAGCATAAATTTGTCAGATGCTCCACTGTTGCAACATCATTCCTTCTAAAGATTGCTTATTGGAATGCAGACTAATACATATGGATGAATTTAAATGAGAATTCTAATTCGGTGTGAGAAGTAAAAATTCTCATTTAGCCAAACACAACTCGTCATGTGTTCCATTTCTATAAAAAAAAGTTTGAAGTTAATATTGCAGCCAATAAAAAGATGTCACGTGTAGCCACTCGCCTCCACCTATTACGTATACCTTATCTCTTCTTATTGAACCAAGGTGAATACATATCCCTAAAATCTGGCAAATTAAAATACAAAATCTATAATAAAGTACAAATTTCAATTCAGGATTTATTTTGGAGTTTACTTTTGAACGATTTCCTAAAAAAAGTTCATAGTTCATATTACATGTTGTAAAGTATAAAATCATCGAAAAAATAAACAAATAAATAGTTTTTAATATAAAATTTGTTGTTGTAAACCAAAAGCAAAATTCATATTTCAAAATGTGCTATGTGAAATAGCAAAGTTCATTCATAGTCCACATCATCAATTCACTACCACTCCTGTTCCTAAAATTATCAAGTTTTGTACATAAAATACCTTTAAAATTAGTTCTCTGTGTAGTAGTCCACTACCATCAACCTACATTCATTTTTTGAAATGAATGGCAATTATGAAATGCTTAGCTCTAAAATAAAATGGAACTCTGAATTGATCCATCCCTATATTATATGCAAGTTGTCATTCTTTTTACTGAAAAATAGTTAAAATGTGAGTGGGGTTACTTTTACTATCTTCTTTCCGAGAAACTCTTGGGTGGATACGGTCCACTACGTGAACTATATATGGACTCATCAATGAGGTGGTGTCACGTGACATTTTGACCAGTCATGTGGCATGTTGAAAAATTAAAAAATTTCACAACCAATAAAAAGTGAACATATATCACTTTGACTTTTCGAAATATGATATGACATCTTCTTAAGGATGAATGATCTTCACCAAGTATCCCCTCAAAAATTACTCCTCTTTCAATGTCTGTTCCAAACACGACAGGCTCATCAATGCATGATTGAATGTGCACAAACAATATGAGAGAGATGTCTTGGAATAGAATGATGGAGAGATCCCAAAAGGGTTAAGCTCTCACTTCTAGCAAGCACCGCTAGCTAGATCAAATAGTTAATAATAAGATAATCAGCATCGTCTCTTCCTCTACTGCCAACGAACCAAACCGACAAAAATCCCATAAATCACCATCACTCCTCACCCTCCAGTTTCTCCCATCCATCGATACATCAAATCAATTAAAGAAGCCACACTACAAAACAAAAACAGTAACAGCGGCTGTTGCAGAGCAGTTTAGCAGGAGCAAGTAGCAGCAGCTAAGGGCCAAGACGACCTAGCGATCGGGACCATATCAGTACAGTGTATTTGATTCTCTATTATGCTCAGCTGTAGATTTGTTCTTAAGACGGTGTGAAACATCAAATCAAATCTTTCATGTTCACCCAAGCTAACATCTGAGAAAGTAGTAAGAAAGAGATACGTGTACCATCTATTCATCATGTCCTCGTCATCAACTTCATCATTCTCACCACCGGATCACCACCAAACCCTTGTCCACTCGTCGTCCTCCCACCAGCTTTGCTATGTTCATTGCAACTTTTGTGACACAGTTCTTGCCGTATGTCTTTTCCGATGCTCTTGCTGCAGCTCGATTAATGAATTTATATGTAGTAAAGTTTTCATTACCTTATGAACAGCTTGCGTCATTTTTGGTGTTGAATAGGTAAGTGTTCCAAGCTGTAGCTTGTTTAAGACAGTCACCGTCCGATGTGGCCACTGCTCCAATCTGTTGTCTGTCAACATGGGCGCTCTTCTTGTTCCTCCACAGCCATCATCAAATCATCAGTATCATCCCATTCACAATCCTCCGCCTTCACTTCACCAGGTACTCAATTAGGGTTTTCAGCTTTCTTGAAAAGCAAATAACAAACTGCTGACCCGCTACCTACCAAGATTTCAAAACATTTTCATTTGTAGGGTTACATATTTTTGTGTTATTGGGTTGTCATATATAGGAGGAGTTGTATGTTGTGAATACGGTGATGAATAACAGCGCTGCTGCAGAAAGTGAACAAGAGAGAGAGCAAGAGCATCACCGAAAACCAACAATGATGCAAATTCAACAGCCAAAGAGGGTTGATGAGATGCTCAACACCTTCTCTAAACAAAAAACGAGCCTCTTTGCGTCTATTAACAAACGTAAGATCATACTGTAGTGTTGTTTTCTGTGATGGGTTTGATTACAGTTTTAAACCAAGCCATGTTCAATGAAATACTGTACACATTAAATATTATTGTTGGCCTTTTTCGAAGAGAAAATGTGAAGTCCTTAAAGCCTGCTATCACTTTTATTCATCGCCATTCCTTGTAAAGAAATGAAAACCTAATCTATCTCTTGAAGAAATAAAAATGAAGCAAGTTTTTAATGGTGTCGTACTTCTCCCTCTACAATAGGTTCAGACTTCAACTTGTTGTTTACTTATGTCGTCTTCCACCTTACCAAGCCGGTTAGATTTAGGCTGTGTTTGGTTTAGGGAAAATTTGAAGTAAAGAAAAATTTGAGGAAAATTGAATGAAAAATGAGATAGAAAATTCTAACTAAGTAAATAGTATTTGAACATTTTTCCATGTATTTCCATCTCTGACCAAACAAATAAAAAAAAATGAAATGGATTCCATGTCTAATTCTCATTTCCTCTCTCATTTCCCTTTCCTCTTTATTTTCCCTAAACCAAACACACTACTATTAATGTTGATTTTGTTTTCTCTAGTTAATTTGTTCATAATTTGAGAGACATGCAAATTTTAAATGTGTATTATAACGCCTTGGGAGCAGCCCTACACACCAATCAGGGAAGGTTGGATTTGGTTTCGATGTATATTGTGCCATCAATTTGCATTCTAGGTGTGCTATTATAGTAATTAATTTCATGGATAGATCAATAGACAGAGATGATTCATTGAGAAACATCTGCACACAACAACCCACTATTTGGCTACGCTCACTCATCTATGTGATATGATGTAGATGGTTGCTCCAATGTGTAGTAGTGTGATATTCGCATGTAAACCTGATGTGTGATTGTATGTGGTTGTCTTTTGTGCGTTGAACAGCTCCAGAGAAGAGACAGAGAGTCCCATCTGTATACAATCGCTTCATCAGGTAACTCTGAATAATCAAGCTGCTTCCATTATTCACATCCGACGTGCATGGTTAATTTGAGACATGTATAATAATGTATTCATTTGACTGCGCATTTACATACATTAGTTAGCTTTGTGACCTGCAATGTTTTTATGGGTTGTTATACAGGGAGGAGATCCAGCGCATAAAAGCAGGAAACCCAGATATAACTCACAGACAGGCCTTTAGTGCAGCAGCTAAAAACGTACCTCGCTCGTCTATCCTTCATTTACCTCTATTAAATAACACATAAAACCTGCACATCCTAAAGCAACCCATCTCACAAATTTCAAAAGAAATGGTGAAGTTTCTGCATGCATGTAGCCTGCCTGTTACAATGCATCTCTTCAGCTTTTTTCTTATTGTAGTTAGTTAGGGTTTCTTCTTTCTTTTTGGCTGGCTTACGTGGTCGTGGTAACAGTGGGCCTACTTTCCACACATTCATTTCGGACTCATGCCTGAGGAGTTGCACCAGCCTGTGACCAAGAAACCCAATCTCCTCTCGCGCTAGCCTCTACGATCGATCAGGTATTCAAATATCTGCATGATCCATGTCTCGAACTTGATTTCACTTCTAGGGCCTTCAAGAAGTTTTATTATATGTTTTGATCGTAGGAAGCAGTAGATGCATTTTGGTGAACAACAGGCTATACGCAGCAGCAGACCTTGGCGTCTCCCCTTACTGACGTCAACTTTCATTTGGATATCCACACATCAAGCCATGCTTCATATAAGTATAATTGCTTGGATTTCTATTAGAACCAGTGCTCCTTGTGTTGCCCAGCAATGTACTTTTCATCAAATCAGTTAACATCAAACAATAGGCTGGATGTTGGAAGAAATGAATTGAAAACACTCAAATTGGACGGAAATTTTTTTATGTTTTATTTCATAATGAATGATTTACAATCGATACTATGTCTCCTAATTCCGATAGACCTATTTGTAGTTTTCATAGGAGGGCTCTAGTTTTTTTTTTTTTATCAAATTCCAACATAGTACCACCTTATAACTAGCAAACACGGCCCAACTACCAACTAATCGGTTCACTATAAATCTAGAACTTCGAAAGACAAACCCAGATGTAATACGAACAGAAAAATGCCTATAATTGACATATTAAAAATGATCCAACAAATTTTGTCACATTTATTAGTATATGTGATAATTTTTTGTTATGATTCATTATTTGTCAATTAAGTGTTCATTATAATTGATAAATTGTTCATTATTTGCACTGTCTGTCACACAAAAAAGTCATTTTTTTTTGCGCCAACACTTGGCGCCATTTATTATAATTGACCAAATTGTTCGTCTCTTACTATTGATCAATTGTATGTTCTTTATAATTGACAAATTCTTCATTAATTGTACAATTTGTCATAAAAAATTTTTTTTGGTGCCAATACTTGGCGCCATTTATTATAATTGACCAAATTGTTCATCTTTTATTGTTCGTCAATTATATTTTTATTTTAATTAACAAACTGTTTGTTAATTGTACTATTTGTCATGAAAAATCTTTTTTGGCCGCGCGTCATTTATTATAATTGATCAAAATGTTCGTCATTTATTGTTCATCATTTTTATTTTTATCAAAATTGATAAACTGTTCGTTAATTATAACATTTGTCACAAAAGATCCTATTTTTTGACACCAATACTTACACACTAATTATTATAATCGACAAGTATGTTCATAACTAATTGTTTGTTAATCGTACGTGTTTCATAATTGATAAACTTTTCATTAAGTGTATCATTCATCATAAAATAAGTTGTGGTTGTTCATTTACAACTACAACAGACATCTTATGCCTAAATCTGTTTTCGTAATTATTTCATCTTTATATACTCAAGAGGCATTGTTCATCGGCAATCACTAGGCACTTCTATCATCCTAATTTCGTATCGACAGAAAGCCGACTACAATCTGAAACTGTAAGCTAACATATCATTGTGATAAATTAGTTTACGAATTTTTATTTTTTACATCATCATTATTAGTGTGAGATGTGTTTGATAAGGGTTTAATGTTTATAGATGTCAGCTAATCGGAGTTGGATGCACAGAGAGTCGCTCCAAATGTTTGGGGGTTGACTGATGAGTACCACAAGCCGGCATAGCCATCAAAATTCAATGCTTCAGCATAGCCATGAACAAGCCGGCAGTTCCAAAAAACTAAATTCAATGGTTCGTGTGCTCCAGGAGAATATATGCGGTCTCGCATTTGCAAGATATGCTGAGATTTACATATGAAAACTTTTCCTATGTTGCCAGCAAGCTCAGGACTTTGATAAATTCATTTTGCATGGCCATTGGATATCAGTTCAACCCAACCAAATGAGGATTTTCTTCAACAAGCGTATCGGAGCCTTCAAGTCTCAAACACTTTACAAAAGGATTGGGTGCAGTATGGCTTCTCTGCTGGCAGTCTATCTTGGTGTGCCAGCTGCGTTCAAGGGTATGCCGATGATTGGGTACGGTCCTTCGAAGAAGTCATTACCAAGGTTATCTCCAAAGCTAGCGGGAAGGAAGATGAAGTTGCTCAGTGCGGGTCGGGGTGGCAGGCTCACCTTGAATACCGTGCAAACCATAGCTATCAGAACCGGATCGGAAGTTGAACCGGTGCGAGTTCCAGTTCCCGGTTTACCGGTTGAACCGGCAGCTCGAATCGGTTTGACCGGCGGTCCAATTGCACAAAAAAAATTAATATAGATGCAAATTACAACACAAAAGGACAGAGAAATTGATATAGGCGAGTGGTAGGTTGACTGCCAAATGCATGGAAGATCTTGGGCCCGATTCTTATGGGCGATGTTTTGTATTTAATTTCTAATTTCTAATTGATTTATTATAATATCTATTAATTAGGGTAATTTATATATTTATTAGGTACTGAACTGCAAAAGGGGGTGTGAATCGATTACAAGATTTTGTGGCTTGGTTAACATAATTGCATTGTCTTAGGCAGGCTTGCCTCAGCGTGTGTGGAGTAGGGTCCTTCTGCCGCTTGGTGCTGCTCAGTTTTTTTTTTCATTCCTTCAGTTTTTTGGTTTTTGTTGGGCAGCGCTCTGTTTTGTGTTGGTTCCTGTTGTTTTCTGCTTAGCGCTTCACAGGTCCTTTGTTTTTCTCTATTCTCTATCTGTTGGTGTTTTGTATTTGACATCTTTTTTATATTTATGAATCTCTCGCTTATCAAAAAAAAAAAAAATTAGGTACTGAACTGGTTTATATAAACCGTCCAGTTCAGACGGTTGAACCCGGTTTTGGCCGATTCGGTCCGGTCTAACCTACCACTCGGCTATAACTATGGTGCTAACCTCTATGCCCATTCACATCATGGTAGGCATGTCTGTCCCTAAAAGAGTCCATGTTTGAATAGAAAAGTTGATTACTGCTTTCCTTTAAGATGTCTGAGATGAGAGGAGGAGACATTGGGTTGGCTTTGTGTGTGCTTATTCTTCTTGCGGCTACTTTTCTGCATTCAAAGATATATAGAGAAATCCTAAGCGAAGAATTAGGCAAACATTAATGAGGCAAAAAAAGGAAAAGAACTACGTTACCTAGAAATGGAGAATAATGACTAAGAAAGGTAACAAAATCAAATGTTCCAACAACATGTATCAAACAAGAGCCAGTGGTTCATGACACCTTTGACTGTTTAGGAAGTTCACCAAGGAGCAACAAATATGGAAGCAACAAATATGAGGTGCATATATCGGAGAATTGGCTTCCTACATTTCAGTTAAAGCTGACATCCATGAGGCTTAGGATGACTTGGCCAAGCCTTCAAATCAAATCACATTTGCTAGACAATACTGTGCTGGAAAGATCAATATGTACACTCCCTGACGAGGCGGTGAAGGAGATACATAATGACATGGGAAAGGAGGCTCAGTTGCATTCTAACTAGGAAAAAAAGAAGTGCAACGTTGCTGATTCTCAACAGCAGCAAGCTGAGACTCGAGGCAAAGAAGATACAACTACTACTACCTCACAGCAGCTCTCGATAATCCCTGAGACTAAAAACTGCTCAGCAACGGTCGGACAGGTGGGGAATGTTGGAGTGAACCAGAAAAGTTTGGGTGGAGTTGGATCAAGTGTTGGCTAGGTAAGAGTTCTGTAACAAAGAGTTACAACTGGATGACCCATAAAGGGCACAGCTATGGCAGCGATACATGATGGGGGATACCAGCAGCAACCTCCAGTCTCCAGGAGAAGACGAACAAGGCAGCCTTCCACCTAAGATATGATTTTATGTTTAGAATCAGACAACTTATTCCATCACAAGTGAGTCAAAAAAAATTAGGCAAAACTGTCCTTTCCTGATAAACAGATGCTATTGCCAGCCACCTCCATTGATTTTCAATAAAACTTTTGAGCACATGATATGATTGTTTTGTGATCCAAGTAAAATGTGCTTTGACTGGCATAGAGAATATATCATGTTCTTTAGGTTGTGTTTGGTTTAGGAAAAATTTGGCCGAAATGAAAATTTGATGAAAAATTAGTAAAATTCTTTATTTGGTTTAGATGGAAAATATGAGGGGAAGAAAATTAGGTGAAAAATTGAATGAAAAATGTGATTCTTATCTCTAATAAATCAATCCAATCAAATTCAATGTATCTCAAACAAATAATCACTTTTTCATCAAATTCAATGTATGAATTGATGAAAGATTTATATTTATATACATATTTTTTCATAAAACTGTCCATGATCATGGAACATGAAATGAATTCATAATAATTTTCCTTGATATTTTTCTTATGAAACCAAACAAGGAAAAATATGGAATTCTCCAAGTATTCTATTTCCTTTCAATTTTCCCTCAAACTTTACTTTCCACCAAATTTTTTTAAACCAAACACAGCCTTAACGAAAAACATATGTACCCATCTTACCCAAAGTAACTTTTTAACTAGTAGAATGTCACAAGCTTGCACCACAAATAATGCTACATTTTGTAAAGTAGAATTTTTTTAATTCATAATCCACCTTTCTCCACAGGTGTACAACATTTCACCCAGATTACGGGTGCTTTTTGAATTTTGTCATAAAAAATTCTTACCAAATAATTTGACAAGGTAGACAACACTGCTTTCACAAGTACTAATCTACCTATAAATGACAAAAACTTGGAAGTCTATGATCTGATTTTGCTTATCACAGCATTTATCATAGGTTCATTTATCTGATTTTGCTTGGATATTGTGAAAGGAGAAAGATAAAGGTTGGGATGGTGCAATGTGATAACCAAATAACCAAATTCTTTTGGATTGTTTGAAGGGGAATACAAGATTCTGGCATGTTGTAAATGATTCTAGAAGAAGCATTCAAAATGTAGTAGGTGCAAAAATTGTTCAAATTTTCAAATGCCAAAATGTGGTTTCTAGAATGTTGTCTATAATGAGGGTAGATCTTGAGATGATAGATGCAATTTTGATACCAAAGAAAATCAAGAAGTTGCTTAAGATGGATTGATTTGGATTCTATGTCCTGGGTGATTGAAGGTTACTGAATTTAGTGAATTTTCTGAGTAGAGATTTTTGTAGCAAGGGATCGGGCAGTGCTTTCGGTCGGAGCTGGGTGCCATCCCATGTGGCCGGCAACCTGTAATACCACTGGAGGGGGGGCTTTTTCTTCACTTATGAATAATTTTTTTAAAAGAATATTATTTAACCCTCTAGTGTCAGGTGTGGTTTAAGGGGTACCATTTCAGGTGTGGTCTCTGTTACCTCAATTGGTCTAGTGCCATCTTCTTTAGATTTAGGTTGTCCATCCTCCACACTGCTTATTGTCTCATCAAAATCATAATTTTTGTCCATTTTCATCACAATTTTGGAATTTTTTTCAAAACTATAAATTTTTCCTCGTTTACTATCTTTTTTTACACTCTTTATTGGTTTGTTATCCATTCTACCATATTTTTATGTTTTCGTTGTTTACAACAACGAATATTATATAGATCTTCGCTGTTCAGAATAACAAAAATGCTCTTTTCATTCTTCGTTGTTTAATACAACGAAGATAAAACAAATAATCTTCGTGATTTTAAACGGCGAAGATAATTATATTCTTCGTTATCTAAAACAACGACTATCTTTTATTTTATCTTATCTTCGTTATTTTAAACTACGAATATCTTGGATTTTATCTTTTATTTTATCTCATATATAGGGGAAGTTCGTTGTTTAGAACAACAAAGATATGATAAAAGATAAACTTCACTATATCAAATTACGAAGATTGTTTGTGAATATTCATTTTTTCAAACAACGAAGATGGTTGTCATCATCGTTGTTTGAAACAATGAAGAATACCATTGAAGGCTTCGTTGTTTTGAACAACGAAGATCTTGATGATGTTCGTAGTTTACAACAACGAATATGTAAAAATAGGATAGAATGGATAACAAACCAAGAGAGGAAGTAAAAACTGGTAGTTCTGAATTTTTTTTCACAATTTTGTTGATTCTATTTCTTGTCCTTTTATTTACTTTACCATCAAGACTGGCTTTTTTGTGATCAAATCTGCCAAAAGTGTTGATGGTATGACATTTATTCCTGACTGCTCAATGGCAAGGGACTGTGGATTCTGAGTTTTTCATCCCTTTGTGTGCTGATCAAAAGATGTAGGATCTTCATTTGGTTTCTTAGTCTATTGGTTAGCCAATACCCCTTGTTGTTGATCACTGGTTGTTGTTGTTCAGGGCTTCGGAACCGATTCTCAGCTCTTCTGCCCCTATGATTTACTGGTTTCTTTGGACAAGTTCTATATGATCGAGTGAAATGGTTTGACATTCCTCACAATGAGGAGGATACTATTCACATTCTACCTGAAAAATCTATCAAATCGGACCCTGAATTTTGATATAGAAAAGTCTAGTTGTCTTGGCGAAACTTCCACACAAATTCGGGCATACTCCATCTTACATTTGGAGGTTATAATGGTATTTGTTCATTTTAGTTGTCCAAGTGTGTTTCCAATATAACTTAGAGCTTTTGAGTCCCAAAACATTGAATCTA
>NQLW01000033.1:1438034-1472400 GCA_002312845.1 Kalanchoe fedtschenkoi | reverse complement strand
GTATGGAAATTCCACTCTCAAATGTTCCTTAGTGGTGTTTCCATTACACTCCACCACCAAAGTGGTGACACTAGTGGATGAGTATGGAAATTCCACTCTCAAATGTTCCTTAGTGGTGTTTCCATTACACTCCACCATCAAGTGGTGACATTATTGGATAAGTATGGAAAATTTCACTCTCAAAATGTCTCTTGGTGCATTTCTTTACAATTCAGCTATAAAAAGAAGACTATGTCTCAACCCATGACAAGTTTGGTACAACATAATGCATCTTCTCGCCAGAAGGGAAAGAGAGAAGAATTCTGTTTAGAGTCGAGCTTCAAGTGACTAAACTTTCCTATACCATTCGTGTTTATTTTTATAATTGTTTTATGATAGGGTTTCAATAATGTGTAATGGGTAGTCATTTCTATCACAAGATCATATATATCCTAGGTTGTATGCAAATTCAACTCATCATGTTTATTAATGAAGAATACTTTTCCTTCATTATATTCAATGCTTCTCATAATGATATTGCGTATGCTACATGTATAAATAGTTGACGAATTGATCTTACATTTATTTTCTTAGGGATGTCTGGGTATATTCATGTGTAGTACTTAAGAGTTTAAATATGCATGCTACAAGAATTTAATTTAGGATTAAATTTATTATCCTAAGGACTAGAGTGTTCTAATCCACGAAGATCAAAATGGGAATGGAATGGATATTTATCTTATTGTAGTTAATGATTGTAATTGACCGAAAACAAGAATCGGAATCTCATTATCGTTTTGCATGTTCAGAATAAATATATCATTTTTTGACTAGTAGTTACACAATTTTCTTCCAAACAAGTATATCATTTGCCCATAGTTCATCTTTAGGGGAGAAATGTTCATCCGATTCAGATCAATTTATATCATCCTTGATTAAACTTCGCATTCATTTCTACAAAATTTAAGTTCACTATTTTGGTCTTAAATAAATTTATCTAGTAATGACAATTCAGCTCAAATTGTCTCAACTTCGTTCAATTCAATTGGAGTGAGGGGTAAAAATGGGTATGAACCCAATCCAAATTGGAATAATGTATCTCAGTTTCTCTGCTCTCTGGCTGTGGCTATTCAAATGTGGAATAATGCGAATTTCTTCCGTCATATATTGTTTATATTTAAATTGAATAAATTAAAATGACATTTAATGTTAGTGGATGAACGAATTCAATATATAAGGATTTAATATATATTTTTAAAATTTTATGTAAAAGGTAGTATTGATTAATTATTATTGGTGTATAATTATTTTTTATTAATTATGATAATAAAATTATTAATATTTAATTTTTTAAAATAATTATAGATATTAAATATAAATTAAAAAATATTAAGTGGTAAATAAGACCATGTAAAAGAAGAAAGAAAGAAAATACAGACACATTTTCATACTCTCTTTGTCATTTTTTATTTGTCACTTAAAATACCGTGCATTAATTTTTGAACGCAAATAATTTAAAATATAAATATTATAAAATTATAATAAAAATATATTATTAAATTAAAATTCGATATGAACACATTGAAATCTATCATCATAATATTTATCACAAAAAAAACACATACAAAATGTGAAGCTTAATTCAAATCTATAAAAAGAAAATAAAGTAAAAGAAGACGGAGGGAAGATTAGATAACGAGTGTGAAGCTTAATTTGTTAATCAATTTTTCAATGTAGAAATACGCATAATGAGCAAATTGAGAAAAGAAAATATTGGAAAGAGAAAAGGACAAAAGTTGGCTGTTCCTTCATCTTCGCTCACTCAGACTCAGCTAGCCCTAGTAAATAAAACTAGCCCTGCATTTCCATTTCCATTGGTACAGTGCAGTGCTTCACTACACTCATTCTGCCTCTCTTCGCGCCGTTTCTTTTTTCTCGCACTCCATCAGCAGCAGCAGCAGTAGCCTCTCTCTCTCTCTCTCTCTCTCTCTCTCTCCACAGCTCCTCTCTTTCTCTGTCTCTTATAGTCACACTCTCCACAGTTATCCAAGTTTTTATTTCTGATATCTTCCGATCATGAGAATGGTGAGCTTCCCTATAAACTTTTCCTCCATTCAATACACATATGTTTGAGTTGGATTAGCTGCGTTGTTACCTTACCTGGGTTTTGTTTCGTGTCTCAGCTAGCTCCGGCCTCCGCCAAGACGACGCTCCCGGAGTGGCTGGACCTGCTCCTCCGCGAGAATTTCTTCGCCCCGTGCTCCTTCCACCACTTCGCCAAGAAAAACGAGAAGAACGTGTTCTGCGTGGATTGCTGCTACAGCCTCTGCCCCAGCTGTCTCCACTCCCACTCCTCCCATCGCCTTCTCCAGGTCTTCACCAAGCTTCAACTAAATTCACTTCCAATCCGTGTTGTTTTTTTCTTCCCTCTTTTACTCTGACGTCGGAATTTCCGCACCTGCCAGATTCGACGTTACGTGTACCACGACGTTCTACGGCTGGACGACGCGGAGAAGTTGCTCGACTGCTCTTCCATTCAAGTCTGTGAATTTTTCATTCCCATCTTTCTAATTGATTTGGTCGTCTTCTTGTCGTATAGATTTAAACTCACTTCACAGTTCACAGACGTCGTAATCAGTCCACCCTTTTTCCTTCGAATTTTCAAACATCCTATTACATGGTTCTTGATGCTTGCAGCCGTACATCAGCAATGGAGCCAAGGTCGTCTTCCTCAACCAGAGACCCACCAGCCGCCCCCACTCCGCCTCCGGCAACATCTGCGCATCATGCGATCGCGTCCTCCAGCACCCTTTCCTCTTCTGCTCCGTCTCCTGCAAGGTCTCACCGCAACTCGCATTTTCAGTTTCCTTCTGGGATTATTTTCTTCGAATTTCGTGAATTCAGGTTTCGGGGTCGTGCAGGTTGATCAAATTCTGAACAACGAGGGAATCGAAGCGCTGTTCGGTTACCTCCGCCGCTGCGACTTCCTCCCGTTCCCCGACGTCGCTTTCGGGGGCGGCCACATGACGCCTGACTCGGTCCTCGAGGCATCTTTCAATTCGGTGCTGTCGTCGTCCAACTCCAGCGGGCAAAACGCTGTCGTTTCCAACACTGCGGCAGTGGCTTCCACAGCCACGACCGAGTCGGTTGCAGCAGTCGTCGCTAGAAAGAAGCGGACCCCCAAGGTGACTGTCCGGGTTAATTCGAACGGGCCGGGCGGACTGATCACCGGTAGCAACAATCGTAGGAAGAGGGCACCGCAGAGGTCGCCCATGCTCTAACTTCATTTCCACCCCCTGTAAGGGCCTGTTTGGACGGAGAATGTGTAAAAGACAAAAGAAGCATTAAGAGTTGTAAGAAATAAGGTGGTCGTGTTCTGGGTGAGCATGTCTGTCTGTGGTAGTGATATGTTGGAATGAGAAGTTGCAGGTAGGTGCGCAGAGAGGGGTAGACATGTCATTTTGTCTGGGTACAGTAGTAGCCTGACAGGTGGAGAGAGAGGGTGGCTTTGTTTCTAGTTTCATATGACATGGGGACTATATAAAATATATGACCAATACTGGAGACCTTTTTTGTGCATTGCCTCATTTATGTATGTTTTTGAATTTTTTTCTATCACCTGTTGCTGCTGGCAGTCATGATGAGATGTAGATATTGAGGAGTTCAAATTAATGGTGGATATGTGATTGATTTGAGACAACATATCTATCATTTATGGTGATGTTCTCTTTGATGGTAAGTGACGGCTCGCCAATTGTAATAATTATTGTATTTGAGTGTTGCACTTTTTTGAAAGTCAATTAAATAGATTGGAGGTATATAGAGGTCTTGTTTTATTGTTCATGTTAGGCTCTCGTAAAAGTTATCTTTTATTATAATAAGCATTCAGTAAACTGATAGTTAATTTATCTTATGTTTAATGAGTATTAGGTAAGTGTGAATCATTCCTCCTCAATATGATATCTGAATCATTCAGAAACTCGACATCGCCACTCATAATTTCCTTCTTTCACCACCAAATAACTCTCCTTGATATCATCATTATCGTCGCAAGTTGTAGGAAAACGTCCATACCAACTCTGACTGCCATCTGGATTACCCAACCACCTCCAACCGCCACACAGATTATCCGATAGTGCATTTGGTCGTGCCTTCTCTCGATTCTTATCACGCTTTTGGTCGTGCTCGAGAAGGTAACGAAATTAATAAGTTTGTTCATTTGGGTAGGATTATCAACGCTCTTGTCGAGCATATATAATATGTGTCATACATGTTATGAGTATATCTTTATTTAGCTTTTTCTTGGGATTTTATATTCTTAAACTCCAGGAATCGCAACTTCATTTGGCTACTATCCGATTCGTTAAACGGAATGCATTATCACTTCTATCTCCCCAGGTGTCCTATATTATGGATATAAAAAAAGAATGTGATGGATCAAAAAAAACATCAGCCTCTAGCCCTTGGACATCTGAATTTAACGTCAGAGATCTTAAGAAGGTTTTGTAACGAGTCGGTGCCGGCGTGGAAAAAAGTTTCTGACCAAGGTGGTCGTGAACTGAGGGTTTGTGAAATCCATTTTCAATAAATTATCAACTTGGTGCATATGTATAACTCATTCTTGATATAATTTTGAAGTCACATTTAGATTTTCAAAAATTATAATATATTCAAATGTTTAAAAAGTGAATTGCCAAATAAAAATAAATCATTCAGCAATCAGTTGTGGCCTAACCAGTGGTCTAACCATTCAAATTCTCATATAATATTCAACTCTTAATTTTACAGTACGACACCTAATATTAATTAAGAAAGATTATGAGGATCTGTACTATCAAGCATTGCAAATTCAATGATATTACAATCTCCAATTCGTAATTTAAAGTATTCTCACTTCCATCTTTCACATATAATTATATGATATTTATTTTTACTCAAAACTAACTTCTACGCTATTTAAATCTGCCCAACTTCAATTACATTTGACCCCACTATAAATAGTGGCCCATCAATTTTCAAAAAAATGTTAAAAGTATATTAAATAATATTTTAATTATTTTGGATGTCATAAAAGTGTCATTGAAAATTGTAAATGTAAATTGAAGTGTACAAATCATTTCATTACATAGAAAATGCTAACATGATATATATCTCAAACTTATAAATTGGAGATAATAACGTTTTAAAATTTGAAACTGGTTTGTAACATGTAATTTAAAATTTTTATGTGAAATATAAAATATATAGATTGTCATTCAGATAGAATGAGCATATTGTGGTTTATAATGATGATGTAATTAATATTTAATATTTTAGGGACTTTGATCCCAAGCAGGCAAGTTAAGATACTGCCATTAAAAATAGGGATGATTTTTAGTAAAAAATGATGGTTTTGTAAAATTATGAGTGATTTTCTTATCAAGTAACCAATAGTAATTTGACAATCCACTAATGTAATAAATTTTTTATTAAATATTTAATTTACACGTATCAAATTTAACAAAAAAAACCATATTCATATTAAGCGGCTTGGCTGCTTCGGATAGGAATCTTTTTTGGAATAGATTGTGATATTAAATATGTATTGTTATTATTAAGTGACCAATAAAAATTAATAAGTAAATTTTTTAGATTATCATATGTTGTTTATCCTGCAATTTAAGGTTGAAATATCATTTAATAACTTTAAATTATATATATAGGGACATGATCCGTTAAAAACCTCCTCAAGTTGAGACCGTTGTGGATAATTCTGGATTATGCTTGAAACCTCCTCAAGTTGTGGATTATTTTATACTTGAAACAATAATGCATTAATTATACAACTTTCTTTTTGAGCTCATTTATTATGCTTTATTAAGTATATGAAATTCATTTTATTTTTTCTTGGATTTCGGATATTGAACATTTTTCTACATTTGTATCTTCGGAGCTATATTTTTCATAATAGTATGTAAAAAAAATAAAATAGAATTGTAAATAGTTTTTTCAATTTTTTTGTACTGAACATTTTGGTGATAGTGAACATTGGAAAGAGAACATGTTCACTGTCGAAAAACAAAATGTTTGTTGTCAAAAAATTTATCCACACGCATACAAAATAATAAAAAATTTGATAATCTCATAATTTGTGAGCGTGTTCACTATTGGAATACATACAAAAAATGGTCAGCATTGTAGATTAACGGAAAATTAAACAGTTATAATAGTGAACATTGTTCACTGTAATGAGAATTCAGAAAGTTCATTTGCTTCCAGGAAATTCTCCTCCATTGCATAGCCTCCGCACAATCAGCCTCAAAATAGACACCACCGTCACATTGCACACCAAACAAGCTCGCGCCTCACCCAAATCCGAGCCCTCCCTACATCCTGCGTGGCTTCCCAAATACACGCCTTGCCAGGTCCATTTTTCCAAAAAATGAAAATATTCACTACAAAAAATGGATATAAAGTGAAGACAATAATAAGCAAAGTTCAACATAGTTGGTAAAAGATTTGAGCTTAGCTTGCTTATGAAATTAACTGGTGCATACAAAGGTGGAATCTTATGTTAATAGGGAATGTGAAGGACCTGAATATAGATCACGGATAATCACCAGCAGGGTGATGCAATCTCAAGACTGAACAACATGAGTCAAAGCCCAGACCCAGAGTAATTTCTTATTCTTTTTTCGTAAAACACTTATCTACAAAAACAACAAGTTACACAAATGTGAAAATTTAATTTAATTTTGGATTTTTTTTATAAGACTCATGTCACTTACCTAATAACCACTACTAACCAAAAATCTGCAGATTTGTGAGTAATTTTTCAGAAATGAAAAGCAGCAAGTTGATGGGTATGCATGTCAGTAAAGCCTCACATATCTCTGTAAAAAATATTTGCCGGATTCGACTGTTAACTTCCCCCACAATATTTACTGGACTCCCCAGTAGTGTCTTTTGTTCGGAAAGATTAGAGTTTTTTGTACCAATTTTGACGTTACAGTCATGAGGTGCGGCGACTTTCTCAAATAAGAAATATCAGAGCTTTTTGGTGTCGGTTTCATCGCTGTGGTCACGAGTTACAGTTGAGTCGGCTCAGCGTACTATATCCATTCAATTTTATGAGGCCACTGTGACTAACTCTGATGCTACAGACACGGTGGCATGTATTGCGTCTGATGGGCTGAGCTTGACCTCGAACTCCATTTTGAGTGATGGCAAAGGAGGTTGGATTGGGTTTGAGATGGAGGGATAAAGACAGAGGGTTTTGTGTGATTGAGTAGAAAGAGGTTAATAGAATATACGATTGACTAATTTATTGCTTTAAAAATCACGATAATTATGAAATATACGTTACTAAAAAAATTAAAATGACAACATAAATGAAGTTACAAAAATGGATATATAAATGATCAAAACACGTTCATTTTACCCAGAGAATGATTGGTCCACGCTTGTCTACAAGATTATCAACTTAAAAAAGTTTTCAACTAATCATCTCTCTCTATCTCTCTCCCTCCCTCTCTCTCTCTCTCTATATATATATATATATATATATAGGGAGTGGATCAAATGAAAACCACTTTGAATATGTAAACTGTGAACGGTTCTTATTTATTGATTTTGTTTGATCCAACGGATCCTGATTTATTCTTTTTAAAAATAATTATCTCTCTTTTATTTTCGATAATATCAAATGAATATCTTCTCCTTAATATCAGCATATATTTATAAAGTAAAAATTCTCTCTCATTTAATTGATATATTTTCCATTTTATGCGCATGATTTTTTCATCCGATATTCTTTTTTTTGCTCGTCCGTCGTCTCACGCACTAATTTGGTGCACATTTTTTTGTGCACCAGAGAATCTGTCCACTACTGCATCTGTGCACCATTATTTTTTTTTTGTACTAAACCACTTTCGATTTGTAAAATATGAACCATCCTTAATCAGTGATTCATATTCTATCGGACGATTGTGATTGTTTTGTAAATTTATTATCTAATTTTTAAAAAATAATGAAATCATTATTTATGGGTTGTTGGATTTGTTGCATGATTTTCTCCATTAAATAAGGAGTCAAACATCTGATGTTTTTTCTCTTTCTTCTATTTTTATTATTTAATTTCTTTGATATAGTATTTTTTATCATTTTTAATGCACATAAGACCCTTTATATATTTTGGTGCACAATTACATCATGGTGCATTGGTGCACACTTCAATCTCTAAGTACTGGTGCACAGTTCAATCTAGATGCACAATTTGATTTTTGGTGCACAATTGAAATCTCGTGGTGCATAATTTGATTTCGGTTTCTTTTATGGTTATTTTTGATAACATTTTCAATTAATATGATTTTATGGTAAGTTGTTTCCAGATTTGAGATAGTGTACAGTTTATTTGATGCTTGGCAAAATATGCCCCAAAATTTATATGTGCAACATTAGAAAAATCAACAAATGTGAACGTGCACCATTAATTTTTGCATCCAACATATGTTGTTTCAGGGCACTCTACTATGAAAAAAATAAGATGATGATTTGTTTGTAAAAAACAAACGGTAGGTTGAATAATATGAAGAAAATAAAAATAAAAAGAAAAGTAGTGATAATGTTGACCGATGAAATATATAAAGAAAGATATTCATAGATTTGCTGCAGATAATGAGGTGAGATAATTAAGG
This sequence comes from Kalanchoe fedtschenkoi, assembly GCA_002312845.1. Classification (NCBI taxonomy): domain Eukaryota; kingdom Viridiplantae; phylum Streptophyta; class Magnoliopsida; order Saxifragales; family Crassulaceae; genus Kalanchoe; species Kalanchoe fedtschenkoi. The sequence goes on along the minus strand of NQLW01000033.1, from coordinate 1,463,746 downwards.
AAAGTATTTAATCTTATTAATAAAATAAAAATGAAGATAAGATATACATTAAAATACAAAAATCATGATCATTTAGATTATGCAAAATCAACGGATATGATGAGTTCACTGTTTACAAATTCAATGTGGTTTTCATTTGATCCACATTATATATATATATATAGGGGAGGGATCCGTGAGAACCTCCTTATATTGAGAACCTTGTAAACCAATCATATTCACCGATTTGTTTCCAAATTAAACACAAATAAAAATAACAGTATTAATGAATGCGACACATATTTAATTCATTTGGTATAATAAAATGAGAGGGGCGTGTGACATTTTTGTAGTGCCAATTAAGAAAAAAGTTATTTTTCCTTTTATCGCGCTTAAATATTTGATTGATGAATTTTGTTTCTTTGATTTCCAGATTTAAGTTTTTGAGTTATAACTTTCTCAAATTTTTTTAGTTTTTTTTCTAGTGAACATTTTTTTTCTGATTTTGTATAAACACTTTTTTATTTTGGTAGTGAACATCAATAGTGAACATGTTCACTATCAAAGCTCTGACCGTTCTTTACATTATAAACATATGTTCACTATTGGAAAAATTATTCAAAAACTCGCATGAAATACCAAAAATTTAATAATATCAAAGTTTTGAAACATGTTCACTATTCAAAAATGTATAGTATCAGTGAACATAGTGGATTAATGGAGAATCAAATAATTTATTTATGGTGAACATGTGATGGAGTGATTTGTGAATAAAAATTATATAAATAATTAAAGAGGAAAGAGAGAAAATTTAATATTTGATGGAGTAATTTGCTCCTAATTAATCAAATGAGATTTATGTAATATATGTTACTAAATAAAAGTTAATAAAACATAATAAATAAAGTCAAAAAATGAGATATCATAATCAAAATACGATTGTTTTGTGAACAAAATGATTGATCCAGTTTGTCCACAAGGTTCTCAATTTAAGGAGGTTCTCAACTGATCCACCCTATATATAGCGAATCCAACGCGAACCCTCATGTCTTTTACGCGCTGCGAATCTCCCTGATCTCCGTCCATTTCTGCCCAGATTTACTCAGATATCGTCAAGTGTCCACTCTCGGTGCGCGACACTTGTTCAGAAGGGCAAAAATATCCAAGGAGTGATCTACATTCGCACCTGCATGGACACGTGTCACACATGCAGGCGTGACACCTGGGCGCACTCTCTCTCATGTTTATCTTTATTTCAATTTCATTCAACTCAATTTATCTAATTACACAGAAATTTTTGAAAAAACTAAATTTCATAATTACATGTAAAATATTATAAGCTTCAATTCAAAATCCGTATTGAATAAGTTTTCAATACGTTTTCAAAAAAGTACATCGATTGAAAATACATAGTTCAACGATTGAATTATTACACATTTGTTGTACTTTGATCTTCAAATGAACCTTGCATGTTCAATGAACTATGAAAGTAGATAATAATGTACTTTGTGAGTTTCAATCTATGTACTTTAAAATAAAAAATTATTAAAATGTGAAAAATAGTCAAAATAGATCTTAATTTAAAGCTTGTAATTTTCTAAAAATGATTTTGAATTTTCATTTGTGAAAATAAATCAATTTAAATAGATAAATCATTTTTTTAAACTAAAATTAGAAGTAATTGGTTTATTACAGGAGAGAGAGGGGTTGTGTGACAGGGTGACGCGTTCTGATTGACTGAGAGAATGAGATAGTGGAGCACGTGGCTCGTCCTGATTGACGGAATGAGATAGTGGGGCACATGGCCCAATATCAATGGATGCTATCGAAATACCACAATACCCTCCTAAACAATACACTTAGATTATTTTCAACCGTCTAATCTGGAGATGGACGAAGATGGGAGGAGGTTTCCTGCGCATAAAATACATGGAGGTTCTCATTTGAACCCCCCGCTCTCTCTCTGTATATATAGATATATGGACAATTATGTTATTTAAAGTTTTTATTCAAAAGTTTATATCAAGTATATAATTTAACTTATGAAAGAAGTAATCATATTTATTACTGACAAGAATCCTTCAGTTAATAGATTGTCTTGTATTACATCTGATGGGAATTCTTTTATTTCTAATTTAGAAACCCTTTGACATAGATTATTATTTAACTATTTTAACAATTGTATCTCATTTTTTAAATTATTTATTTTATTTTTGAAGTCCTGCATATTAGTAGGAGTCTCTGGGGTATGAGTATATTTTTGTTTTATAATTTTAAGTACTTCAGAAATCATATATGGATTATTACCAGATTTTATTATAGGAGTTTCTTCATTTAATCTAGTATTACTAGTACTTGGAATGTCGACCGCTTCTATTATTTTTGACCTTAACTCCTGGTCTTTTATTGTTTTTAAGAATTCAATAATGTCATTTCCCTTTAAAATATTTATATTGTCACTATCTTTGAATTGTGAGATTAATTTATAAATTTCATCTTCACTTTCTCCTTTTTTTAAACAAGTTTTACTGCATGGCAAACAACATGCATCTGAATCTTCTTCTGATGTATAATCTAACTGTCCTATTTCGGTGTCTTCTGAACTATCAGTTCTTGTTTCATCACTGGACTCATATTCACTATCAGTGTTTGTAATTAACAATTTTTTCAAAGAATCTTTCAATTCTTCATCTATGTTTAAATTTTAAATTTTAAATTTTATTCTACACTTATTAGCATAGTGACCTATTTTACCACATTTATAACAAGTGATAGATTTTTTATCCTTTTTGTTATTAACTCTCCTTTGATATTTTTTATGTAGTTTTTCTTCAGAATATTTCCTTCTTTTCCTTTTATAAGGTTCTTTTTCTTTTTTAGGAATATATTTCCCTTTACCCCGATTAATTGGAATATCCATTCCGAATTGGCTACAAAATTGTCCTAGCTGTTTTCTTTTATTAAGATTTTGTCTTTTAATTTGTTGATTTAACCTAATTTCGCTGCAGAGTGATAACCCTTCTTGGACACAAGTTTTTATTAACTCTCCATTAGTATAACTATCATAAGGGATTGGTATTGCATCTTTCTAAGAGTTCTCCTAACTCTTTCTGCAAATAGGTGTGGTAACCCGTCTATAAATTTAGATTTCCAATGAGTACTATTACTTTCAGGCAGTTCCATGACTCTATTAAGAAATGCGTCTTTATACCACCTAAATTCAGACAATGTCTTACATCTCAAGTTTTGTAATAGTGTTCGTATATTTTCATTATTATCAGAAAATTTTCCTGTGAAATGTTCAAGAATATTTACCATTAGTGTATAAACTGCATTTTCTATTATTTGACCACCTTCTTGTTTTACAGTTTTTAACATTTGTTCTTTATTTGATGGGGTTATATATAATTATCCCACCAACCTTTTAGTTAGCATGTAAATCCTGCAATTATCTTTTTTGCTATATTAAACACATAATAAGTCTACAAAGCTTAAGCATATTAATGGTCTAATAGTCTGTAAAAAAAGTTAAGATAGTGTAATAATTAGGAATGGCAATTCCAACGCTCCTTCCCAATTTCGAAATCGCCTTGATTAATGTGGTTAATAAGTTAACCATAAACGTGATGAAAATCGTAAATGAATTGAAGAAATTTTGACGGATAAATTAAGAGTATGATATTTTTTTTATATCCGCATTGTACCCGCCAGCATAGTAAATATAATAGTATACTAGCAAATTTTGTAAATAATTATATACATAGATTTAATTATAAATAATGTGTTTTATTAGTGAGCTCGTCGATACTTTTTTGTGTTACAAAATTGGAACTCATTAAAATATTATCTTGCATTACATACTACCAACTAATCTTTAGTATGAGACATTTGAAACACAATTATCATTCATGACTTGCACCTCTAAAAACTCAATCACCAATCATTCACCATTAACAATACAACTTTATATGAATCACCATATAACTTTCTTTCATTTCTTATTCTCAGTTCTTAGTGTAAATAGTTTGAAATACGAGAATTTTTTGATTCACTTATTATATTCAAATGTGGCATTCATTTATGATGATAATGTCCAATACCTTTTGTATGATTTATTTATTTATTTATTTATTTCTGACACTATGTTAAATTAATTATTTCAAATAATATTTAAAAAATATTGTAACTTTAATGAAAGAGTAAAGTTCAGATAAAATGTAATACTAATATATTTTTTCTTAAATTTTATTCATTTGTCCGGAAATTGTTTAATCAAAAACTCAATGTCAGTTGATCTCTTGAGCTTAATTGATCATTAGTATATTCCTTCTAAGTGTTTACTTCTTTAACTTTGTGAAGTTATCTTTATAGATAATTCAGTTAATAAGTAGTAGGAGTGTAAGATGAAACCAAAAAAATCTACAACTCGAATCGAATAAAATCAAACCAATCAGTTTAGTTCGATTTTACCAATTAAAAAGAGGGTGTTTGTTGTGTAACAAAAACCAATCAATTCGATTTGGTAATTTAATTTCAAAATATAAACTAAACTGAACTAAACCGAATCATATTACTTCGTGAATCGGACATCAAATTCATCATCTAATCGAAAATTTCAATCTTTTCAGTCAAATATTTAAACTCATATTTCAAAATTAGTGATGCTAAACCTTAACTATACGGAAGCGTTTAGTATAGTGTTGGGCGGTATGAAAATGAAGAACATTTACTTAAAATTTTATTTGTGTCATTGAGGTGGAGTTGGAGGAGGTGATAGAGAAGATGATGCCGCCGAAATCGATAATCTTGAGTCTTGTATCCATGATTTAATATTTTTTTGTCTAACTACAATAAATTTATGAAGTATAGCAATTGTGTGATAGATAGTTCGAATGACGAGCTGTCAGTCTTTGTGACTTTGAGTTGATTAAATTTGGGGAAGAGATTGTTGATTAACATGTTTATTAAGTGGAAGAAGGTGGCTCTTTCCAAGAAGGCATGTTGAAATATATAGATTAGGATTTTAAAGATTTTGAATTTGAGACTTCAAGTTGCTTTGTAGATTTTTGAGGCTGATATTTGGGTGCGATTTTTCAAGGATTATTTAGCTTGGATCGGGAGTGATGACAATTATAAGGTAAAATTAGTGACATGATAGGTGGTTTAATAGGGTTAAGCATACTTTAGATTTCAGTTCATATTCTAATATTTTGCATATTTGTTTTAAAAAAAATTAGAGTAGTTCGGAGAAAAACCTCAATGATTCAAAGTCATTTTAATTTTTTTTCAATATTTTCATAATTGTTATTTGTTATCCCGAGTAATCCAAAATTCGATAAAATGGATATAATTTTGATTTTCATATATCCAAGTGGTTATAGTGCGGATATAGTTTTGATATGTCTCGAGACAGATAGAATATAATAATATCACTACCCGGCTCGAATCTGCCCCCTTACCATCCATATAAACAAGCATCTAGTTACCCTAATTTATAAATATACAAGCTATTTCTGGTGTCATAAAATAATGAAATGAGACTCATAATACGTCTTTGTTAAAAATCACAAGAACAAAACTGAAAAGATGCCCGTTTGGTACACCATATCATTCATACGTGTATTATTAATATCCATATAAATAATATCACCTATTAAGAAGGTACTATGAATACGGATTTCCAAATGTAAATTTTCTCTTCTTGCATTATTAATACATATTTTTATTCCAAAACAAACACATCGCTATGATATTAATAATAACATATCATTTCTAATACTACCAAACGGGGCTAAGGTATTGAGAAAAATATGAGGCTTTGTTTTGAAGTTAAGAGAGACTCGGAGGGTACAAACTTGAAAGAAAATGAGAACGAAAAAAAAAATCGAAAGACGATATGGAAATGGTTGATCTTGAATCCGGAAACTCTGCATATTAATTATAGAAAGATTAACTGATTTTTAGAGAAAGATAAAAATGTGTTTTTGTAAGAAACTCACCCTCTTTTCTTAAACTTGTCAATGCATTCACTTTGAATGGTTCTTGTGAAGGATAACATCATCACATGGATCACCCAAACATCTAAAACAGTGCCGCAATTGCATTTAATTTTTCCATTCTCTACTCCCTAATGAAAGCCAAAAGGACTAACTACAACCCAATAGATTTGCAAGACAGCTCCAGTTGTGCTTGCAGAGCTCATCTTTCACTATGAAGAACTTCCAATTCAGTGCATCGGATGTCGCCTCCTGTAGTACACGGATGAAGGAATACAGAGTTATTTGACTACTGAACACAAACAGGTTGGGAGATCAGAATACATCACCTCTTGGGTCTGACACGGTCTTCTTCGTAGTCCATCACTCCACCAGATTCAGAGAATAGTTCTTCATTTCCCCTGAAATCAGTGTCCCCCTGCTATGATGCAACTTCTGCCACAGAGTAAGTAAGACACATCGACAAATGTGTCCCAGCACACACTAAATTGCTTCATTGCATGATTATTATCACTCAATGGTAATATGCAATCCAACCAGCACACTCATTCAAGATTAACAGAAAATATATACATTTATAAATGAAAAATTACAAGAGTAACATAAAATGTTAAGGTCAAATATATAACTTATGTCACTATCTAGCTCTCACTAAATTGCTTCATTGCATGATAATTATCACTCGAATGGTATATAAAAATAAATAATGAACCCATAGTCCATTCATTGGGGGTTATATCAATGTAAAATTATATATGAAAGACGACAAGAGTACCACAACACAGAATAACATAAAATGTAAAATTCAATCACATCACGCTTCTCACTATCTGGACCTCTAAATCCCTAGGATAACCAACTGCATTCAGGTAAATACATACAATAAAAAGAAGGGAAAACAATGGATCAACATTAAAAAAAAAATTATGCATGGAGATGCAAAGAAAAATATTTATAACTGACCTTGAGTGACAATAACTTCTTTGCTTCATCCACTTTGACCTCATATTCAGTTTTCTGCTTCTTATCCAGCTCGCTCATTGTATCTGCCCATTTGATTTTCTCTTGGATTGAAAGGAGCAGATTATCGGATGTGGCTAACCTATGACATATGCAGGGAACATTTTCAGTTCAGCAAATGGCACAAGATTAAGTATCATCTATAAAAGACGTATAGTCTATGAAAATAGCAAAAGTAGCACAAGATTAGAATTAGTATTTTGCAAACAAAATAGAATTGTAGATTTGTTTCTTATTAAATTGTTGGGACGCTACTTATTCTAGTCATATTAGAAATAGTAATCTTAGATGGTTTAGGATTAGTGTTTATTATAAATAGAGGGTTGACCTCTAGAGTTTGGTACAAGTGAGTTTTGGTAGGCACGAGAGTTGAGAAAAAGTCATTTCTTGTACTCATTCATCAATATAGTGGAGTGTGGTTTTTAAGTGTGGGTTTTTTTCACATAAATCGTTGTGTTCTTACTTCTCTTTTGTGTGCGCGATTATTGCGTGTGTTATCTTTTTGGAACGATCCTAACATAAATCTCTGGTCCAATTTTAATTGGGCTCTAGCCAACAACCATACCAGTATTATCTATCAAATGAAATCCACTGCATGCCCATTATCAATATGCATGATAAAGCTCATATTTCTCAACCAATGGAAGAATCATAAACTTTCAAACTGAGAAGTGGGCATTACCAACTAGATAAAACATCAATCATATTCCCTATTTGACCTGGTCTCAGATCTCTTCCAGCTGCAAATTGTAGCTATAACAAAGCACAGTTTCAACAACAAATAAAAAGTGAGTTAAAGAGAACACCCATATCAAGACAGAGATGGTCATGACAATACCTCAAAGCACCTCCTCAACTGATCCAGTTTACCTCTGACAATTCCCTACGCAAGTAGATACCAAAATAATATTCAAAAAGAGCCATTAATTTTCCTACATACATAAATAAAGTAATTTCTGATCTAGCGAAATATTCTAAATACAAGATAGATTACACGATTTGAGACTAGAAATGAAAGGTCACTAACCGCATACATGCAGTCATTAATGAGAAAGTCTTCAAGCTCTCGGACATTTGTAACATCTAACTGTTGCATTAACTGATCATAAGGGAGCACCTGCATAGAAAACAATCACGAATCAGAAAAAAAAGGAAGACCCTGATGTTGCATTAAATCAGTAAATACAACCGTAACATGCAGAAATAACAAGTAACTTTTATTTGAAGAGACCATACAAATAAATTTAAAATGTATAAGAAAGTCCACATTCAAGCAAGAGGTCGAACAGACCAATAAAAAACATTCATGGGGACGGGTCTAAGGCTGACAATGATAATAGCTACTCCGTCACGTTTTACATGTTGTTCATGGTAGGTGCACACACATTGACAAAATGATTCGAGTAAATTGCATCTTAACAAATGAGATAATCTATTAAATGTAGGTCTGAATTTAAAACATAAAATGTCATTTGAGTTAATTAAAGAATTTTGTTCACTTTTGATGACTCGGCTTTGTTACACAACAGGTTAAATGATATTGTCTTAAACAATATGTAAAAGTGGATGGAAGGAGTAAATGGAAAGTGCAAAACAGGATACATGATGATCACTAAGGCTGTGTTTGGTTTAGGGAAAGTTTCATGAAAAGGAAAGTTAGATGAAAAGTTAGAGAAATTCCTTGTTTGGTTTAGATGGAAAATTTCAAGGAAAGAAAGTTTGATGGAAAATTGTATGGAAAATTTTGGTTAATAATAATAGGAAATGACATTTTCCTTTATACTTTCCATGATAAAAAAAACAAGTGGAAAATGAAATAGATTCCATGAAGGATTTGGATTCCATTCTATTTTCCATCAAATTTTCCTTTCCCTCAAATTTTCCCTAAACCAAACACAGCCTAAGGGGATCTGGACAGAATCCAGATTAAAATCATCAATTAAGTACAGGCCCGGAGCAGTCTAAATACCTTCAATGAAATTCATGACTTATTTGGGAACAACTTCTCAATTTAAAATTCTATATTTTGGCAGGATGCATACTCAAAACTAGAAATATACACAACCAACCAATGTCTAACATATATCGCGACACCAATTAAAGTAAAAATAATGGAAGTAACATCTAGTGGATTCACCAAAGCCTATAATATGCATCGCAAAATTACCTTGCCAATCTCAGCCATCGAGAGCACAGTCAGCTGTTTTAGCTTAAGGACTTGTTCTGGAACCAGTTGGAGAAAACTGCCAGCATTACCTGAAAGATGGTAACAATTTCCCAATCTTGAATTCAGAAGAGCCAAGTAATCATCGAAATTGCAATCTCGAAAAAGTTTGATTTTACTACAGAAAAATGATTCCTATGCTACTACCTATAGATGGATTCAGCGGTAGCCATGTGTCGTCAAACAAATCATCTAAGCTGTCTAATTTTTGCCCACAACTAAATAAATAGACCATATATCAAAGGTAAACACATTCACAACAAAAGGGTGAAATCCTTGGTACATTTGCGGCAAGCCCATTGGATTTCAGCTCGAAACTTAGCACCATATGCACAGATGCAGAAGGCTATTAGTGATAAAAACAGACTTCAACAACATACTGGCAATTATTCAGTTCATATTAGGACTCAAATTCATCATCAAGCTTAAAAATAACAAATCCACTTATCAAAAGTGAGGAAAAATCTAGCTGTTAATTATAAAAGTAATTGAGAAAATCTTAAGTGTATGTTTGGTAGCATTATTAATATGGGGTACAATGTTAATAATACTAGTGTGGTTGTTTGGTTGACATTTGATGAGGGGATATTTAATACCCAACCACTTATATAAGGCATAAAAATGGGTATTAATAATCCATTGATAGAAGGAGGTATAAATAATACCCCTCACTATTAGCTACTCCCTCCGTCTTCTAATACATGTCGTTTAAGGTTAATTTGAGTAGATTAAGATGGAGTAAATGCTAGCGGTTGAACAAATTTAATTAGTTGGTGGTTAATATTTTTTTGAAAAAAAATTCGTGCAAAAAGTAAGATTGGTAGATGATTACTGGTGAGGAATAAATTTTTTATTGATTATGATAATGAAGTGATTAATGTTTAACGTTTTAAGGTAGTTGTTAATATTAAATACGCATTGAAAATTGTTAACTGACAAGTAAAAGTGGACAAAAAAAATCAGTTAAGTGACATGTAAAAGAGGACAGAGGGAGTATGATGCAAATAAACTCCGAGAGGGTGGCGTGCCCAATATCCGTACTCGTTTGTAGAATGGAAACTTCAGAAACTTTAAGAAACTTCTCCTATAACTTTAGCGGCTTAAATTACAAATCATATGTTTGAAAAACCTTTAAAATATGCTTATATATCTTTGTTGGATGTTTATACATAAGAACAATAATATTTCTATCTCATTTTTGCTCATAACAACTAATTATTTGTGAACTTTTCAAATAATAAGTAAAAATAATAAATTTAAAGAATTTTATTTACCGTGTTTGGGCCTAACCATTTCCTAATAATTCTGAAATTTCACATTTCCCCTTATACGTACACGTACCCATTTACGTACTCGTCTCCATAACCGTGCAACATAGACTATTAGTAATGAGATTAATAATAATCCGACTGAAATAGCCTAAGGGTAACCCATAGTAGTAAGAAGTGGTTCACAAGCTTACTCTTGTAATCACTCCATGTACCGTATGCAAATAAACGTAGCAAGTTGAGATACGCAGATTGTCCAGTTCCTTCAAGCTGCAGTCAACCATAGAATATCAAATATTTCACCTCTAAACAGGAGTTATCCTATAATTTATATTTATATCTGACATAATCTTAAATGATATCATAAATTCGTGCAAGCATGGAGGAGAATCAAATGTTGGCGGCAGACGACAATTAAATTGTAAAAAATCCATACTTAAAATCATCTGTTCTTCAGAAGCATACCTACAATAACCAACATTTACACAACGGGCATGAAAGGAGGCATAGCATGAGCTTACTTACACTATTACCCTACATTCTGAAAAGCTGATTCGAACAACAAATGAATGAAAACAATAGCTGAAGCACAAAACGGAAGACAATGAACAAAACATACAGACACAAAGTCACCTATTCCTCTTCAGCATACGCCGCATTGCAGTAGCCACAACAAACTTATAAATAACCAAAATGCCAGTTAAATATCTGATACGAGTGGTTTTTTTAAAAAAAAATATAAAAAGAAAAGAAAAGAAAAGAAACTGAAACCTGAGCGACGGTGGGAACAGCGAGAATCTCGGAGAAAGCGAAAAGAGAGGGGTTAGATGTGGCTTCCAGGATGAGTACGGAGAGCGAGGAGCCATTGAGCGACGAGGCTTGCTTGACATAGTGGTCGATCAAGTCGGCTTGCTTACGCTCTATCTCCATCCTATCTTATGTACGATTCAACCAAAACAACAACGACCGCCAAAGCACACAGCGGGATACAGAAAAAGCGTTCCGATTTAGGGATTCCGACCACTGTTTTCCTCTCCGGGTTTTCTAAGGGTTCTAGCCTCTGCTTGACGACAAACGAGCTGCTGCTTCTCTATAATTGAACCGACCCACCCCTTATTGTTTTTCGGGTTTGATCAGTCTTAGGGCACGTTTGTTTGTTGAGTATTTATAACGAGATACAATAATTAATAGTAAAATAGCTATAAGGGATAAAACTCAAAAGGGACTCTGGGACTATCACCACATACTCAATTACGATTAGAACTACCATGATTTTCAAAAAAGGTGCGATAAAAAAAAATAGACAGATTTTCTAAAATAAAATTCACCATTACATTCTAAAACTAATATTATTATAAGACCTAAATTTGAGTGTGAAATTTACGTCGTTTGGTTATCAAAAGACGTCATTTTCTTTATGTGCGCAAAACGATATAATTTATTTTGATAATCAAATGACGTAATTTTCGCACACAAATCTAAATCTTATAATAATACTAGTTTATGAACGTAATGATGAATTTTATTTTAGAAAATCAGTCTAATTTTTTTTTCATCGCACCCTTTTTGAAAATCGTGGTAGTTCTGACTGCAATTGGATAAGCGGTGGTAGTTCAGGGCCCATTTTTGTTTTTTCCCCTGGCTTTAATTTAAAATGAAACCCATAACAAGATTAGTAATTCTCATTAATAGCAATGTTCTAAAAAACGTTAGGCGGTCTGGTGCATGTAGCGTCTAACGATTAATCGGCTAAGTGGGGATTAATCGGATGATTAAATTATACTTTATAAATTAATATAATATTTAATTAAAAAATATTACACTATAAAATCAAGTTAAAACTACCTAATTAAACAGTACTTTATAAATTAATATATTATTTAATATTCAATTAACAAAATATAAAATTAAATTAAAAATGCCAAATCCCTTGTGATGAAAAGAGATAAGATCACGTCATATCCTCTTAGCTGGTTGAGAGCTTTATCTGAAATCAATTAAAAATAGATTCTTTATTATTTATTTATTACTTAATTTATTTTTCAAAAAGTCATCTTTATCTTCCCTGCCCAGATCTGAACTCAAGCAACTCTCGCGTCCGGCTTCCTCCGTCAAATTGATGCACATAGCAGCCATGCTCCGGTCGCCGCTCTTCTCCAACCGCAGCTTCCTTTCGTGCTCGCTATTCTCCTCCACACGCAGCTTCCTCTCGCATTGTTCTCCTCCAATTTCGCGATCCGCGCACTTCAGCCGCAATTGCTGAATCTCTTCCTCGTGGTTACTCCATCCGCCCATCCCAAACCCCTGCATGTCCCTCCGACCTCCATCCATCCGAAATCTTCATTCGTCGCCTCGGCTAGGAACGCCTCAAACCAAGAGAAGTGTTTGTTGACCGATTAATCTCCCATTGATCCATAAATTTGATTTTTAGCCGTCTCGAATGAAAAAAAAACGTTAGCAAGGCGCCCAGCGCCTGCCGATTTTTAGAACATTGATTGATAGTAATGTAATAGTTTTTTTTACAAATTCTGATTAGTAATGCTCTTATAATTAATGAAATGATGTATACTAATACCCATAATATTTTGTGATTCAAACGTGGTCTTAAAGTAATGTGTAATTATTAAAATTTAAAGAAAAAATTTAAAAGGGTTCCGAACTAATACCTTGTACCTAATTACAATATGAACTACCAAAAATTCAATTAAGATGATTAGTTTTTTAATAGACATAATAACACCTCAACACATATGAAAAACCGTTAACATATCATAACTCTGTTACAAAATTAAAAAACTCAACGACCCTTTAGATCACATCATCTCCATCTCCTTCCGGCCAACCCTCCATATCTTCTCCGGCACAGCTCTGCTGCTCAGATTCAAGCATCTCTGTGAAGCCCTGTTGCGGGATGGTCGACGATGATGACGACGTTGAGTACGGACGATAAACCTGCCTTCTCTGCCTCAGAGCCTTATTATCCATTTTCATGACATTCCATTCGTTTGACTGCAGTCATTGTCCCATCGTGCAATTCACCACTTCCCAATCTATTAGTAATCACCTGCTTAAGGATTTAAATGGAAATTACCACATTCCCTCCCTCAAACATTTGAAAATCGTTTCATTTCCTTCCTCGCTATTTTGGCTCTAGATCTTTCAAAGCCGATGAATCTTTCGAAGTGAAGTTGGATTCACCATTAAGAAGGTTGACAGATCTTTCGAAGTAGAATTTGATCTTTATGACAACAAGCGTGAAAATTACCATACCACCTATATCACGAAGGTTGATGAATCTTTCGAAGCGGAGTTGAATTCACTATTAGATGAACTGGGACCTGTCGAACCACCATTAGTTTTCCCTAAAGCTTATCTTGTCATGAAGGAAGGCCACAAATTTGTGTGAATGGATTTTTCAAGTTTTTTTGCTAACCGAGGATTGTGAAAAGTCTTGACGAAAAATATATGGATAGCAAGTTTCTTCTCTTTTTTACTTTTTTTCAAAAATGCAAGAAGATTGTGATTCTTGGCTTGTATGGTTAAGAAGGCATCAATTCCCACAGTTCAAAAAGCTTATGGTTTGTTTTAAAGGAATTTTATGAAAAAAGGAATCATTATACTCACAAATCTCCCATCTTCAAAATGTATTGTCCTGTCAAAGAAGGAACATCATCTCCAGCGGTCTTAGTCTCTGTTCCTGAGTTTGGAGGGAAGGGAAATGGAAAGAGAGAAAAGGGAAGGAGAGGAATGAGCGTTTCTGAGTTTAGGAAGGATTTGGAGGGATAAGAGAAGAAAATAAAAAAAATTGACTAAAATACCCTTACTTTATAATTATTATATTTATTTATTTATTTATTTATAACTAAGGGCAAAAAAGACTTTTTAGCAGTTTCACCCTCGTCTCCCACCCAATCCGCCCAAATCGGACGGAAAGGAAAAGAGGGTTCAAATCCCTCCTTCCTCTCCCAAATCCCTTCATTAAACTCGGGAACACCCTTTTTTATTCACTTTCTCTCCATTTCCTTCCCTTTCTATTCTAAAATCAGCTCAGAACTACACACTTAGGATCATCATGACAGGAACGTCGTTGAATTGTCCTGTGTAAATAAATTTATAAACATATATTCAGTAGTTTGCAGCCAGTGTAGGGTCGATCCGAAGGGACTAAGTTATTATACATTTAACAACTAGATAATAGAAAAAACTCAAATTTGGGGGGTTTTATAATGATAGCTAATTAGGATAAAGAACAAAAAAATTAAATAACAAGCATGTTGTTCAAGTAGCTTTGACTTGTGAGATTGTTGATTGTCGATACTAAATATAAAATTTTATTCATGCATTGAATTCAGTAACATATACATCTCAAACCACAGAGTGTAAATAATTGATCCTACTCTACATTCATCGTAGCCTTAAGCCAGTTATATGAATTTTATATGTCTAACATGATATAGTAGGTTGCAGGCCTAGAAACAAGACATATGCAGTTGTGCTACTGTGGTAGGGAATTTAAATTAAGTTATGCTGCTTCTATAAAACTTAGGATATGTTATTATATATGCTCTTATTCAATTGGTATTGGCTCACGCCCTCGTAACTAAATCTAAATGTCCAGGCTTTATGCGATGAAGTACTACACACATTGACTTTGTGATGTAATTTATTGCAATCATGAAATTCAGTGCAGTAATACTATCAACACAAATAGAATTTATAAGCACAAATTTATTTCACAACAATCATCGTAAGTTTACAACACAAACTATACAAGACAATTAGTCAATCATAAACATAGACATGGGTAAAAAGGTAGGAATATTCCTTATAATCAGATTCAAACATATGCTAGGTTGTACTCTCTTACGGCTCTCCACTGCTCTTTGAAGGTTGTCATAGATTGGTTATCTCACCGTGATGTTGTAGAAGTATCCGACGGTTGGCAGTCACGATATGTTTTCTTTAGGCTTCCTTAAACTCTCTTTATATATGTCTGACTTAGCTAAGAGTTCAACATACATCTTGATGACATTATATGATGTAAATTTTTAGGAGATAATAATCGGATTCTAATGAGACCAAATTATTTGATACTTAACTCACTTAATTCTTGACCATTCTAGAGTATTATCTAATGATTTTAGATAATTTTTATATTTCAGGCTTATTTCAGGTCTTAATTCAAAAACGTGCTAGAAAAAGCAATTTCAGAATATAATTTGGCATGGAGAAGAAATCGGACAAAAGACAATGATCATTCGAGCGCAAGAGATGCGCACAGTGGTTCACTGCTGCGCATGGGGGAAAGAGCTAATATGTGTCAGACAACAAAATGTAGAGAAAGAAGATGATGTGGCACTGGCTGCACGTAAGAGCCGTCGCATGGTTGACACATGACACGTGCACGCGGGGCAATGTTTCCAAATTCCGAGTCAATAGAACACATAAACTTTAGAGAGTTGTATCTTCCACATTCAATGCACGATTCAAGTGATTCAAATTGTCATGGAACGAAAAAATAAAGATCTACAAATTTTAAACAGGGTTCAATGCTTAATTCGATGTGGATTACTACCAGCAGGATGTTCAAAGTCGGTAGACAAATTATTTCCAAATTCGATTCTTAAATCAAATAGATTTCATCTTTAGCTTAAAAGTTTGAATCAAATTAGAAGATATGCATCAACATATAGTTTAAGATCTAAGTTACCCATAACTATTCAAGTGTGTTGTGTAGAGTGTCAACCTCGTGCCTAAGGTGCAATTTTCTATGTGCAGTTAAGAGTCTTCAAGGAAGTAGTGGAGAGCAGCAAGAGATTCATTCTAGCATAGGTTTGAGTCAGATTATAAGGGTTATTACTATCTTTTACTCATGTATATGTCAATGGCCCTTCGTGGCTAATTCTCTTGTGTAAATCAGGTGCTGTAAACTTGTCGTGATTGTTGTGAGATAATTTGTGTTTATAAATTCTATTTATGTTGATATAATTATTTTGCTGAACCTAAATGATTGAATTGAATTGCATGACAAAACTTAATATGTGTAATGCCTCGTTGCATGAGCTTGGTCGCTTAGATCCGATTGTGAGGGCGGAAGCCAATAACAATTAGATAAGAGTATATACAGTAACATATTATAAGTTCTGCTGCAACATAACTTAGTTTGAATTCCCTATCACCATAGCAAAACTGCATATGTGTTGTTGCTCGGCTAACAACCTAATAGAGCATGTTAGACATATATAATTCATATCACTGACTTAAGGGTATGATGAATGCAGAATAGGAGTAATTATTTGCACTTTGAAATATGAGATGTATATTTTGTTAAATTTCATACATGAATAGAATTTCATCTTTAGCATCAATGATCATCAATCTCACAAGTTAAGTAACTTGAACTACATGTTTATCCTATTAATATTCTACTTAGTGTGTAGGTTGAAGTGACTACAGTCAACACTACAATTCTAATCTCCATTCTTTTGAGTCTTTTTGTTGTCAATTGTCAAGTTACTAACATGTCAGGGGCTCGTCACTGTGGATCGATCATGAACTTACTACTAACCAGTGAGCATAAATATACAAATATATTTGTATAAAACAGCCCAATGACGCCCTATCAAATTGGCGTTGTTGTCGGAAACTGAGGTAACTCTGTAGAATTAGTAATTCGTCAGTTTTGAATTTTTAATTCTATAATTGAAGGGTAAGAGAATAACAACACGTGCAGCCAAGTAAACAAGCGTGCGGGGCTTGTTTTTCACTGTTTTATTCAGTTTTCAGAGTCACCACGCGCACGACATGATAACCTGAGCGTGGTGCTCATAAAAATTTTTCTCAGATCTACTTTCCTAGATTTGTTGCTTAACTCCGCTAACGTTTTAACAATCTACCTTGCATAAGGGTTATATATTTGAGGATGAGAACTTTTTGTTTTACCAGGGATCTAGATGGGAGGAGTTTCAATGGAGACAAGTAGAGGAATGGGTAGCAAGACAAAAGGCAAAAGAGGTTGCATGAATGACACCAGAACTAAAAAAGAGGATGCTAAGAGAACTGATGGCCTCGACATTCCAAGACCAACTTTCATGAATTCAACTCTAGGAGAATATAGATGCTACTAACTTTGAAATTAGGAGTGTTGTACTACACCAACTTCTAAAATTTCAAGGAAGACCGGAAAAAGATGCTTAGAGACATCTAATGGAGTTTAATGTGATTTGCACCATGATGAAGCTGGCTGGAGCAAACATTGATCGATTTAGGTTAATGTCATTCTCTTTTTCCCTTCTTGATGATGCTAAATAATGGTTGTTGTACATGCCTACAGGTACTATTACAAACATGGAGCCAAATGCATGATAGGTTTCTTACTAAGTACTTTCCTGCAGCTAAAGCTATTCAGATAAGGAGGGAGATATGTGGATAAAGCAGCAGTCAAAAGAGGCGACTCATGAGTACTACGAGCGTTTCAAAAGATTGTTGATCAAGTGCCATAACCACGGGTTAGCCAACCAAGTTCTGATAAAGTTCTTTGTCGAAGGCATAATCAATAAGGAAAGGAGAATGTAGAACTTCGCAGCTAGAGGGTCTATTTAAAACAGGTATCCTGATGATGTGTGGGCAATCATTAAAGAGATAGCTGAAAATTTTAGATTATTGTTCAACTTCCAAAACTGAACTTGTGGATTGCGCAAGGTGTTTATCTCAGATACACCACCAACACCAGCTTCAGACTCGTCTCTGATATCTCAAAATAAAAGACCATGGTGCAAAAGATGCTACACAAAATGGAGACAACTACAGTACAACAGTGTGAGGTTTGTATGTCTATTAAGCACACTATTAATGTTTATTCTTCTTTGGAGCAAACAAGAGATTTTGTACTTTAATGTGAGAAAGAAGTTGCTAACAACCTAGACAATGGAGGAATTGATCGCAAACTGATGATCATTTTATTAAAGATTATATATTATTTTACCATAAAAATCATCAACTATCCGCCATGGAATAGTTCGCTATTTTAACTTATTTGGTTACATGTTTGAATATGTGGAATACCACTTTGCTTTAAAATCCAGGATTCAATCGGAGGGCTTGACTCGCGCAATGTCTTTCCACGGAGTTTAAGCTCCCAAAAAGGTTCGATTGTTTAAAATTCAAAAAAAAAAAAAATCTTCTATTAGCGGAGTCAATATACATGTAAAATTATTACATATAAATAGGGAGAAATGTATAAAAAGAGAGAGATACCAGTACCACCCACTGTACAATAAAAAATTACATTTTTTAATTTATAATTTTGGGGTATTTTCCAAGTTGACTCGTAGTTATTGGATTTGTTATTTTAACCAAAACTAGGTTTTATAATTTACAAGTATAGCTCTAATCCTAATTAAAAACAAATAACTGATTAATTTACGTAAAAAATACAAAAGAAAATACAACTCACGTCTCCCCGTTGACATCTCCTGCGCCATAAAATAACACATAAATTATCAAAAATGAATATATTTGGTGGTATGTATCCTAAAAGTTAACCATTATTTTATAAACATTGAATTACAAGACACGGGTGTGCTAATAACTGATTTTTTTTTAATATTAAAAATTGTGATTGTCAAATGTAATTAAGATTGTGGCAGATTTGTAAACTGTAAAATTTAGTTTTGAATAAAATAATAATAAATCATGTAATAACATATAAGGGAAAAATAAGAATAAAATAAAAATTATAAATGGGAGATAATAAAACTTTATAATTTGCATGTGGTAATAATAAAAATCCAATTTTGATATTTTTCTGAATAAAATAATATGAAAAAAAAAAGTTTTGAAACGTAAGACGAGTATGACAAGTGGCTTTGTAAGAAACACGGTCACGAAGGGTTTATGTCAGATCGTAAATTTCACGTAGCAAAGTTTATGGTAATGTGGGAGGATGATTTATGATCTTCTGACATAAAGTAATTTCATCTCCACAAAACGGTTCATGAATATATTTTTAATCACATTTCAATCTTCCAAACGTGATTAAAAATTAATTAATCACGATTCATTTTTCCAAACGTGACAAAAGATTTAACTTTAATCACGGTTAAATCTTTCCAAACGTGATTGAAAATTAATTTTTTTAATAAAAAAATTTAATTTTATAATTTTTATTACATAGATGTACAGAAAAATAATACAAAAAATTATAAATAATTAAACATTTAATAAATTTGAAAATTTTATAATTTAATATAATATGAAATTGTATAAAAGGTATAATGTGTAATGTGGGTCCATGCGGAGAGTTATATGGAAATTTATAAATATATGTGAAAAATTTATGAAAAAAAAATTTATGAAAATAATAATAAGGTATGACACAAATCTCACGTGATATAAACATACTTTTCAAATTTATGGATTAAAAATGCACATTATAAAGATTAAGGGAGTAACACATAACAGAATAAGCCGGGAAGATGGGCTTTGATTGTGTACAATTTTTGATATTAAATTAGCATAAGATAATATGAGTAAAAGTAGTCCAGCAGACAGAAGAATGAATGAAGTCACATGTAGGTACGATCCGGGTGATATAATATTCTTTCTCTATACTATAATCACGGTTTAAAATTGTAATTTTTTTATAAAAAAAATCAATGTTCATAATTGTGGTTTTCTACCGCCGATTTGAAATCATGATGTTTTGAAAAAATTACAGTTCATAAGTATGATTTTTTTTCAATGAAGGTAAATTCCAAAAAAAAAATTAGATTGGATAATAAAAGTTAAAGAAAAAGTAAGTTAGAAAAAAATTTCAAAACATCTATAAATTCTGTTGTCTCAATTTGGTGGGGCAACCTTTTCACTTGATTAAAAAGTTGTATACTATAATTATATCTCGTATACCACGTGTCGTTGCATTGCCAGTGAATTAAATTGTGGTAAGACGTAAGAGCCTCATGTGTTTGTTAATTAAATTTGGGAAAAAAAAATTGAAAATGAGTTTCGAATTATCACCGACTATCCAATTGCGGTTCGAACTATCACAATTTTTAAAAAAAAGGTGCGATGAAAAAAAATTAATCTGATTTAGGATGATGCTTAAGATAATTTTGTTTGATTTCTTAAATATAATTGATCTTATAAAATTTGTTGAGAATTATGGATGATTGAGTATGAAAAGACGTCATTTTCTTTATGTGCGCAAAATGATATTATTTATTTTGATAACCAAACAACGTAATTTTTGCACATAAATCTATCTTATAATAATATTAATTTAAGAATTTAATGATAAAATTTATTTTAGAAAATCAGTCTAATTTCTTTTGCATCGCACCATTTTTTAAAATCATAATAGTTCGGACCGCAATTCGATAAGCGATGATAGTTCACGGTTTTTTTGATTTTCTCCCATTAAATTTTACATAATTGTTTAAACATAAATATGAATACTATAATAATAAAATTTTATGTATGTAATTTTGGTGTAGAATTAAGTTGAAAATCATGCATGTGAAAACACGTCCTTTCTCAGATGGGTGCAATTATTCCTTCATATTTGGGAACCAGCGATTGCATGCTAATCTTGATAAGTTTGTATAGTAAGATGATGATGAGAAGTCACTAACGCCCACGATACATACCCAAAAACCAAGCCGTCTTTGGCGATACGTTGACAAATTTTTCTCTTATTCTTTCATTAATATTAAGCATCCATCCTTGTTACACGCACATGTAGCTGTTGTTGTTTTTTTTTTTTTTTTTTTGCGATGACAGGAATCGCACATTTCCTCCAACTTTCAGCGTATCTAAGCGTAAATGTGATACCGACAGAGCCAAGACAATGAGTTGTTAAACAACACTTTATTGGTGCGTATGTAGCCATAATTAACATTATTGAACTCTTTCTCTATTGAGTGCAAAAAATAAAAATAAAAGTATAAAAATCAGGTGTGTATTATCACAATTTTTAAAAGAACAATTGTCAACGGGTGAATTTAGAAAAAATATTGAGAGATTAGTTATCTAAAAATTATATTATTTTGATATATATATTATATTTTTTATGTGGGAGGGTTATTATGATTTTTAGAAGGTTCATTATGACAAATTTCGTAATTTATAAATATCAAAGGGAAAAAAATCGAATGACGTCATACATACGACCTACTAATCAACCTTTGGATCCGTCAATAATATTTGATTTTCGAAATTTCTACTTAAGTATATATGGTTTCGAAATCTGATTGTAAATATTTTACCATAAATATATTCTAAGATTAACACATGTTAACTACATTTAGGTTCTTGTACTAAACTATATAGTTTTTATCACATTTTCTTTTTATTTATCATTTTTATTTTTTTTTAATTTGATCAAAACAAAGAACTGTCCCTCCCTCCTGCATCAGCCTGCAGTAATGGAAGTTGACAAATTAAGAAATCACCACCATCACAAACACTATCACAGAAATTTAATCAACTGGAGTTACGACAATCCATTTAACTTTATATGATTCACTCCATCTCCCATATGATAATTGTCACGGGAATTCTTTTTAATTTTTTATAGAGGTTCGGAGAATCGGACTTGTGGGTCAATAAAATTCCGGTGACTTGCTCATCCCTCCCAATTTGCTTCAAAGGTAAGGTAAATTGCACATCAGATAAGTGTTTAAGTTTCTGGACAAATAACTTTGCAAGAAGATAAGTATGAAAAATTTTGCTTTACTTTATTAATCTCAATGCCTATATCTATATATATAACAGAATAGGATGAGAGAGTCACGACGCTCCCAGTCCGGTTCGGGTCGGGTCGGTTCGGTTCGGTTCGGTCAGTTTGGTTCGGTCCCAGTTGGCTCGGTTTGGTTTAAAATCGATTGGTTTGGTTTGGTTTGTAATGGATCGGTTCGGTTCGGTTTTAAATTTTCAGTTACGGTTTCAAATTTTCGTTTCTAATAATTTGATTCGATTTTTAATTTGAACCGAACTAAACCCGTCGGAACGACGGGTACCAATACTTGTATATGTGTAAAAGAATTCCTGGATGACTTATCTACTTACAAGACATTCTATTTATACGTTGAACTTCTAAAGGATACCATCTTTCTCAAGAGATTTTACTCTAGCCGAACAGGTGTAACTTATGACCCTTCATAATCTTTCTCAAGAGCTAATACCTCACTTTTGATCAGGCCCGGTGTTTGAGTTTGGCCCTCATGTTTACTTATTTTAGGCGCTTACGCCCTTTTTTTTTGTAGACATGTGGATGTGGCCTTGCATTTCTCCATTTAATAAAAATTCTAATTTATTTTAAAAAAAATCTTAGTCCTATTTATGATTCGTTTTACGTTGTTAGCTGGTCCCCAAGAGTAGATCCAAAGTGCCTTTCGTATTGCTTTTACAAACATAATGTTAGTGTAGACGTCAAAGCTTTCTTCTTTAATTTTTAAAGCATCTAATCTAAGATGTTTGATCAAGTGCAACCAGATCCTTTTTAGTATTCCATTGTTAGTTCCTCTGCCTAAACATAGTACAAGCTTTGACATGTCTTCACACAACCAATTTCCTTTTATTTTTCCAAACTTAAAAATGGGGTTAACAATAGTATTTAGATTAGACTTGTCAAAAATAAGTTTCCACTTAATCAAATCAACTGAATAGTTTCATTTTGAAATTAGGGTTTATTTATGTTGGGTTCGTTAAATTTTACTTGAAAAATTATTTTGAAACAAAAAATTGGGTGGTGTCCGTATAACAAGAAGAAAGCATATATACTTCCAAGCTTACAACACCAAAATTATTTTTAAAATATTATAATTTTATTCATCCCATGCATATTTGGTAACATATCAATAGATCTTGATATCTAATATTCTTAAATTATGTGTGGAGAAAAATGATGTTAAAACTCATTTTTTTAGAGACAACCCCATCTTTTAGAAAATTGATGTTAATTATAAAACCATTTTATATTTATTAATACATATCTATTGTTTACTTGGATTAATCACATCATTTAATCCACTCATTAAAAAAATTTCATACTTGTAGAAATTTTAGATCTGACTTAAAAATTATCCATTATTCATACATGAAATTTTGAAATTAATAAGTCTACGTATCCGAAAAGGTTTCCGTGCCTTTACAATAAAGAATCATATTCATTTTTTGGAAATATAAAAAATAAATCTTTAGTATTAATTTGAAGATTTATATAACAACTTATGTATAAATTTTATTAATATAAGTATATTTAATTAGAAGATATCATAATCTAAATACTTACATAAAATCACCAACTTAATATCAGTTAATTCTTTCAGACAATTTTTTATTTGTCAATTAATTATCAGAAGAACATGGAGTGATTATTTATTTAGAAGAATTGTAAAAATAATTGATTTCATGACTCAGAAGTGGATTGTCAAATCTCGTAATTGATTTCTATTCTAACTGATTAGTTTTGGTGCAACACAGCCAAGCATATATATAGTGAGAGTGTATAAATTAAGGCGAAATTAAAGTGTATCAGATTCAGACGAGTATACCCGTTCGTCCTCTAATACATGTCGTTTAAGATTAATTTGAGTAGATTAAGGTGAAGTTAATGCTAGCGGTTGAACAAATTTAATAGGTAGGTGGTTAATAATATTTTGAAAAAGTTCGTGCAAAAAGTAAAATTGGTAGATGATTATTGGTGAGGAATGTATTCTTTATTAATTATGATAATGAAGTGATTAATGTTTGACATTTTAAGGTAGTTGTTGATATTAAATACCCATTGAAAATTGGTAAGTGACAAGTAAAAGTGGACAAAAAAATTCGGTTAAGTGACATGTAAAAGAGGACAGAGGGAGTATATATTAAGATAGTAAATGAGATGTCTAAACATATATATATTATATATGAGCAGAATATTCTATAAATAAGTGTATCATTATTCTCGTAATTATTCACTTTATCATATACGCAGAATAATAGTGGCCTAATTAAGATAGGGCGTGCTCTTCTGAACTTTTACTTTAAAGTAAATTAAACTAGATCAATCAGATCCTAACCCTATGTTTCGTTTAAAAGGGAAATAACAATGAAAGGAAAATGCGAGAAAATTTGTTTTTTTTTAATAAAATAAATTCTATTTTATGTTTTTCTTATTTGGTTGAGAGAAAAATCGTGGGGGAGAGTATTAATACCAGTGTTCTAAAAGGCGCTAGGCGGTCCTAGACGGTTGGCTTGGGGCCTAGCGACTAATCGGCTAGGCGGGGATTAGGTGGAAGGATTAATCGGATGATTAGGCGGAGTTATATATATTAATAATATATTTAATAATTAATTATAAAATTATACCTATAAAATTTAATTTTATTTTAAAAATAAAATATATAAAATAATTAAGCGCTAGGCGCTAGGCGGGGCATTTTTAAAACGCCCAGAGATTAGGCGGGCGCCTAGGCGGCTAGGCGGCCGCCTTTTAGAACAGAGATTAATACACTTTATTTGAAAAAAAATTATCTTTCTAATTTTAATCAGTTTTATAATTTTCGACCTCATATTCCTTCCTCTCATATTTTTTTTCTAAAAAAAAACTAAAAAACTATGAAGTTATACAAAAAAATGAGTATTTTTTTTAACTAATGCCATGTCAGAATGGAATAACACATAGGAATGAGAAAACATTGATAAAAAAATCAAAAGATGATTAATTTGTTTTTTCATTTTTTTTTTAAAATTTGAACGAAATGAATATACAAAATTGAAAGAATTTTATTTTAGATATAAGGAAAGCTGTGAAAGAAAAAATAACATAAAAATCAGAATAAAAATTTAAATAACAAAGATTCTTTTAATTTTTCTACAAATTTTCTTCGATTCTTTGATAAAATATATGTATAAAAAATTTATATCGTTTTTCTATCATTATCATTTTGCCTAAATCAGACACAACGTTTGAGTAGAGAGCAATAAGAGTTAATTAATTTGAAATAGGTTTTGAATTGACATTACATAAATATTAATTATATTTTATAAATATAGTTTGACTTAATACAGTCCAAGTTAGGCTCGGTTGGCGTAGTTCCAACAATTGGCGGCTCGAGGGTAAAATGTGAGCCCTATTACATCTAATAAAAAATTGGATCACAAGAACGTATAAAAAATTAATAACTAGTACGTTTTTAGATAAGTAAAATTGTGATGAAAAGAAAACTGACATGAGAAATT
>NQLW01000033.1:1425649-1435895 GCA_002312845.1 Kalanchoe fedtschenkoi | reverse complement strand
TTAATGGTGCACGAGTAGATCTTCTAAATATTTTTCAGTGGCGCACATCGAAATTTTTGTATTATCTTTTAATGATGTACGCATAGACTTATGGATTTTATCTGTGTACATATTTTATGAAATGAAATTTTATGTGTGAGCTATTACTCCATATTTCAAAATTTATAGGTGAATCTGGTGCACATATTTACACTAAGCGAATATGTACACCACGTCAAGGCTTTATACATCATGTAGTGCATCAGTAAACTACAATGCATAATTCAAAATTCGCAATATGTGCACCATTTTAATCTAAAGTGACTCATCTCTGTTTCGTAACACATGCACTGTGTAATAAAAAAAGCACTCATGTGCACCATCTTAGATTCATAACATGTGCACCATGATTACATGGTGCACAACAATATCGGAAGATGGTGAAATCAAAAAAGGATCAAATTTTTAAAATTCTTAAATGGCAGAATGTGGGTGGTTATGTCTCTCTCCAGATCGTATTTGTGTTATGCTTGTTGGCGAGTGGGGTGAGAGATTGAGTATTTTTAGCTAAACAACGTGAATTGAGGGATTAGGTAGTTACTTCCTCCTTAATTAAAGGATAATAAATATACTCAGGATTTAATGTTATCTAATTAATCGTCATTTTGTTATATTTTTATATTCAATTATTATTTTCCAGAAACACATTTAATCTGGTGCATCCATCAATTACAGAATCAACGATCTAAAATAGTTCACAGTTTACAAATTCGGAATGGTTTTCACCTGATCCGCCCCCTATATATATATATATATATATATATATATATGAGCAGAATATTCTATAAATAAGCGTATCATTATTCTCGTAATTATTCACTTTATCATATAGCCAGAATAATAGTGGCCTAATTAAGATAGGGCGTGCTCTTTTAAACTTTTATTTTAAAAGTAAATCAAACTAGATCAATCAGATTCTAACCCTCTGTTTCGTTTAAAAGAGAAATAACTATGAATGGAAAATGCGAGAAAATTTGTTTTTTTTTTTTAAAAAAATAATAATTCTATTTTATGTTTTTCTTATTTGGTTTGAGAGAAAAATCGTGGGGGAGAGTATTAATACACTTTATTTGAACAAAATTATCTTTCTAATTTAAATCAGTTTTATAATTTCCGACCTCATATTCCTTCCGCTCATATTTTTTTCTACAAAAAAAAACTAAGAAACTATGAAGTTATATAAAAAAATGAGTATTTTTTTAACTAATGCCATGTCAGAATGGAATAACACATAGGAATGAGAAAACATTGACAAAAAAAAATCAAAAGATGAATAATTTGTTTTTTCAGTTTTTTTTTTTTGGTTTAGTGAAAATTTGAAGGAAATGAATATACAAAATTGAAAGAATTTTATTTTAGATATAAGGAAAGCTATGAAAGAAAAAATAACATGAAAATCAGAATAAAAATTTAAATAAAAAAGATTCTTTTAATTTTTCTACAAATTTTCTTCTTTGATAAAATATATGTATAAAAAATTTATATCGTTTTTCTTTCATTATCATTTTGCCTAAATCAGACACAACGTTTGAGTAGAGAGCAATAATAGTTACAGTAAGTAATTTGAAATAAGTTTTGAATTGACATTACATAAATATTAATTGTATTTTATAAATATAGTTTGACTTAATACAGTCCAAGTTAGGCTCGGTTGGCGTAGTTCCAACAATTGGCGGCTCGAGGGTAAAATGTGAGCCCTATTACATCTAATAAAAAACTGGATCAAAAGAACGTATAAAAAATTAATAACTAGTACGTTTTTAGATAAGTCAAATTGTGATGAAAAGAAAACTGAAATGAGAAATTAGAAGAAATTTTACCATTTGGCATGAGTTTGTGGAATGTAAAATTAGATAAAAATTTAATAGAAGAATTTTATTAAATTACGTAATGTTTTACACTTTTCGCCCACAAATTTTATTTATAACCAAATAAAGCAACATTAAAATGAAATTCATGATACATTCATTGCCTCTGTCATTTTCATTCTTTTTCATTTCTCTCAACATAGTTTAAATATAATATGATTGATGAAAACCTATATCTATGTAAAAAAATAAATAAATTTATATCCTTAATTTCAATTAAAATTTTAATTTGACCTCAATTTAATAAAAATTTTGATTATATAATTTCCTTTAGAATTTTTTTTTTTGAAACCGCCACTGATTTATGGTACAACAAATTTAATCATATGGTAGCAACGCAACTACGGGGTGTCAAAGGAACAGTTGTTAGATGGACATACATTATTGATTAACATTATGTATTGAAAATGATAATACTAATAGAATTACGTGATATTCTATTTTTTTTATTATATTTGTTATTCAAGTTCATATATATATCAAAGTTTGAATACAAATTACTCAAAATAAAATAAACAAATTATGAGCAAAAATATTATTGAAGAACATATCAATATTCATTAAATAATATTTCACATGAGAAATAATAAATCAAACAATAGTAATAATTAGTAGTAATGGTTAAGTGAATTTTCGTAAGGGATAATAACAATTGGAAAGGGATAAGACGCAGAGTGTGACGAAATAGAATATTAATTAGATTGGTCAAATCGTTAAATTAAATAAAATAATCGGGACAACGAATTATCACGATTACTGAACATTTATGTAATGAATGTTCTCTTTCCTTGCCATCGCATTTATAACCCAAATTTCTCTCTCGACGGACAGAAAATGCGTTGATCCTCCATCACCGGCGCTCATGGATCTGCCTCCGCTTCGCCGCCGATCCACCACGACGCGCCGCTCGCGCTGTTGTTGAGCGAGGATTTATCAGTCAGTCTGAATCTGTGAGTCAATGGTGGGCAGCGTAAGCCCCAGCGTGGTCACGGCCATCCTCGTCCTATCCATCACCACCATCCTCTCCACTTGCCTCTGCCTCCTCATCCGCTACCTCATCCGCCGATGCACCGCCGACGCCGCGCTTTCTTCACATACCTCCACCACATCATTCTCCTCCACCACGCGCGTCTCCCCTCAGCACCTCCACGACCCGTCCCTCGTCAACACCCTCCCACTCTTCACATTCGCGTCCATACGCACCAGCAGCGCCACCTCCGACTGCGCCGTCTGCCTCTCCAAGTTCGAGCCACACGACGAGCTTCGTCTGCTTCCCATCTGCTGTCACGCCTTCCACGCCCACTGCGTCGACGCCTGGCTCCAATCCAGTCAGACCAAGACCTGTCCGCTTTGCCGATCCATCATCTTCGCTTCTGAGGATGAGATTCTCACCAAGGTGCTTGCCGCCTCTGCCTTGGACGACACTCCTCCTAGTAACGGAAGCTTCCGCATCGAGATCGGCAATGTCAGCCGCCGCCTCTCCTCCGACCTCGGCGCCTCTCATCGCTCCTCCACATACTCGCTTGGCTCCTTCCACTACGTCATAGACACCGAGTCCGAGGTCGCAGCGGCGGCCACGCAAACGCGCGCCGTTCCACAGAATAAGGAGGGTGCGACGACAGTCGAAGGGCATTCAGGAGGAGCCACGACGAGCAACAATAATCTGGCAGCGGAGGTTGGCGGAGGAGGAACAAGCAGAAGCTGGCTTAGAGATTACGTGGACAGACTGTCCGCTACGCTCTCCTCGCGGACGCTTTCGTTCAGAAGCTCTGGAAGGTTCTTCGGCGGCAGCGACCGCCGTAACGACGTCGCCGGCGAATATGAGGTGGAAGCGAACCGTGCAGGGGAAGAAATCTCGGAGATGTTCAGGTGGTTCTCAGGAGTATGACCAAGGTTAGTAGTACGTGGTACATAGTTTGATAAAAACGCTGCGTTTTGACCCCTCTTTACAGGATTTTACAACCTACGTATAATAATAGACAGCACATCATAGTAGTTAATATTTCTATTGCTGCATCAGCTGCCGATAGTGTCGAATGGTTTCATTGATTCTGGTCGGAAGCCAAATGAAGTGGTTGAGATTTTTAGTGTTTGAGAGTTTTGGTTGAGATGAAGGGTTGAGAATGAGCATAGGAGACGAATATGACTTGAGAGGTTGATTGATTTTGTTTTCATCGTCTGATTCTCATGGTGTCTGAAAATGGTAATAAATGATTCTTATGCACATTTATGAAAGGATCACCTACCAGACTGGCACACCATCACCAGAATTTGTAGTTGGATGGGAACGTATTGCTTCATTCTTCTTTTGCAGCAATATGCTTTTATGTTTAGCATTATGAAAACAAGCTTTTTTGGTTGATGTACGTAGGAGAGTTGGTGTGGTAACGAGTTTCAGTTTTACAGTTTGGAGCTGCGGGTAAAACTGGTCATGGAAATGCTCTATATTGTTGCCTCAACTGTAGATTAGTATGCAGACATTATAGTTTTTGACATGCAGAGGCAGTGGAGTGGCCTGAAAACTTCTAGTGATAAGTAAGTAAGCTTTAGAGCTTGATCACTGAGCTGTATTTGACACCTATAGGAGGATAATGTATGAAAAGTGTCCATGATTGAGTATTTCCTCCAAACACTTTGTTTCAGAGAAAATTTAAGGGAAAGTAAAATGGAAAATAAAAAGAAATAATCCGTCATGGATCTCTTTTTGATTATTTTTTATTTGGGTTGGAATGGAAAAATTGAAAGAATGTTTCAAAACTCTCATTTTATTTTATTTTTAAAAAAATATTTCATTCAATTTTCTTTCTCATAAATTTTCAGAACTTGATTGATTATTGGGTCACTGGGGTACTCAGCCAATAAGTAGAGTTGACTTGGATGAACCACAAGATTTGCAAACGGGAAGTTTTGTTTTAATGAATAATTGATGGCACAACCATTAGATTGTTTCTCCATGCTGCACTAAACTGAGGCACTAGCTGTTGGCATTTAAGACCATCTCACTTGTTTGCTTTTGGCTGGCTCTAGGCCTCTGTGGGTATTAAAACTTACACTACCCACAAGGCACAAGTAGCAGTATTTGTTTATTTATTGAGCCTCACAACTTAGATTCATTATCCCTTGATTTGAGTCGAGCCTAATTGCCCTGCCTAATATTCATTAATGTTGCTAATAGTTTAAACAACATTGTCTTGCCATGAAGGCCTCTCTGTTGATGCTTCTCTTCATTTCAACAAAATGGCTTCGACCGTATTGATATGAAAAAAAAGTACTGGTCAAGTGTTGCAAAATATACATGCATTGACTTAGTTTTGACACAGGTTACGACTTCCATGTGGATCACTAGCGCAGGAGGCACTATGACTGCTTGATGCACTGAAACACCCTCTCCTCTGCTTAAGGCCTTCACCAGGTCCTTCAAGAACAAACGTTGAATTCACTTTATCTGTACTGAACAGCACACGCCAAAAGAAAGTTCCTCTATGATCTCCAACAATCCCACGGACAGTGCACAGTGTGTTATTAGTGTGAATAAGTTCCCCTTGCAGGTCTCGGCGTATTGTTAAGGCATAGACCCTAGCCCAGGAACGGTTGTTAGACTGGAAAGGGCTATGGGCACTTTTTGATGTTGATCATCTGGAGAAGTTCATTTGCCGGGTTCGCTAAACCAAACCAAGCCAAAAATAAATAAAAAGTTGTTATGGGAGGTGTAAATATTTGTTAGCATTCATGCGTGGTGGACCACACTAGTCAACAGCTACCAACATCAGTCCCTTATTATGAGATGACTCTGATGCATCCGAATCAATTACTGCACCTCAGCACATGAAGCTCAAGTTTGCATCCCAGGTCAGGTACTAATAAATGCCAGCTACAGCTTCACTCAGTCCCATTTGATGAATCTGAACTGAACTGAACTCTTTCCGCAACCCAACCCAGCATACACTAAATATTTCCCATCTGATGAGCTTATACCATATACTATGTAGTAAGAGATAATCCGTAACTCCTCTAATACATGTCGTTTAAGGTTAATTTGAGTAGATTAAGTCGAAGTTAATGCTAGCAGTTGAATAAATTTAATGAGTGGGTGGTTGAAGTTTTTTTTAAAAAAATTCGTTCAAAAATTAAATTTGGTAGATTATTACTGATGAGGAATGAATTTTTTATAGATTATAATAATGAAGTGATTAATGTTTGACATTTTAAGCTAGTTGTAGATATTAAATACGCATCGAAAAGTGTTAAGTGACAAGTAAAAGTGAATAAAAAAATTCGGTTAAGTGACATGTAAAAGAGGACAGAGGGAGTAGTAAATAGTACTTAGTTACAAATGTAATGCTGTATGTCGTAGCATGGACTAGCATTTGATGAATTTATACATAACATAAGTCATGTCAGCCACAAAATCGAACAAGGACAAGAAGACTCTAAATTAGGGTCTAGTAAGCTTCATGACAACAAATGCAAATCACAGTGTTGATGCAAAATTTATCACTTTGCTGTTTGAACATATACATTACCTTCAGCAGATGAGCGGAAAAAAAAAAGATACCAGGGGCATGTTTATACTAGATTAGCTGATTGAACTGGTTGAACCGTAAATTAGGGTATGGTGCGGTCCAATTTCATATCTTATATCGGAATGCATCTCAAATCGGATTAAACCAGACCGAAGCGATTTAAACCAGATATACCGGTATAAATTAGTTGGTTATCATTCAAACCGGTTCAATAATTTAATAAATTTATTAATTATCCTAACTATTATAATTAAATTAAGAATTAATGCATATAACATTGATTTAAGTAGAAAAATCAAGAAATTACGACATGAGGATTCTAACCCGTTTCCTTTAAACATCCATACATCTATGACCTGCACTACATTATGAAGTTGTCTTGTTTTGAAAAATTATGATACTATTACTAAATGTATGTAATTGGACAGGCATACGAATCGGTCTAAACCGTCAGTTCAACTGACAAATGGGGAATTGGGACCATGATCGGTTTGAATATCTGTCCAGTTCTGATAACTAAGATCATGGGTTTTGTTAGTTGAAGAATAATAGAGTTAATCTAATAACAACTTAACTATTTAAATCTAGTAACAGTTGTTTAAATTCTCAACAACAGATTATAAGTGTGCTAATTGTGCCAATTGATCTTATATTCTTCATGATCAACCAAAGATCCATGGCCATGATTTGATCCACCGATTCTTTGTTCTCCGTGACCAATTTTGGTGCCTTATCATCATCATCTGGTAGCTCGTTGGTGTCATCCTTCACCCACATTATAACCATTTAACTCACTAAAGATAATTATATACTTTGGTGAGGCCGGTTCATGCCATATTTTTGTAGCAACAACCTCATATGAATCGTAGATGGAAAGATCAAAGCGTCATCATGTTTTGTCAAAGAAGCGACGACCGATGGTGCAACTCAGGAACCTAACCCACAATACATGATTTGCATATTCAAGATCAGACAATTCTTGGAGCTATAATTTCCTTCTTATTTGAGGGCATTTTGGTAAAGTGATTCTTTACAACACATTCCACGAGGTATAAACCGCTTTGTCTGTAAGCTTCTCTGGTGCAACAAGCGCCAAATTGATGCAACTCTATTGGCCAACTTTAATAAAAGAGACCAATCTAAGACACAATACTTCAATAAGATGAAGAACTTTGCAAATACACTAGTGATGATCATATGATTCGGTTCTGAGCACGTTTTCAATTTGCATCGAGTCTATCATAGTTAGTGAACGTCTGGCGCATCTACTCAATCATGAGATGTGCGTCGACTCTCGGTAATCAAAGTTTAAGACAGAGGAGCACTCTCTCAAGTACACCTCAAACAATCATGGTCATTGACGCAACACCAGAAATAGAGTAGCCGTGGTAATGGTGGTTTCCGTGGATGCGAGAACTCCCACATGCGCATGGGTGGCAATAACAACTCCAACTTAGACATTCATAAGAGATGCTAATTTTGTGGCAAGGTATGAACATGTGGTCGATTTTGCCATCAACTTAAAACTACAATGTTGATCCATCATGGCATGCTGATACTGGAGCAATACATTATCTCATGAATAATTCGGAGAACCTTTGAATCAAGGATAAGTACCAATATAAAGATCATATTACTAAAACTAGTGGGTCAGGTATGCTCATTCATCATATTGGCCACTCCAAATTTCATATTTCATTTCAATTATTTATCTAACTGATGTTCTGCATGTTCAAACTATCAATAGAAATTTCTTATCAGATTCTAAGTTTGTATGTGACAGTGATCTATTATTTGAACTTCATCCCTCTGTTTTCTTTATCAAGGATCGGGACACGAGGCAAGTCATCTTTAAGGACAGTGCTAAGGAGGCTTTACGCACTAGATGATGTTATTTTCAAAGGGGCCTTGCAGAACACTAGAATTTCACATGAACGCTGGCATTGTCATCTTGGTCATGCATCTCTCCAAATAATTCAGCGCTCTATTAGTCACTTTAATATTCTGTATTCTTCTAACCATAATAAACATGTGTGTGATGCTTTTCAATAAGCAAGGAGTCACCAATTACCTTATTCTTTTTCAAATAATGCAGTATCAAGACTTCTTAAACTTATCTTCTCTTATGTATGGGGTTCAACTAGAACTTCAGTAGAGGAGAACAATATTATGTCAATTTTGTTCTTACAGTAGACTCACATAGCTCATTCTTTTAAAACAGAAATCAGATGTGTTCAATAATTTTCTTCATTACAGGTTAAGAGAACAAGATTGAAGAACAACGTATGACAGCCAAAGACAAGAACAAATATAACTGTAGCTTATATGACAAAGGATAAAACTGAACCTGCTGAACCAAGCCATTATTTAGAAGCATTATGTCTGGTTAAGTGGAAGGAGGCCAGGTATGAAGACTATGGTCTTGATAGAAATGGTAACTGAAAGTTGGTCTCTCATCTATAAGAAGTGAATGTAATTGACTGCAAGTGGATTTTAAAGATAAAAAATATATAAATTGATAGAAATATACAAAGCAAGATTAGTAATCAAGGGATCTAAGTAAAGGTATGGCTGTGATTATGAGGACACTTTAATTTCAATTATCATAACTGCTATTATCAGATTAATTCTTTTATTGGCAATAACACATGGCTGACAGCTGAGACAGTTTGATGTTCTGAATGCATTCTTACATGTTATTTGGAGAAAATTTATTTATGCTGCAACCTTCAAATCATGAAGATCCACAAAACCAAGACACTTGTGTGAATTTTTTTAGTGGCCAGTAGCCACACACTCCCTTCCCTTGATAGTGGATCCATACTAGTTGGGAACTAGTTCACACCACCTCTAGCATATTCATGCACATGTGGTACCACCATGGCTTGAACATGAGACTTGGGGGTTGTTTGACAACACCTCAGACCACCAAGTGAACACCCTGTTGGTACTTGTGCAAACTTAAAAAGACAATTTTTGATTCAAAACAAGATCCCCGTGCTTGGTATTCAAGATTGAACACGAAACTATAACAATTTATATTTGAAGCGTCAAAGGCGAACTCTTCTATTTTTATTTGCAAAATAAAGAATTTCATAGTTTACATTATTATTTATGTTAACAATATTACTGTGGCAAGCTCATCACCACAAATAACAAATGTACTTGTTGATAAGTTAAGAGAAGAGTTTGCCGAGAAAGATCTTGACAATTTGCATAACTTTCTTGCCATAGAAGTAAACAAATAAAAAGTCTAATTCTAACTCAGCATAAATGCATTTATGAACTTATTATAAAAGTTAATATGACAAACTACAAAATTATCAGTACTTTTATGACAACTACCGAAAATTTGTTGTATATATATCATTTCAAGGTCTTACGGTGGATTAAATTGACTCCTTGAATTCTAATTTGATTTGATATTAGAGTTGTGTATGTAGCTCGCTGCTGTGATCAGGTTGATTTTGGCTCCATGTCACTCTTGATACGTACAACAAGTCATTATGGCTTCATAATCACCTTATCACGAAGAATTTGTTGCTAAATGTAGGTTGACTATTTTGATCAACCAGCCTAGAATTATAGAATTATATCGTGGCGAAAGTTCAGTAAACACTCAACTATATTCATAGGAATAACAGACTATAACTCGACCACCATAGTTGGTGGCTTTATGCATATATGCCTTGAAAGATTTCATTCCAAGCTTGGAGCTGTGCTATTGATACAAATGACATTGAACAATGATGAAAAGGAAACTTCTTTACTTATACCCAAACATGCACAAGGAATCAGGAAAGGGCTACAGGGATA
>NQLW01000033.1:1399457-1425359 GCA_002312845.1 Kalanchoe fedtschenkoi | reverse complement strand
CTTGCATGATATTGATGTTATTAACATGAACCACAAGCTCAGTGCATAACTCCATCCAAAAGTGAGTTCTATCTTAGGGTGAAAGAAGGGGAGAACCATGTAAAGTTTCACCGAGAACATACAATCAAAGAGAAGCGGGCCACGTAGATATATAGTTTTCCCGTGTTGATTTGGTCTGTAGATGACACGATATTCTGCTCATTGACTTGTGGGTGCAAAAAGACTTTGCTCTAGAAAAGGTCATATCCGAAAGTTTATGGGGGTGCCAAGTGAACCAGAGAGTCGTGGTTTCCATAGAGGAAGTAGATAAGTGCTTTTAATCACAATCTCCAACTCTCTAGAGTTCACATAGTCATCTGGTTTTAACCTTTCTAGCACCAATTCCTACTTCAAAAAATGTCCCAGAACTTCTGTCAAGTGCCTAGCATCACCTACAGAATGTTCGAATCAGGTCATTAATTACAGACTTAAAAGTTTAAAATGAAAGTCATTTATGCCTGCATGCTG
This sequence comes from Kalanchoe fedtschenkoi, assembly GCA_002312845.1. Classification (NCBI taxonomy): domain Eukaryota; kingdom Viridiplantae; phylum Streptophyta; class Magnoliopsida; order Saxifragales; family Crassulaceae; genus Kalanchoe; species Kalanchoe fedtschenkoi. The sequence continues at coordinate 1,424,852 of NQLW01000033.1, read as the reverse complement.
ATGACGGTTTCAGAATAAGAGCATTCCAAAAGCAGCTCTGGCGGCACTACCAAAGCTCAGCTAGAGACAGCCCAACTGAAACATCAACAATGTATCAACAGATGCAGACAAGCAGAACCAAAACAACTACAAAAGAATCGTAACTGTCATGTTAGTTTTCTTCTTCTAGTCCTACAACAAAGATGAGTAACGCAAATTCGCAATCACCAGCTTCAAAGCTCAATTTCAAATACATTGTTGAGATATCTGGTAGCACAAAATAACATATATGTTAAGCATTTTCTCAGAAATCAAACTAGATAATTAAATAATCATATCATTTGGAAAAAGGGGAATGAAATCATTGAGCCAAACTGATATCTTGCTTGCAAGACAAGTGGGGAGAAATAGATTCATATTGGCCTGGAAATTTGTTTAATTACTCTTAATAACTGGGATTTCATTAACAGACCATATAGCAAGCAAAATACAAATGTAATCTGCTAATAATCTTCAAGAACTGATGTCCTATGTCATACAGGTTATTACCATTCCTAAAGCAAAAGATTGTATCATATCCGTCAATTTGGTTGCTAATATGCTACGTAGCAATAAACAAGCAAGCTAACATTGTTCTCAGAACCCATTGAACAGGCATAAAAATGTATGATTACTGTCAGGACATTGTTCAAGGCGTCGAAAGTGGAAGATTACCTTATGGTAAGAGAAACTAGCTGAACATCGAGTCTTTTGGATAGTAAACAATTTGTTCGAACATATCTTCAAGTGTCTTATGACTAATCAGCTCATCCAATATCTTGTCTTCTGAAAGCACTCGATAGCGTTTCTCTGATTCATCATTGGAGCAGAATACTAAGTTGGACACATAATCTTTATTTGTCTGAGCGCAATACTTTTCCCATTCCATACGACCAACAATGAGGTTGTATGAATAAACAACCTTCTTCTGCCCAAGTCTGAAAGCCCTGCTTATAGCTTGCCTTTCAACTGATGGGTTCCACACTACGTCAAGCAAAATAACCCTGGAAGCCCCAATCAGGTTGATCCCCTCAGAGCAGGCCTTGGTTGATGCAAGTAACAATTTTGCACTGCTGTGAGGATCGTTGAAGACATTGATAACCATCTGCCTCTGCTCCTGTTCCATTCTGCCAACTAGTTGAAGCACCTCGATCCCTTCATGCCACTTTAGTAATGAACATACTTGCTCCTTTATCAAGCCCAGTGGATCTAAGTATTGGCTGAAGACAAGAACCTTTTCATTGTTCGCTTCACTAAGCCTAATCATCTCAAATAAGAATCTTGTTTTGACGCCTTCATTAGGATCAAGCCTGCATGCTTCTAACTTTGCCTTATCAATGACTGATTCATCTTTCTCAGTTAAGAGAAGAAGGGAAGGGTGAATAGTACCAAGAGACAATTTATGCTCAAACTCAAAGTTGGTGTAGCTGTTAGCCTCGATCTTTTCCACTATTTGCTTTTGATAATGAGGTGGATTAAGGACAATGACACAGTCCTTCAGCCCTGGGAGACTTTCCTGCAGAACACTACCTTTGTGAACATGAACAAACGGGTCTATCTTACTTCCGAGCTGAAGTATAGCTGCACGGTCGTCATTACCCACATCTGATTCTGACCGAGATCTCCGAGAACACAAGTTGAGTTTTTTCTGACAAAACTTTTTAAGCTCTGGCGAAATCGTTTGAGCAAAATCTGGCCTTACAAAGCTCAAAATTGTGTAAAGTTCAGCAAGATTATTCTGGAAAGGGGTTCCTGAAAGAATAATTCTTTTTTTGGTTTGAATGTTGGTGAGAGCTTTATAAATTCTGCTACGGGGGTTTCTCGGTGTATGCCCCTCATCAAGAACCAACAAGCCAGGCTGCTCTAGTATGATTTTTCCAAAGTTTTGGACCTGCTCATCAATCATCTTCTTATTACCTGATTGGCTCTCCTTTTCACCAACAAACCTTTGCCCAGCGAGCTTCTCAAACAAACTGTAGCTTAACCCCAGTATGCTCTTTTGTTTTTTCCATGAATACAACTTCAAAAGTCGCAACAAATTTGTGTTTCCACTATGTTTACTGGCATTAAAAATGTTTGAAGCAGCGATGTCCTCCTTTCCTGATAAGACTGAACTATTCAAATTATGGAAAGGTATTCCAACACCCCATTTTTTGAACTCAGCTTCCCAGGTAAGAAGCATTCCAGCAGGGGCGATAATTAGAGGACAAGAACACGGAAAAAGTTCCAGATAGCTGAGCAGAAACTCTATGGTCAAACGAGTTTTACCAGTTCCAGGAGCATGCGAAATGATACAACCACCCATGCCATTATTAGCAGAACTTCGCAACTCATCCAGCTTAATAGTACCCATCAGATTCGTCCAAATGAACTCAAAACCATCTTGCTGATGTTGATATAGTTTCTCTTTGACGCCAGGGATGAGGTTCCAAACTGTACCATCAGAGCAACTACTCGACTCTCCGTCTTTGGAATTTTGGAACTGTAGCCTATCAAACACTTCTGGATCTTCATCATCGGACAATGCTCTCGTATCAAACTTCCGAGAAGAAAATTTTGCCTGTCACATGATAAATAACTGAAATAAGAAAAAACAAATGTATTCCCAATATAAATCAAAATGTTAAGACATAACAATTGGTTGTTTAGCATTCAAATATCAGAGCTTGCTTACCCAACCAGGCATCACATACTTAATCTCTAACTGCACAAACGAACAGATCAAGCATCTTATGCCGATTTCATCATCAAGAGCATATTCATGCTCCCCTCGGTTACAGCAAGTTGGATATATCTTGTCATTTTTAGAAGCTGTATCTTTATCACTTTTCTCCTGCAAATCAAAATCAGTGCTCTCATTTAAAGACTCATAACCAGTGACATGATATCAGGAACACGGACCCTTTTAGATAGTATAATTAGTTAAGATGAACATATCAGGAGGACAATGTACATAAGTTTGTTATAGTATGTGCTACAAATATACAGTTTAATGACAAAAATATGATAACTTAAGAACTACCCAATTGAAATGACACGAATAAGTGATATATAACTATATAAAAAAAAGGAAGACAGCTTTGTTGCCAAGTTAAAGTGGTCTACAAACATGAAGGCAAATTAGAGAATTTAGCAACGGCCAGATAAATTTCGAAAAAAGATTTTCTGTTAAACATAATGGGAGGACAGATTTTATGTGTGGGCATCAATTTTACAAAAGAGAACAACAGTCTCTGTGAAGATGCTGACTACCGCACCTGGACAGATATACCATACAGAGAGAATTTAAAAGGATCCTTCAGAAGTTATACTACTTGGAAAAGCAAGAAGTCATCCCACAAATTAGAGAATCTGATAGTCACTGAAATATATTAATGAGTCTAAACTATCAGGGTTGGCTCATTGACTTGTATATCCATATTGAAAACAGAAAAATTGAGAAACTGATAGTTACTAAAATCCTGCAAGCTTGATTCAAATTATAAAAACTTCTGATGAACTTACTGTTCCACGTGCAAGGTGTCCAATCTCATCCGCTCTGATAGCAAATTGAAATTCATCCCACAAGTTATCTAATTCTTGTTCAAAATCTGATTTCTCAACCTCAACGGGCTTTTTTACCCCAAAGGTAAAACTCTGAGGAAGCGAACTCTTCGGCGCAATATGATCTTCTTCTTCGACATTGGTAGTAGCATTGATAACATTGGTAACCTTGTCTACGTCTTCATCAATCGCACCCCTCTTATCCGTTAATGAATTGAAAATGATATCAAAGGCATCAATGTTAGCAAATCCTGTAGCCCGTTTTTCCGAATAAGGTTTCTTGCATTTTACTTCGCATCTATTGCTAATACCAGCAGTCCCCTCATCCCAAGCGAAGGTAGCTTCCAGATTAGGCCTATTCTTTGTGGATTCTTCAGGATGTTGAAAACATTTTGTAGATTCAGTTTTCAAGCTGTATGATTTTTCTTCACTCACTACCCAGTCCAAATTCTCTACCTTAGTCCTATTCTTCTTGAATCCTTTAACTGTAGGAGCAGAGTTAGAGCAGCTGCCTTTTTCAGTAAAAGAGTTTTTCCCATCCAACTTATCTTCCTTATTTCGACCAGACAAAAATCCCTTTTCCACATCTTCTGCACCATCCATCTCTAATCTGTCCACAAGAGTAGAGGGTTCCGTGCAGCAGACTTTTTGTTTGGATGTAATCTTCTCGCCCATAATATCTACCTCATACGGGTAAGATACACAGCCTTTCTCAGTTCCAGTCTCATTATTTACTGTTACTTTCACACGGGACACAAATTCTCCACAAGATCCATCTTCATGGAATGGGATATCTTCATCCAAAATCTCTTTCTTGTTTCGGGGAGATGACACACCTTTATCCACGCCTTGTGAGGTTGTTTCATGCAAAATGACGACATCATCTGAGAAGCATGGAGAGGCATTCTCATCATGCTTACCCTCTAGGCTTTCTTCTCTTCCTTTATCATCAACAACAAATTCCTCCAGTTCAAACTCACTATCACTGCCTGATGAAGGCTCTGAATTAGAACTTGAATCAGCCATGTGTTCATGATAATCTTCATCACTCTCATCATCTTGAGTATCAGTCGAACTTACCTCATCACAAGAAAAGGCCACATCTTCCCCATCACCTGATTCAACACCCTCATTATCTGCACTGCTGCGGCCAATGCTGACACTCCAAGTATCCTCAGAATCCGCATTGGGCCTTGCAGGACTCTGAAATCCAGTCCTAGATCCCACTGAATCTCCCACATCTTTCCCACCAAGACGTCTATTCTTCCCCCTGCCGTTGGATTCATCATTGTCCCACACAGATTCAGATTCTCCTGCCCTTCTTAACTCATCACTCACAACCATCTTCGACTTAACCGCAGCCTCGATATCATCCGGCTCTACCCACTTCCCTTTCCCTTTTCTATCAGACCGACACTTATTTTTCACCCCAGAAACCCCTTCATCACGGACAAACCAACAATCCTCATCGCCGTCATCAGCACTAACAGGAGGACTAGGTGGAATCTCAGCATCTGGAACATCATCACCACTCGGTTCCTCACCTCTCCGACAAGTAGAAGTAGCAGGAACACTCTTCTTCCTTCTCTTCCGCGTAGCTTTCCCTCTCAACGACGCAGTTTCATCATGCAGGATCTCCACCTCCGGAACCCTCCGTCTCCGCTTCAGATTGGGCGGTATGGCATCGCCGTAACACTTGGCCACCAAGAACCTATCCGTGCCGGCCCTGGTCCGCTTGGCTACGGCTGCTAGATACTCAGCTTCCACAAGACCCTTCATTTTCCCCCAAAAACTAGGGCACAACTCAAATCACAAGAAATCAGAGACAAAATGCAGCGTGGAAGAGAGAGGTAGGGGAGAGTAGGGTGAGAGCATCAAACACTTTTCTTTGCCAAATATGGCGCCAAGTTTCCAAAAAAAAATTCAGCTGCCAGCTGAAACGAAAAGTAAATGTTAAGTATAATAATGACGCTTCCGTTTCCTTTTCATTACTATGTTTCTTGCAGGTTTTAAGGCCGCGTTTGGTTATTAGTTACACCCTCTCTCCTCTTCTATCTGTCACTTAATCAAATTATTTTATCTATTTTTATTTATCACTTAACAATTTCAATGCATATTTAATACAATAATTATCTTAAAATATCAAACATTAATCACTTTATTATCATAATCAATAAAAATCCATTCCTCATCCGTAATTATCTGTCAATTTTATTTTTTGCATAATTTTTTCAAAAAAATATTAATCATTTACTTATTAAATTTGTCCAACCGCTAGCTTTAATTTCATCTGAAACTATTCAAATTAATCTTAAATAATATATATTAAAGGAAGGAGGAAGTAAGCTGCAGTCCCTACTTTCGAAAAATGTGAAAGTGAAAGGATGTGAAGGGAGGAGAGAGGAAAGAATAAAAATTAAGAGAATAAATAAAAAAAAGTTTGTTATCTAATTATAAACAGATTTGAGTGGACAAGAAAAAAAACCACATTTAATGAAATATTTTATATATTATTAATTTGATTGTTTGTATTAAAAAAATGAAATATTATTATTCCTACTCAATCTCTAAAATCACTTCATATATCTCTATAAATATTCAGGAACATTTTACATACTTTATTTCCTTTCATTGTCTCATTTTTTTTACTAAATTCAAATTATTGAGGGCATCTCCAACCAAATTTCATGATGAATTTCATGTCAGATGATAAAAAACTTATCTGACATAAAATTTTGATGTAGTGGTTGGTTTATGAATATCTGACATGATGCGGTATCACACAAATGATGCGTTTCATGAAAAAAAAATAATATTTATTCACTGTGCAACCACTTTATAGTTTATACGACGTTTCTTAATTGTAAATGACGTATATTGTTAGGATTTTTAATTAAATTGGAACGATTTTTTTACCGCACGTTAACATTAAAAACATCGTGTATGTTCATAATTAAATATTAAAATATATATTCTAGCCGTTGTGTGTATCAATTAAGAAATTGATATTTAATAATATAAAAAATATAAAAAAAAGATAAAACAAATGGATCCATGTATATAGTTGTATGAAAGATATTCATTGTGAACGAAAGGTCTCTGAAAAGACAATTGATGAAAATAATAAGTTGGCAAGACATAAATCTTTCTTGATATAACACAAACCTATTTTTCAAATTCATTCAATGAGAATGTCCTTAAAATACCTTAATCAATGTTGTCTAACCCGTGGTGCGTATGTTACTGTAAAAAACCCATTTCATATGAGATGGGGTACAAATAAAAATTGAAAAATTTAGTAATTAAATCAAATTAAATTAAATTGTAGGTTTGATTCGCTTTGAACTGTTAATGATTTGATTGTGAATTCTGTTTTCAAAAAATTGATAACTAATATTTTAATTTGATTTTTCAAAATTTTCAAATTGAACCGAATCAAATCACCGTTTCACTTTATTTTAGATTATATAAAAATTAATTGCATATAATATATCTTAGTACTTCTATTTTATTATTGTATAATAAATCTCTTACTTAATAAATAAATAATATAGAATTAAAACTTAATATGATTTTTAAATTAGGAACAGTTCAATTTATATTTTTATTTAAAATTAAACTGAACCGCTTCAGACCCCTAGTTTCGCATGAGTTTATTTGTGGCTGTGTGTGATTGTGTGAGCTGCCGTCTTGATGTGAAGTTTACTTAAAGTGTCACTTCCAAGTCAAATCAAAAGACGTATAAAAAAAGTTAAATCTATAGAGAGGGTCAGTTTTTGCTTTTAAAGGTAAAAATAAAGTTTGTCTCATCACAGATTTATTTCATGTCAATTTAATTTTTTAAGTTTTTTTTTTACAATTTCATATTGAAATAAATTTTTCAAATTTCTGCACATAAATTCATATGTCATATTGTATCATTTTTTATTTTTCATATGTTAATTAAAGATTTTTTAGATTAATTAAATATTTGATTGTTTATAATTATTAAAAAAAATTGACATTTATATGATAAAAAATTTAACTAATAAAAATTTTCAATATGTATAAAGATTTTTTTAAAGATTAATTAATTATGGTATAAAGATTCTGTATAATTAAAAACATTTAAATTTACCATATACGACGTCCTTAATTAAAAACATTGTATAAAGTATATACGACATTTTTAATTTAAAAACACCGTATAATCTCAATTCACAAATCGCTTTATGTAGATGAAGCGGTGTTGTATTTGAAGGCCATGAACCAATTTTCATATTAAATTGAAGCGGTTCGTGATCGAACACAAATCTCTCCACAAAGTTGATATGAAATATACGTACATAAATTGACATTTAATTAGTCGCTTACGTGAAAAAAGAGATGTAGTGGTGACAGAAATTATTTTTGATGGGACAACTCCAAATCATCTCTTTTCAGAGAGCAAATTTCAAGAACAGCAGTTATGCCGGTTGAATATTTTTTAATAAGTAAAGATGTCGGACTCTGTAATTCATTTCAAAATTGGTATTAATCATATTTTATTTTATTTTATTGATTTTCTGTACCTGTGTATAATAATTAAATTTGTGATTATAATGTGTAATTATAGTATTTAAATTATAATTGAATTCTTAATAAAATTTACATTTAATTATATTTTGATTTAATCTCACATCAATGGAATGTGATCATATGATCACTTCAAATTCATATAAAGGGAGCACTTCTATCTCATTTGAAAATTGCATCAATCCTTATTTACAATCATGTAGTAAGTTCAAGAATTTTTCTTTCCCACTCGTTGAATATTTTTTTTGAGTTGAATATAAGTATGTGGTGATGTCTGAGAACTTGGGCAATTTGGTTGAACCTCGTAAATACTATGTGTTTTTCTATATTGTTTGAGTAGCAATTATTTTGGTAGTATAATTGTAGTAGTTATTGTAAAAATTAATTACATAGGATATCCTATCTAAGAATATCTAAAGATATTTTGAATGATGGTTATATCTCCGAGATTGATTTTTAAGTAAACTAGTGTGAATCTCCAATCTTTCATGGAAATCACTCGTTGCAATTAGCGATTTAATTTGCTTGCTATATACATGTTTCCACACAACAATCGGTATCAGAAGACAAGGTTCTTGTATGCTCTGTGTTTGTGGTTTCCGCGAAAGCTAATCTTCCACATCAGAAAAGATCTTTTGGGCTATTAAAAAATCAAAATTCTTGTGCCTCCATGGTTGCGCTAATTAACTGATCTTCCACATCAGAAAAAGAATTTTTAGGCTATTGGCGTTGTGATTATTAAAAAAACTACTAAATTGATGGCTGACAAGACTGAAAAAAGGAATAGTCCACCATACGAGTTGCCCCAGCCACTTCAGCGGTGCCAACAAGCTCTCTCTCATCTAGAATGTCGAGACTGGTAGTGACGAATGTAATATTTTCGATGGAGGTAGATGATGGCTTAGATAATTTTGACATGTGACATGTGACATGTGGAGGTTCTAGACGTATTGTCTTAACAAAGTCTAGACCTCGATATTGAAAAGGAGAACCAAATGATGTGGAAGAAAAAGATTAGAGAATGCTAAATCGATTGGCTTGTGGTACAATTCAATCATACCTGTCAAAGAAGTTGAAGTACACCGTTGCAAAAGATACTTTGGTAAATGCATTATTGATGAGCTTGGAGAAGAATTTTTTAAAGCAAAGTATGCAAAACAAGTTCTATATGAAGAAACATTTATTTCACTTCACATATGTTCCTGGTACCACGCTAAATGTGCATATTATAAATTTCAAGCAATTAATTTATGATTTGCTTAATTTGAATGTGACATTTGAAGATGAAGATTGGAGCTGATGTTATTGAGGTCTCTTCCTGAGCAGTATGAGTTTCTTGAAACATCTCTACTCCATGGAAAAACTAATTTGTCACCAAAGAAGGTATGTGGAGCATTATACAATTATGAGCTTAGGCGGAAAAAAATAAACATATCGACATGAAAGGAATAACTAAAGCTTTGATGGTGACTAGAGAAAGGTTGAAGAAGAAGAGCAAACGTTCGAGGGTGAGATCCAAATCAAAAGGGAGTACAGCCAAGGACGAATGTGCCTTTTGTCGAGAAAAAGGACATTGAATGAAGGATTGTCCAAAGTTGAAGGGCAAAGCCAATAAAGAGAAAGTTGTTGTTGATTCCAATGTAATTGAGTGCAATGATCAAGAATCAGACTACTCTTTAGTTGTAGCAGTCACAACAAAATAATCCAATACATGATTTCTGGATTCATGTTGTTGTAACCACATGATTCTCAACAGAGACTTGTTTTATGAGATGGAGGAGCAAGAAGGAGATGTTCTTCACACAGTAAATAATAACCATATGGAAACATGAGGGTTGGTACGGTTCAATTGCGGAATTGTGATGGATCAAAGAGGATCCTAACTAATGTCTAATATGTGCCAACATTAAACAAGAACCTTATTTATGTGAGAGTACTGGAGACGATCAGATACAAGTGGTTAACAGAGAATAGATTGTTAAAGATAACTACAAGATCACTTGTTATCATGAAAGGAGTTCAGAAGAGCAATAACTTGTATTACTATGATTGTAGTATAATTACTGGAGAAGCGGAAGCAGCTTCTAGTGATGATCGAGAGTTGAACTCATACAACTTGTGGCATATGAGGTTGAGACATTCTAGTGAAAAGTCTTCGAAGAAATTGATGGACCAAGGACTTCTGAAGGGATTCAAGCCTTGAAAACTACATATTTACAAGCACTGTGTAAATAGGAAGTGGAATAGAACAAATTTGGCACCACAATCCATTATACTAGAGATATCTTGGACTGTGTGCACGTTGATGTGCGGTAACCTTACAAGATGGTGTCGTTTGGAGATAAACACTATTTTGTCACCTTTATTGATGACTTGTGACGAAGATTGTGGGTGTATTCTATGAAATCAAAAGATGAAACGTTGATTTTCTTACAAATTGAAAGAAGATGGTGGAAACTCAAAAGAAAAAGAAGATCAAATGCCTTCGATCACAACAGTAAAGAGTATAAAAGCGATCTGGTCAAGGAATTTTATGCTAAAGAAAATATTGTTCGATACTTCACAGTCTGCGAAACACCAAAACAGAATGGGGTTGCACAGTGTATGAATCAAATATTGATAGACAAATTTATGTGTATATTGTCTGATACTGGTTTGGGCAAACAATTTTGGGCTGAGGTATTAGCTTATGCATGTCATCTCATCAATCATCTACCATCAACTGCCATTAGAGAAATAATATGGAAAATCAACTATTGATTATGATTCCTTACATATATTTGTTCTACTGTCTACTATCATATAAAGGAATCAAAGCTCAATCCGAAGGTGAATAAAGCGCTTTTTATGGGATCACCTCTGGAGTTAAAAACTATTGCCTTTGGTGTTATGAAATAAAAAAATAATCTTTATTGAGATGTAACCTTTGATGAATCTACCATGTTGATGAAGATTCAAATGCAACAAAGGGATGGTACTCCACAGCTAGAGGTGAGTACTCCAAATCATATATATGGAGTTTGAACAAAGCACTATCATATACCAATAAATGAGAAGACTCTTGTGGTAAATGAGTGGTCTATTGAAGAAGAGGTTGGAAATAAAGAGCCTCAACAACAATTTTGAGACAATTGCAACTTGAAGGCCAAAATTCACAATGAGAATACTTGCTCGTTATGCTAATTCAGTAGCCGAAGCATTTGCTGTAAAAATCCATGAAGATCCTTCCACCTATCAAGAAGCTATCCAGAGCTAAGAATGTGTAAAATGAAGGATTGTCATGGAAGAAGAAATGAAGTTTCTTGACACAAACAAGACATGGAAACTGTCTTTTTAACCAAAGAAAAAAAGTGATTGGATGCAAATGGGTCTATGCGAAGAACGAATGATTTTCTAACAATTATAATGTCCGCTACAAAGCCAGATTGGTAGCTAAAGGCTACGCTCAGAAGGAGAGAGTTGACTTTAGTGAAATACTTTCTCCCATCGTAAAACACTATTCTATCAGAATATTGTTAATATTGGTAGCATTGTTGGATAAGAAGCTAGTTTAAATGGATGTGAAAATGACATTTTTACATGGAGATTTGAAAAAGGAGATATACATGACTCATCCAAAAAGATTCAAAGTTGCTGGTAAAGAAAATTTGATTTGTAAACTTGAGAAATCAATGTATGGTCTAAAGCAGCCACCAAGGCAGTGGTACAAGCAATTCGATAAGTTCATGGTGGGACAAAAGTACACAAAAAGAAAAAATGATGATTATGTGCATGTTTGCAAGCTTTAAGACAGGTTTAATATATATATTTTTTGTACGTTAATGATATGTTGATTGCATCTAAGGATCAGAGTGAGATTGAGACACTGAAATTTCATTTGAGTAAGGAGTTCAAGATGAAAGACCTGGGAGAAGCCAAGAAGATTCTTGGCATGGAGATAAGAGAGACAATAAACTGGGGAGGCTTTGTTTGACTTAGAAGAATTCTTTGAGTAAGGTGCTACAAAGGTTTGGTATGATAAAGAACAAGTCAAAGCTGTTAGTACACCACTTGCTTCTCAATTCAATATCAGTGCAGTTTCATCTCCAGTTGATGACACAGAGCGAGAGTACATGGAGAAAGTACCATATGCTAGTGTAGTTGGTAACTTAATGTATGAAATAGTGTGTACGAGACTCGACATTTCACACGTTGTTGGATTAGTAACCAGGTATATACATCCGAGTAAGGATCGCTGGCAAGCTGTGAAATGGATTCTACGGTATACTATGGGCACCATATATATGATTGATTAATATTTTAGCGGGATAAGAAGGATGATCAGAATGTAGTCAAATACTGTGATTTCGATTATGCTGGAGATAATGATATGGCACAATCAACTACTGGGTATGTGTTTACTATTTCAAAGGTGCTTGTGAGTTGGAGGTCTACCTTGCAGTCAGCAATTTCTTTATCTACAGTAGAGGCAAAGTATATGGTAGTCATAGAGGTTGTTAAAGAAGCCATTTGGATTCAAGAATTGCTTAATTAATTGGGGATCAACCAGAGATCGATCAAAGTGCATTGTGATAGTCAAGGTGTTATCCATTTGACAGAGAACTAAGTTTATCATGAAATGACAAAGCAATTAACATCAGATACCATTTTATCTGAGTGATTTAGGATGGTGGTTTAGTATTACTCCAAAAAATCCAGACTAAAGAGCATCATGTTGATCTAATGACAAAAATTGTGCCAGCTATCAAGTTTGAGCATTATCTAAACTTGATAGGAGTGGTGCATACCTTGGAAGCTAGGGCATTGAATTGGAGAGAAAGTATGAAGATCAGGGTGTGAGATTTCTCCAAGGTGGAGATTGTTATATTTTGGCTTAATCTCACGTCGGTGAGATGTGAGCATATGCTCAATTCATATAAAAGGAACACCCCTTTTCCATACAAAAATACATTAATTCTCCCCTCTTTTTAATATTTCTTAGGTGAAATATAAGTGTGTGGTGGTATACGAGGACATAGGCAATTTGGCTTAACCTCGTAAATATTAGTGTTTTTCTTTATTGTTTGAGTAGCTATTATTTTTGTAGTATAATTGGAATGGTGATTATGTAGTGAATTGTATAGAATATCCCGTCTAGGAATACCTGAGGATATTTTGAAGGATAGTTATTTTTAGGAGATTGGTATTTAAGTAGATAGGTGTGTCTTTCTAATTTTTTTCTGGGAATCACTCGTTGCAGTTAGCAGTTCAATATTTTGCTTGTTAATACTACACTCTTCCACAAAACACATAATATTTTTTCAGTTTTGTTTGAACTTAAAATTTTTTTTCACCTTTAATATTTGTTCATGTAAATTTCAGAACGAAAATGGTGTGATTTGTTGTTTAATGATGACAGATGAATGATAAAAATTAAAATGAGCGTGCCATAGTCTTTATAGCAGAGCCTATGACAAAGATGATCAAGCCTTATTTATAATCGAGAAGTTTGATGACCTGAAAAATAATTTGTTTTTTGAATATGAGAACTTTCATAATTTCAAATCATATGTCATCTAGTGTGTCTTTACATGAATCTTGGAATCCACTCTTATAGAGAACCAACAACTAAATCTCTTAAGAGACCGTCCCACACGTTAATGGAGGGATTGGCTATGGTTCTTCTTTTGCTGGCTCTAGGGCTTTGGGGAATATGTTCATCCTTTTTTGTGTTCAAGGTACTAACATTTGAATGAGGATTCTTTCTGTTTGAAACGGCAGCCAGCCTTGCAACAATCTGATCTCATTCAAATAAGTGTCTAGTTGTGAAATTTGCATTTCCATTTTGTGCGTGTGAGATCTAGCTTCTTATCACGTTCCTTTATCTACTCTTCCAATTTCTCCACTCGTGACTCGAGTCAACTACTGGTTTCTCCTATTTGGTATTGGGGAACATACGATGATATGACCTTGATCCTTATTGGTAACTGTTATCCTCATAGTTCACATTAGGATGGCTTCAAAGGTCTCAATGGTAGTGTGTGGAAAGTGTGGTGTTCTATTGCTGCTCTAGGCGATACCCATCTATTACCATCAGGTCCTCACTTTATCCTACAAGTTCCTGAAACGAAGAACACACATCGGTATTATGCATAATAGACATGCATACCTCGCATTATTTAGGTGTAGTGGTCTCATGTTTTGTAACAGCTCCTGCATCATGACTTTCATGTCTAAAAATTCTGAGGAGGGGACTGTAAGCGGTGGCATTTGTGCTGGTGTCATTGTATCCGAGGATGTAATTTTTAGCACTCCGCGAGATCTTATGAACGAGCAGGCATTCTCGACCATCTCCTTGATGATCGTCCATACCTCCTCAGGATACTTATTTTGGATGCTTCCATCAGAAATTTTGTCCAACATATTTAATAAGTAGGGGGTTAATATTTTTTTGAAAAAATTCATACAAAATGTAAAATTGATAGATTGTTATTGGTGAGGAAGAGATATTTTATTGATTATGATAATGAAGTAATTAATATTTGACGTTTAAGGTAGTTGTTAATATTAAATACGCATTGAAAATTATTAAGTGATAAATAAAAATGGATAAAAAAATTCAGTTAAGTGACATGTAAAAGAGGACAAAAAGAGTAATGTATGTCGTCTTAATGTAACCAGGTTGGTCATGTACAAGATCAAATTATTCCGTTTGTAACTCCGATAATGATTTTGTAATTAAAATTTTTATTAATGATATTATAATGAGACTTGCATATTTATCATTTATTATGCATATGCCCCTTGAATTATGTATTGTACATTATATTCTGCCCTATTTTAAATATTTTGATTTATGTGTAATGAATTTCTGAATGATTGTTCAGAGTAGTGTAGAGTTTTCAGGCCGGTTCATATTGGATTGTAGGCTCACTTTGACTCAAAAGACGAGGCTTGTGAGTCATGATTGATCAATTCAATATAAGTCACTTCATCTTCTTTTCATTAGCCGATGTGAGACATTTGTCAAGTGCTCTTCCTTAACACGTAGATTGTGAAGAGAATGACTGTTCCAATTAGGGATAGTAAGAATTGTGGCAAAGTCAAGACTAGTGGTGCATACACTTTCATGTAATCATCTCCCAATTTCCTCCATTTTCATATTATATTTTTACTGTCGTTACTGAATTTTGGATAAGAATAAGGGAATGCCGACAAGAGAACGACAAAAAAACATGAGGAGATGAATGGAGCCCCAAAAATAAAGAAAAAAATTACGTCGTTTCATAGTCATTGATTATAAACCTTGTTACATCTAATGAAAGTGTAAATCTAATTTCTCCTTTTTATCAGTTATTTTAACCACTGTGATACTCCCCCAAAATTCTAACCACTCTCCTCACTTCCATACCATATCTTCTCTCTCTCACTCTAAGGAGACACTAGTTTAGGAGGGATTTATTTGCCAATTTGTTCTTATTCCACTATTTAATTTTGATTTTACCCTACATGACTATTCTATTTCGATTTGTCTCAGTTTGCAAGATCGAAAATGATATTGACGGGTTGTTTAGAGAAAATCGGGAATGACATCCACGATTTGTTCTAATGACATAAATGTGCAAGACCTCTTCTGAGTAAAGCTGAAATTAATTCTCGATTTTCTTTAAACAAAACCACTACCAGAATTCTCATACGTTGCTGACCAAGGTTTTCGGATGTCGAGTGATCTGAACCTCATTTTCGGATCACTGTCGGACTAGTATAGGATTTACACCGGATGAGAAAGGATTATACCATTTAAAAAAAATCTAGACCGGATATGTTTCGGAATTGGTTCAACACATTTTCGGATCAATTTGGGGTTATAACTTTCAGACTGGTTGTGGACCGAAAACGGGTGACACAATGTAGGGATTATTCCGGTCCAATTTCGGAACATGTTTCACACACGATTCACATTAAATATTCAAAAAAATCATTTTCATAACGCCCGCGCATGTTTTCAGATAAATTGTATCGGGGTTTTTCTGTGTACGTTTCGGACTTAACAAAAGTTCGGATTATGTTCTTCGAATTTGTTTTTATTATATTTCGGATTTTCGGGTTCGATTTTATTTTAGTTTAGATTATATTTCGGAATATTTTCGGATCTACTTTATTATCCGATATGTTTCAGATTCATTTCAGATTTACAATATAATATTTAGTTTAAAAATTTTCGAGATTTTTACGGGAATTCAAAAGTTATTTTCAGATTTTGGATAATTTTGCAGGCTGTTTTCGGGTTCATTTTTAGATTTGTTTCGATGAATTTTTTTTGGAAATTTTCAAGATTTTTTCAGGCTTTTTTCAGATATTTCATCGGGTCTTTTGCAGGCTCTTCTCGGATCATTTAACGGGTATTTTTGCAGATTTGTTTCGGGTTTTTGGTAATATTTTTTATTTTCAAATTTTTGGGATTTTTACGGGTGTTTTGCATGGGCTTTTCAGAATTTTTCGGGTATTTTGTAGGCTTTTTATGAGTAAAATTTTTTATTTTTAATATTTCGGGTTTTTTTATAGGTTATTTTTGAATTTTTTTCCCGATTTTTTCCGAAGCTTTTCATGGAATTTGTTTGAAAGCGTCAAATGCGGCATCTTGTGAGGAATCCCAACCTACATCCTGAGCGCTGCTACCTGTGCGCTGCCCTACACGCCTATATCTTCACCTCCTCCCCAACGAACAAGCCTTCCATCGATCATATCTCAATCCTCTCATCTCTCCTTCACCTAATCAAATTAAATATGTTTGAAGTCTCCTCTGGATCGGGTGCTTTAATCGTTTCACTCCTCAAATCTGTTTGAAGTCATCCACGATCCGTCGTCTCCAATTCTCCATCAATCTAATTTTTCCATTGATTAAATATTTGAAAGTTAGTTTATTTTAATTTTCCATTTTTAGTATTCACATTATATATATCAGTTTAATTAAACAGATTTGATTGAATTTTTCATACAATTTTAGTTTGTTATTATAATTTGTAAAATTTGAAAAAGTTAGGTAATTTGATTTTGTAGACAAATTAGGGCTGCCACCGTATGGTGAAAATAAAAAACCGAACCGATTGAAGTTCAGTTTAAAAATAATGGTTTTAATAATTCCATTTTAAAAAACAAAATTAAAACCGATCTGAATACAATTAATAATTTTGTTTTCAAACCGATTTGAATTTTTAAAATTATTACAGTTCGGTTAATTATCGGTTTTGATAATAATAAATTAAACTGGACCGAAAACCAAATAATTAAAATAATGTTAAAATTATTTATTAAAGCAATTACTAAAATATTTTATAAAAAATAAAAAAGATTAATTTCTCATTTTTTTTATAAATTTATTATGAGTTAAATCATTTTTAAGTAATATTTTTATTTAAAAAATTATTTATTCGATCCACAACTGGACCGCTACAGATCGATTTCATTTTGGTTTTCGAAATAGAAAGCTGAATAATAGAATTGTGTTCCAATTTGGTTCGGTATTAAGCCGAACCGAACCGATGACAAGCCCTTCTAATTAGAATTTACACATTTGTAGTTAACGTTTTACTAATTATTAAGGCATATATTAATGAAAACAATTATATATTAAGGCATACTTAATTGTTTTTGTAGTCAAAGTTATGTTAATTAATCACAATTTAAAATTAAATAAATGATTTTTAAGTTGGGATAGAAATAATTAATGTAGTTCACGAACAAGAGATAAAACATGTATGTAATTGAACAACATAAATATTAATTAATTATTTTTACATGTATTTTAATTACAATCAATTGACATTGCAATATGAATGTCGATGATGTATAAGATGAATGCATTAATGTATCATCGGTCATGGTTGTACGGTCACCGCAACATATCGGCGTACGTTGACGGAGTTGAAGAATTTATTAACTCATCTCTTGCGAATGGGGTGGTGTTAGTCGGTCAGATATTTTATCCATGTAAGAAATGTAAAAATAAGAAATGGCAGCCGCTAGAAATCGTGAAAGAACATTTACTGAGTGCGGGGTTTATTAGTCATTATTTCAACTGGACTTCTCACGGAGAAACACGCTAAAAAATGTATCCGCCTAACTTTTATTTTGGTTCAGGATGTTCTAATATTCCACCGTATGTACCGACTGAAGGATCTCATTGTTATTATACCCACATCGCACAACCGTATCCCTTTACTACTGATCCCGGAGCGACCATTAGTGGTGGAGAGGGGAGACATAATTATGTATCAGAATCAATTTGGAGGACAACCACTATGGCCTGGAAACGCTTCTTCCCATACAGATGTATTCGTGAACATGAGGATGTTGAACATAAAGTCAACATCTAACATGTAAGAAAGTACATATGATGAGCTATGTGGTTTGCTCCGCGATCTATTGCTGGAGAATAACACTTTCCCTCGCAATTTTTATGAGACAAAGAAGGTCGCAGCGAGGTTTGAGTACCCGTACATCAAAATTGATGCTTGTGTGAGAAACTATATGTTATTTTATAAAGATGATGAAAATCTTAGCACATGTAAATTCTGTGGTGAAGCCAGATACAAATAGAAGGGTGGCTTGATGGGCGGCGTGGTTGCCCGTAAAAATATGTTTTTCCTATCATTAATTCCCCGTCTCATTAGATTATTCCAATCTGTCGAAACCGTAAAGCATATGCATTGGCATAAGGAATAAAAAAAGGATCGACCCATGTGTAATGACGTATCCATCTGATGCTGAGGCATGGAAGGTTTTTGATAATACGTACCCGAAGTTTGCAGAAGATTCTCAAAATATGAGGCTCGGTTTATGCACCGATGGTTTCTCTCCTTTCTCTCGAATCGATGACAAGTCATACTCATGTTCAGGTGATGATATGATCTGTTAAGTAAACACTTGGCGAAATATCCCACATCGGCTATTGGGGAGAAGAATATGTGACTTATACGGGATTGTTGAACCACAAGTTTTAAATATAGGTTTTTGAGTCACAATAGAAATACAATCCAATATGAGCTGACTTCAAAATTTAACATGATCATCAGAAAAGCAAATATGTTCGTAAGATTTTATAATATGTTCATCAGATAATCTAGTATGTTCATCAAATTGATAATATGTTAACATGTAAGCTACTATTTTCATTAGATGATATGTTCATCAGATGATTTGATATGTTCATCATATTTGATAATATGTTCATTGGATGATATGTTCATTACATGAACATATTATTAAATTTGATGAACATAAAATCCTATCAGATAAATATATTAGCTCATCTTATGAAGATAAGAGCTCATCTATTGAATATATCAGTTCATCTGATGAACATATCATTCAGTAAATACAGGAGCTAATTTGATGCACATATTATCAAATCTGATGAATATAGCAGCTTATATGATGAACATAACAGCTCATCCGATGAACATGATAGAATAAATACTAATAAAAGAAAATGAAGCTATCTGATGAACATATCAGCTTCTCTGATGAACATAATAGTTCATCTGATGAACATAATAGTTCATCTGATGAACATATGATCTCATTTGATGAACATACAATCTAATGAACATAGTTAAAATTTGATGAAAATATTTATTAAATAATGAGTATAAAATATAAATTTATTAAATTAATTTTGTATTTGAATTTTTTAAAAACAAGATAATATTTTTTTAAAAAAATTTCAAATTTTTTTAATTATTTTAGATTTATTTTTTTTATTGTTAATTTGAGGGAATTTAAAATATTCAATAAAAATGATGCAAAACAACATCGTTATCGAATAAGAGCCAAAAACATTTGCTGATTCACTGCACAAAATGAATCAACAAAACATAAGTTTTGATTCTCTACACGTGTAGTCTCATATACACCGATACAGAGACTTTCGCTTATGGCATCTTCGATGGAGGTTTATAAAGAGGTTTTTGGCAGATCATAAACCTCATGTGGCAGATTTATGGTGATGTGGGAGGATGATTTATGACCTTCTGACATGAAATAATTTCATTGCACGAAGTGGTTCATGAGTATATCTTTAATCACGTTTTAAAGATCCAAACGTGATAAAAGATTGATCTTTACTCATATTTGGAAAAATGAAACGTGATTAAAAATTAATGTTGATTTTTAATCATATTTCATCTTTCCAAACGTGATTAGAAATTAATTTAATAAAAAAATTAATTATATAATTTTTATTACATAAATGTATAGAAAAAATAAAAAAAATAATCATAAAGAATTAAATATTTACTAAATTTGAGAAATTTATAATCTATTATAATATGAAAAAAGTATAAAAAGTGTAATATGACTTGTGGGGGCCATGCGCAGATTGTTTGAAAGTTTATGAATATGAATGAAAGATTTTTAAAAATAAATTTTTTGAGATTTATGAAGTGACATGACACAAATATATTTTTCAAATTTATGAATTACAAATGCACTTACTTCACCACATGACCCTTTATTTACATAATAAGATTTCAATAATAAAAAACTATCGTCTAGTTGAACTTAATTATTTAATAAACTTATAATTAATGGAAAACGATTATTTAATTTAACTCGTAATATGATTCATGAATAAATAAATAAATGCAATAGCTCCTTCGATGCCACGTCTCAACAAATAGCTTGCTTCTCGGGCAGGCCCCACAAGAACGAAACCAGCTGTTTCACTCCGCGGCCAGAGGAGGTGCCCGGTCGGGCTTGCCCTGCCCTCGTTTCGGTGGGACCCACTTTCGTTTGTATTTTAATTCCGAATGGTTTTCCTAGCGGGACCAGGATGACTAGGATTCGACTCTGACACGACCCCACCAATAAAAGAATCGTAGCCAAATTATTTGAACAACCAAACTACAGGGGCTTTTATGTAATTAATAACTTTATATACAATGAATATCAAAACTAGGTGCGAATGTAGCTCCAGCCACTTGATTTGGTCCCAATTTAATCCTGCGGATACTTCAATAAATGATTATTTAATTCAATTATCTACCCATGAACTGCATATTTGATTCCCACAATTTACTGCTACTAGTAACTTATCCTTAATAAAAAAATAAATAAAATTATATGTGTTGTAGGAAATTCACATTTCGAGTTCAAAATATCACTGTTACATAATTTTTTTATATATATATTTTTGGATGTATGTCATTTTTACTTTGAAACTTCATATAAAATTGTGTCAAAATTAAATTGTTATATTTTAATATGTTAGGTCATTTTCTTCCATAATGCACTTGTGGTACAAAAGATAATACTTACTAATTAGAAACAATGTGGATTGTATAAGAACTTTCTACGACACTCTAGAGATATCAAATATTTATATCAATATGAAAAATTTATTGAAACAAATCAAACATAACATCATACAAACATACATTTAATATAAATGATATAGTGTTCTACAAATCCCTGTTCCACACCGATTAATCGTTATGCGGTGTTGAAACGTTCCGTCTAGCCGATTAATTGTTCAGCACTTAATTTCTTTTTATAAAAATAACAATTTTTAAACATATATATTAATAATTAATTATTAAATTTATTATTAACTTATATAATATTAATTAACTGTCTACTTAATTATTCCGATTAATCTCCACTAAACAAATTAATATGTGAGTACCTAGCACCTCCTTATACTTTTTAGAATATTGTGAATGATATGTCAAAGTTGATGTATGTATTATTAATGGAGATTTGATAAGAAGTGAGAGCATGATTACATTCACACATGGTTTTGTTCCTATGGAACATGGTTTGTATAAAAGCACCATTCAAAATGTGACACAGACACAGTATGTGTCCTGTCGATGGCAACATGTAGAGCCTTTGTGGTGGAACTGGAAGTGGGCGTAGGCTCCTCAATTATATATATATATATTGAATGTGGTTCAATTGAGAACCATAAATATTCGTGAGAATTGAAAATTCAATTTGACTGTTGGATGAGATGATCTAATAGCTGGGAGGGTGACAAGTGTCAACACATAAGACACAATACGCGTTCAAAAAACACAAGACACAACACGTCATTTTTGCTTGAATTTTCAATTCTCCCCAGTAATTGTCCGTGTAACCCTATATATATATATATATATATATATATATATAGCCTATGGTCTCACTTTTTTTCCAACTTCTTCTTTTACTTCTTCATCTCCCTGAAGCAGCAGTAATACATACATACATACATAACCTCTGGGTCCTTTCCATTATTATTTGATATCTCCGTCTCTGCTCAATTCTTCTTAGAGCCAGCAGTTGCACACAGATCCAATGGCGCCCGGCATCTTCTTCTGCGCTGACGGCGAAGATCACCACCACCGTCTTTTGTCAGAATCTCCATCCCAGGAATCATGTTTCATGTGCGACAAGCGGCTAGACCGCAGCGCCGACATATTCATGTACAGGTCAGTGTTTATATTCTCTGTACGTGAGAAAATATGTTGTCTGTTAATTAAGTTCATTAGCTGATGATTTTGCTCACGACTATTTTTACTTGTTTCAGGGGCAACACATCATTTTGCAGCACGGAGTGCAGACAAGAGCAAATCGAAATGGACGATGCGGAGAAAAGGAGGAGGAAGCGATCCGCTCACAGGGCCAAATCTGAGTCTGCGACCGGCAACTACAAATCTGTCCGGACCGACGCGATTCAAGTGGCTTGATGAAAAATACAAAGCCGGGAAATCATCATTCAACAATCTGTAAATGAAAGGTGGAGTTTTGGCTTCTGGTCTTGAATCAGTTTGGAATGTACAAGTTGAGATTAGTAGGGCTGCAAAACAGTCGAATCGAATTGAATATCGGAAATATATTCGGCTTGATTAGAAATATGTTCCGCTCGAACTTTGCTCTTACGACGAGCCTACGAAAATCTCAGCTTGAATATTTTCTTGTAAACTCGGGTTTGGTTCGAGCTTGATTCGGACTTAAACAAGCGACTCGTCTACAAGCAAAGCAAAACTCGATTCAAACATAAATAAGCTATTCGTTAATTATTCGGCTCGGTTAATTAAATGAGCTGTTCTTTATTAGCAAAGCTTGAACTATTTGAATATAAATGAGCTATTCGTTTAATTCCTTGTTTGACTACAACAAATAAATTACAAAACAACACCTATTTTAATCTACATATCCTACTAAAAAAATACACATAAAAATAGACATAAAGTTTTAACAATCCTAATTCTTCTTGTTACAAAAGACATTGGTTGGAATCAACTTTATGAGAATATGACAGAATGCATCTATATTCTGCTTTTGTTGCTCAGCTCACCACAAAGAAAATGTCAATGGACGGAGTAGTAAGTATGAGCTCCACACCAGAGTAGCTCCTTGCGGGTCATATTCAGTGTTCTAAAAAGCGCTAGGCGGTCCTAGGCGGTGGAGGTAGCGCCTAGCGATTAATCGGCTAAGCGGGGATTTATCGGAATGATTAATCGGATGATTAAACGGTACTTCACATATTAATATAATGTTCCATATTCAATTACAAAATAAATTAATATAAAATCAAGTTAATATCAATGTAAGCACAACACATAACTAGTTTCAATTCTATAAAAAAATAACAATTCATCATACTTAAATAGTAATTAAAGTTTCCTTGAAAAGAATACATTAACATCTGGAATATATCATTTCCTTAACAATTCATCATATTCACTTGGACGAATTTTCTGGATTTACACAAATTATTGATGTTTTGAATTTTCTGGATTTACACAGATTTTTTGAAAGTTTTCTAGATCAATTTTTTATTGATTTTGAACGAATCTGTACTGAAAAATATTGATTTTCTGAGTTTCAATGAGATGAAAGTGGACATAATCATGTCTATATTCATAGAACCATCAATAACCCACCGACTCCTCCGTTCTCTCTCATCACCCACCAACTTACCTCTCGTCCATCTCCCCTTCCTCCCGATCTCACGGCCCTTTCCTTTCCTCGCTCCCATGAATCGATTTCGCTACCGGAGTTGGACCCGATTGACTCCACCGAATCCTTCACCTCAATCTCGACGAATCGATTCTTCTTCTCTCCTTCTCTCCGATCTGCAGGTTGATGAGGATCGAGTCAAAGATGGAAAGGGAGCTTGAATCCGAGTCATGGCGGCACCATCTAGGCTTCTTTTTTCGACACCGTAAGCCGTCATTGCCTAGGGCTTGAGGCAAGGTTGATGAACATCGCTAATCCATTGCCCCCGCTGCTGCTAATCTGGGAATTGAATCAATAAATCCGTTTTTCGACCGTCTCGGCCAAAAAAAATCGTTGGAGGAGCGCCCAACGCCTAGGCGCCGATTAATCGGCCGCCCTGACCGATTTTTAGAACACTGGCCATACTTCGCACCTGGTTACCGACCACTTCAATCAACGACACCCTTTTAAGAACAAAAATTTATCTCCACTGGAAAAAGTAAAATTAAACAGCACGGACATCAATTAATTAGTAAACCACAAAGGGAGGAATTTTTAATATATACATAAAATAAGCGGAGAAAAAATTCAAATTCGCGACTCAGAATCAATAATAAGCTATATAAACAACATATTAATATTTCAGCTCTTGACAAAGATGATTTTTTTTGGTTTCTTGATCATTAACCTAGAATAAATAATAAGAATGAATATTAGTAAAAGATATGAAATCAGTGTCAAATAATTAACTAATAGAATAAAATACATCAAACTTGAAATTTCATTTGTTTCTTACTTATCCCGTAAAAATTTCTCAGTGAGTCACCGCCACATAATAACATTTAAACAGTTCCAGCCCCAAAAAAACTCAATATGGCTCAATTACATGACAGAAGCACTAAATGTAGACTCTGAGGCCACATAAGTACTAGGAATGACAAGAATATAACAAGCAAATTTTTACAAAATTCAGAATTTCAAAGTATTAGCTTTCCAGCAATGTAATAGATCAAATACATTGTTGACATCTCATTGTGAACAATTTCATTTTTGAAGTATATATCAAATTCATATTTTTTTTTAGAAGCATCTGACTCTCTAACATATTGATCAAATCCTTTCCCCCCTCTAGTTGCTCCTTTTCAACCACATTCGAAAATTTTGAAGGTACACACTCATAACCTTGAGTATCACTGCTTGTTTGATTTCCAACATCTCCAAGTGCATGAAATTTCACATTTTCACTAAAAAGATCATACAAGGAGGATTTTGAGTTTAAAATATGAACTCAAAGCTATGAATTTTGAACTTTGTATT
>NQLW01000033.1:1306531-1399306 GCA_002312845.1 Kalanchoe fedtschenkoi | reverse complement strand
TGTTGGATGTTTCCTGTCGCATCAACGCCAGGTCGGCGAGACAACATGGGTATATGTAGAATGTCTTTCGCCTCGAGGCCCATCTCTTGGTTGGTTTCACTTTTTGTCGAGGCTTCGGGCACTGATTCCACTGACTTGGGGGCAACAAACGCACCACTGCCCGACAGTGGAGTGTAGTTCCTGTTCTCTATTCCATATCTGATTGTTCTCAAAAGTATTTCTTGAAATATGAATAAATATGAAGCGAGCGTTTCATTGACTACCTTGAGTTTCATATGTAAGGAACCTGCGCCAAGCCTCTTTTGAGGATATTACTTCTCCACAATATTCAATAATAAAATGCCCAGCCTACAGACCACAACACAGAGAAGGCTAACATTTACGTTAATACATAGTAAACCCCTGTTTTGAATGTAGTTTTAAGGCTCAATATGGTAGTAGTGGTTCAACTTCAGCTAGTTATACATTAATAATTTAAAATTTCTTAAACAAAATTGAAATAGTTGCCTTGATGTATCGAGCACCTCACAAAACATAAAAAAAAGAGTTCCAGAATGCTTGAGATGGAGAAGGATATAGATAAAGTTCAGCAGACAGCACAATGGTGAAAGATAAGAAATTGGGGAGATGAAAAGTAAATAAATTGGAAACCGGGGTTTGAAAGATGGGGCAAGGAAAGTTTTGATAAAGCACCCAAATCTGAAGCAAATGGTATCAACTTGAAAGATAGACCAAGGAAAGGTTCGATTAAGGACCCAAATCTGAAGCGAAGAGAGCAGACAAAAAGAACAGAAACTGAAATCCAAAAGGTCCAACCGAGATATTCAAACCAAAAGGCCAAAAGAGATCTCAGTAATGTAGAAAGTTAAAAGGATATTAGAGAAATGCATGGATGAAGCAATAAGAGAAAACTAAGCTACCAAAATGATGTACTTTAAATATCTAAAGAGAAGATTTTATGATAATGTTAAGGCTGTGTTTGGTTTAAGGAAATTTTGGTGGAAAGAAAAGTTTGAGGGAAAATTGAAAGGAAATGGAATTCTTGAAGAATTCTATCTAATTTTCCTTTGTTTGGTTTCATAAAGAAAATATCAAGAAAAATTGTTGGGAATTCATTTCTTTTTTCACAATCATGGAAAGTTTTATGAAAAATAGGTAGAAAAAATCAACATTTCATCATTCCATACATTGAATTTGATAAAATACATTGAATTTGTTCAAAAAATGGTTATTTGTTTAAGATACATTGAACTTGTTTAATATATGTATAATCACATTTTCCATCCAATTTTCCATCTAATTTTCTTTCCCTCCTATTTTTCATCTAAACCAAACAATGGATTTTACTAATTTTTCATCAAATTTTCCTTTCCGCCAAATTTTCCCCAAACCAAACACAGCCTAAGAGTTACGGCTTAATGTTTTAGGGATTCATTTTGAAGCATGAGAGATCTCAAATTTGAGAAAAGTAACAGAATGGGATGGGACTTTCATCAGTGTGGATAAGGAATCAATGAATGGTGAGGATTTCGAGAGATGCAGGATACGAGTTGAGGCAATATTTATGTTGAATATAAGAGAAGCTATAGTAGTAATTTCAACTGTTTGCATGAGAAGAAGGACATATAAAAACCAGTGTTCTAAAAGGCGCTAGGCGGCCCTAGGCGGTTGGCTTGGGGCCTAGGGACTAATCGGCTAGGCGGGGATTAGGCGGAAGGATTAATCGGATGATTAGGCGGAGTTATATATATTAATAATATATTTAATAATTAATTATAAAATTATACCTATAAAATTTTATTTTATTTTAAAAATAAAATATATAAAATAATTAGGCGCTAGGCGGCTAGGCGGGGCGTTTTTGAACCGCCCAGAGATTAGGCGGCCGCCTTTTAGAACAGTGATAAAAACTGGTGTGCCCATTGAAACAAGTTTAAATAAAAATGAGCAGATGGCAAAGTCATAAATAAGGAAGAACTTACGAAAAAAAAATGTGGAGATCAGAGCAAGTCTAGACAGCGGATAGGAAAAGAAATTGATATTTGCAATGGGAAAGGATACAATCAACAAATTTTCATTTAGCGAAGTTTTGAAGTGCGATAGGAAACTACATATAGATGGGAAAAAGGGGAAAATCATTCTTTAATCTGGAAATGAAACGAGGACAAATAGAGAGTTCCAGAATAATAAAAATTTCAAGAAAACACTGAACTAAAAAACACAGAAAGCAGAAATAAATGAAGCTTGCAGGAAGATGCAAATAATATCAGAGGGATCAGAAGTTCAGTGAAAGAAAGAGACTCATAAATCCGACAGCGTGTATTTTGGATTTTTGATTCAGTTAGCTGACAAGGTTTGATGGTTTTATTATGTGAAGAGCACAATTAATTTTAGAGCCTGGTACCAAGTAATTAGTTTCAAGCAAATCAGCCAGGCTGATTTTGAGTTGGTTCTTAACCAATTTACTCTCATAAATAGCCATATACATTTAAAGAAAAAATCTAATTTTTTTTAAAAGCAGTGTCACCAAAAAAATCAATGAGTTTCCAGTAGAACAAAAACTAAAAGAGTACAGTACAAATTCCAACCTTTATGTTTTCATCAGCTATTAGACCCCAACCGCGACCTTCTGTTTTAACCAGCTTTGTAGTTGAGTATCCATATCTCTGAAATTTCTGCCCATAAGAAAGCCATAATATGAACCAGAATCTTCTAAAGGTCAAATTCTTTAATTATTACAACGGACTGTAGATCCCTTCGGCATAATCCAACAGATACAGGTTTTCACCTCCCAAGTTAGATAAAAAGAGAGAAAAGGGCAACACGATACGATGATATGTACCCAAAAAAAATGAAGAGATCATGATAAAGGAAAGCATATTCAAAGATATAAAAGCTGATAATTTAAGATATAATAGTCACTCCGATATGTTTATATTATAGGAGAGATCAGAAGTTCTGTCAACTTGGCAAACACCATTCAAGTATGAGCTAAGGAACCAACATCACTGAAAGTGGAATTAAGAATTATGAAAGGTTGACACATCTTGCTTAAGAAAATAAATCCCTAGCAGATGCAAATGATAATTCAACAACTGAAATAGAGTATTAACTATTAACTAAGAAGATGGTTTGACCGCTTTAATAAGGTGCAACAAATAAAATAATTTAGAATAGAACGTATCCCATTGGTGATGAACTAACTCATTGTTTTGGAGCAAAGGGGTAATAACTAGTCAACCTCTTTCATACTAGGAACATAAGTCTATGTAATTCTAAAACTCCTCATAACATAGATAATTCATGATTTTATAGCTTATTTGGTACTTAACATCACTTAAATTAATGACTTTAGTGACTTTCATGCTTCTTTTTTTTGAAAACTTGATATTATTCGAACAAAAGAACCTGGCGCGCAAAACCTACAACAAGCTTTAGCAAGGGGACCCTACATATTAGGGATACCCGCAAGACAATCTATAAAGCAGACAAGAGCCGCCAGCCTAAACGAAAGTCCGTAAAAGACTAATATTGTGATTAAAGAGCAGACTTGCTTCTGTAGGCAGGTCCCTCCTCGACCTCCACATGGTCTGATCTACTCCAGCATGAAGTAAATTATCTGCCACAGCATTACAATTGTTGCTGATCACTCTGAATCTTTAGCACTTCGGTCCTTGAGTGTAGTGGGTGGCGCTCCAGTGATGACTTTCATGCTTACAAGGTATTGAGGGTTGAAGGACGAAGTCATATGAAACCACGAGCTTAAAAGGTGAAGAAACACAAAGAAAAGGAGCTGAGAAGCAGACTGGCACGTCCACTGCACGCGACGTGCGCAGAGAGCGTGCATTGGCCATCCAAGGCTTGCTGACTAAATTTATGTGGCAACCGACAAGTGTTCGCACGCAGAGCAAAGCGGCGAGCCAGCGTCTGGTCCTTGTTGTGCGCATTGCCAACCGAACAAAAATATATTTATGCAAATTGCAAACTTCGTTCATATCATTATTCCTAGAGTTTTCGTAGCTTCCCATCCGTTCGGTCTTAATTCTTCTTGTATTAGGCCTATTTTCCCATATAAATAGAGGCTCAAGGGTCATAACAACATCTCTCGTTATCAAGAGATCATATAGTTCAGTTGGTGAGCGTCTCACTTGAGAGGAGTTATAGCTCTCGAGTTCGAATCTCCAAATGGAAGTGGGGAACCACTAGATAGTGCCACCGAATGGTTTGTTTTATCTTGATCGGGTGGAATCCAGTTGTTGAGGAACTCTAGGCCCCTCAGTTGCGGAAACTTTAAGCATGTTCGCCCTTTCTTGCTATAAGTTTCTCCTACCACAACAAGCTACTATGCATGTGTAAATATAACATTTTTGCAGCACCCAAAAAAGAACAATGATGAGGGCCTTGCTCGATGCGATGTGGATGCAAAAAGATGAACAAACTTGACGAAAAAGGATTGGCAGGTATTTTCTTTTGCTTAGAGAAAAAGGAAGCGTGAGGGTTTGCGGTATGCAGAAAGCTGAAACAACTGACCACATGTAATGTTGAAGCCAAACGTGACCAGTTGGCTCCTTCTAGCAATCTAAAGTTGCCTTCACTGATTGATTGTACCTTTTTTTTCTCCTTCCTATTGAAATTACCGGAAAAAAAAAGTTTGAATTTGAATCCTGTCATGCCTACGGTGGTGATCGAGTAATCAGATTGCAATCTGTCATTTTTATGGTCTTTAGTTCAATAGCGAATCCAAATTTAAGTTAGGGAGCAGCTGACATTTTAATTTTAGGAGTAAATATTTACTATTTTAGGTTATTAATTAGTTGGAAATTTAATTATGACCCCTCCTAAATTATGATTTATAATCAGTCCATTTCAAATTTTAAAAGTTCATATTTAGTACAATATGTAAGTTGATTTATTTTAATTCAAGTTCGAGTGAACCAAAGTTCTACAACATTTTAGTTTGCTCAATATTTTTATTGGTGGTGGTGTCACTAGCACACACTTGGGAGAATCGTCTCGCCAAATCTAACTCAAAATATTTTTAGTTATTGTAAAGAAAAGAAAATTTCAATTTTTATATTCTTAATTTATCCCAAATTTTAATTTAATATCCCAAATCCAATTCAAATTTTAATTTTTTTACTATCTAAACCCAACCAAAATATTTTAACATGAAAAAGTTCAGCCCATACTTTATAAAAATTAATAAAAAAAAATCCTCTAAAACATTGGAATTAAACTCAAAGATCAAACCTAGTTCCGATCTAGTCAATAGCCAACTTATCAACATCTAAATCCGTTATTTGTCTGTCACCATGCACCACCGCTTGTCAGAATTAAGAAATACAACACGGACCACTCTTTTTTGTACTCAGAATTTGAATTCATGAAATTGTCATTATTTTTGACCCATTAAATTGTGTTTCTGGATTCGTCACAATTCCAATTCAAATCTCATTGATGATTGAGTGCATTAATTTTTTTTAAATGAAACAAAAAATTTGAATCCTGTCATCATTTGGTGCTCCAGCTCTACACTCTTTCAACTTCCTCAAATTCAGACCACAGAGTTCAATCTGTTCTTTCTTGGGGGATTAAAAAATTAACAATCACCAACTTCCGTGTGAGAGATAAGTAGTGTATATAGTCGTAGCTTCAAGAAAATAATATTTACCCAACTTGATCCAAGATTTGCAGTATATTGGCATCACAGGTTGGTCACATATAGTATCAGTTTGCCACTGCATTTATCTCCACTTAATAGCATATACTAAAAATGAGATAGTATTATTAATTTCATGATACTGTGTTTGATTCAAAATAAAAATATATATTAATAATATAAGAGATTAAAATTTAATTTTAAAAAATTCATATTATTAATACATTTGTAATAGATAGTATTATTTATATACGACACGAAAGAGGCGGAGCTGGCCACCTGTGAAAAGCAACGACAAACAGCTTTGCAAAATCCTCATCATCAACATCAGACGCAGACGGAGACGGCTGCGATCTCCAGGAAAGGAAAGAGAACAAACCACTAACTACGTCATCGATCGAGATGGTTGATGAAAAATGCCAATGCCATTCATACGTACAACTCATCACTCCTAAACGCTTCTGCTTCCTTGTAATTAGATCTACACCCTATCCCTAACGTCCATTGTTTCATCTCTCCGTCTTAGCTGCCTCGTTTACTCCGCATTTCCAGGATTGATTGGTGTTTGTGCTCGCCGGCGAAGCGGAGACGATGCTCCTGTTGTAGCTGACTCTGCCTCGACATGGATGATCAGGGCGGTGGCTCCTTTGTTGCTGTCAGAAGAATTTCTCAGGGACTGCACCCTGCAAATAACCACTACCATTCTACTTCCGGTATCTACCTACCTGCACATTTAGTTTCCTGTTGAGCATAGTGGTTTATCCACATCGCCCAGTGTAAGCTCTAAATTAATCCTAATATATAAATGGGCTCCCCAATTGGTTTTGAGTGTGGATCCAACAATTCTACATGGTATCAGAGCGGGTTTTGGCCGCACTCTTAGAACATGCCCGTGACGGTTAACTAGGTCCGCACGAGGTCCCACTTGTCAAGATTAACAAAGGTCCTCGCAAGTGAGGGGAGTGTTGAGCATAGTGGTATTATCCCACATCGCCCAGTGAAAGCTCTTAAGCGATCCTTATATATGGTTGGGCTCCCCCACTCATTGTCAATTGGTTTTGAGTGTGGATCCAACAATTCTACATTTCCACGCCACACTCTCTTCTCCCCACCTCCATTGTTCCCCTCTTTCTCTCTTGTACGTACTGCTGTTTTAGCGTGTTGAGCTGTTGATTCATTTATGTACTCAAATACTGCATCTCTGTCGACGCTGCTGTCGGTTTTCAGTCAGTAAATTTCATATTCTTCAGTGAAGCACACACTATTTATTATTTTCTAGATCTCTCTCTTTTTTTTTTGGAAAAAATAAAAGGATTGTCAGCAAGGTTGAAAATAGAATGTGGTGATTAAGAGGTGCTTATTAATGCACCAACTGATGACTTGTGGAACTCCTGGTCTACTTGCTTTCTTAATCATGTAGTGTGTCAACATGAAAGGACTCGGTGTTTGTTAGCGACTGATTTGTCTTCCAACTCCCATTTCATGTACTTTTGGATTCTATTTTGTAGTAAACTTGTTAATTAGCAATCTTCAATAAGCTGCTCTGGTGTATAACTGATATGTGGGGCATCTAGTAATTAAGAACCAGCGATAAGTCCATGGCACAATTGAGTTAGAAAGTCTGTACAGCCTAGTTCAAATCAAAGCTGGCTCACAGTAGTGGACCCGATACTTTACGCATTGAAGTGAGACCTTTAACTTTGGAATTACGGGTTCCGATCTCAGTTCCTCATACATACCCGCATATGACTCCAAAATGCGTTCTTGATTTTCATCTACATGTATTTGATTCCAAACTGCGTTCTTGGTTTCATCACATATTTTACATAATCTGTGAAGTTGAATCAGTCTATGTTCATACATATTGCTTATTTTGGTGTTGCCAGTACTTGGTTATGATTAAACTTGAATGCAGTTGTGCAGTATTCAACACTAAATTATGTTTTTTCAACATATGAGGACAGTAAAATGAATCTAAATTTTGTTATTACAGGTGATGTTCTGGCTGGATCAGCAGCATGGATTGGTAGAGGCCTTTCATGTGTCTGTGTCCAAAGAAGAGACAGCGATGCCCGTTCATCAATGGATTTGACCCCACTTCAGGTGATTCATGAAATCTGATGGTTCTCACTTTCATAGTGGACGCTATGTTTCATTACTAGTTTATTTTTGGCCGCTGAATTTGATACATGTGTTCTGCAGCAGAATTAGATTTATTTATGAGTGTGATTGCATTCAGACTTATATTCTAGCAGGTTGGCCACTATTTGGTAATGCGAAGAGAAATGTAAATTATTATTTATCGTCCACTTTTTAATGTGCCGTCTTAAGCAGCATGACGCATTTTTGCAATCATTTATACCTACGTTCATTGCGTCATATGCAGAACAGTCAGCCATAGATTTCATATATCTGTTGCAAATTAGCTGGGATCATCATTTAAAAATTCTTGCCAAATAATGATATTCAATCTACAAAGAGAAAGAGCATAGTAAAATATTTCAGCTGAATTAAGCTTTTCTTGCTTATAAGGCCTCTTTAACACCTTTTGTGTATGCAGGAGGACAGTCTGAGGAGACTTCAAAGCCGTATAGATGTGCCCTATGATAGCACTATTCCTGAACACCGGGTATCAGTTGAGAGCTTGGTATTACTCCAAAAGACTTTGAACAGTTATACTTGCTGTGAAATTAATTTGAGGAAATATGTGCAGGAAGCTCTTAAGGTACTTTGGAAAAAGTCATTTCCTGAAGAAGAACTTTGTGATTTAATATCTGAGCAATGGAAGGAGATGGGTTGGCAAGGAAAAGATCCATCAACAGACTTTAGGTGGGCTGACTTTTGCTTTATACTCTATTTAATTCCTGTTGTGTTCTAAGTTTTCCTCTCTAAGTTCAAATTTATTGAAACACGTGATGGCAGGGGTGGCGGGTTCATATCACTGGAGAACTTGGTATTTTTTGCAAGAAGATTCCCGGTATGTGAAGCTTTTTTCCGCTACTGTACAAAACAATTCTATCTTTTACTGATAGCGAGCTCAAGGAAAAGTATGCCAAGCTTTTCACCCTCGTCAAAGTGGTGATTTATGTCTTTAATCGTGAATTTGATTTTAATAATGAAAATATTCTCGGATGGCAAGTACTATACTTAAAATCGCCCTTCTTTAGAGGTCAGTGAGCTGGCTGGCTTAGAAAGTTGCGTGAGTTTTTTGTATCTGGTGCTGGTAGTGAGGCAAGTTTATGTTGTACAACTTTAGCGCGTAGAGTGGTCTTAGCTTTGTTTTTGTTGGAGTCTGGCCTGTCTTGGGCGCTGCCCTCTGTGATTCCCCTCTCTTTAGGGACAATTTCTATCTTCCCGTCACATAACAATTAACAAGTAGTCAAGTACAATACATGATAGAACAGACAGTAAAAAATACTGAATATATAACATATATACATATAGTATATCAACACGTTTTAAGACTGCAAATATGAATAAAACATGGTAAACAAGAAAATAGAGCTTCTAAGGTTCATTGTGAACAAAAGATTATCAAACTATGACTGCCTGCTGGCCTCTGATGATATGGACGTTTCATATTAAATCTCCCTTCGATGAATAGAATATGCTTTCATGCATGTACTGTCACCTTACATGGTATGGTATCTAGTTGTTATGATTACCATGTGAGCCCAAAACTGTCATATGGTACTACAATATAATGGTGATCACTATTCACTAGGGAACTAGTTGCTATAATCTTCCTGTTACCAACTCAATACAACTAGTTGAAAAAATCTTACTGATTTTCGAAAAGCTAATTTACTTATTGATCGTTTATGCAAAGTTCCATCTTGAAAGCTTTAGTTCCACTCTTTCAGAAATCATTCCAGGATCTTCTCAGGAAACAAGAAGGCAGCCGAGCCATGTGGGAGTACCCATTTGCTGTGGCCGGAGTAAACATCACCTTCATGCTTATTCAGATGCTTGATCTTGAAGCAGGTTCTCAATAAATCTCTCCTTTTTCCCAATTGCTTAAGATCTATTGCCTAGGTGACAACCTTGTTTTTTTTCCTCAATCTCTACCGACTGTTTTGTTACATTGCTCATTGATGCCTGGTCATGAATTATTTGGTCCACCAGTCTTTGGGTCATCGATTAACATATTTTTACGTTTTTCAATAACCTTGTTTGATTCAGTGCATGAGCATATGTATGTTCAATCAAATTCTCTCCAGACTTTGTTTGGTAGAACCAACATGGATGTGCTAACGGCTGCTTTTTGAAATTAGTATATCTTTGCCCGCCAGTTCTTGTCTCATTAATTAACATTTGTTACTTCTTTCGAAAACGTCATTTGATTCAGTGCATAAGCAAGCATATATAAGTTTAATCAAATTCTCGTCAGACTTTGTTTGTTAGAACCAAATTGCATGTGTTTGTGGTGACTTCTTTTTGAAGTTAGTATATCCTTGCCCGAGGTTGAGTCCTCGTGCTATTCTGAGTGTAGAATGCCGAGTTACTGCATATCTGATTTAGAAAGCTGATGCATGCAATTTGTGGTCCCTCATATTCTGCAGTGAAGCCAAGAACGCTGGGTGGGGCAGCATTCATGAAGTTTCTTTCAGGTACCACTAAACTTGCAAATATGTGCCAAATTTAAATGTTATGTTTCCTATCCATAGTTAGCAATCGTCACTCCCATATATCCACCTTGTAATCTAAATATCTCATGGTTTATGACATGTAGGATATATTTAAGCAAACTAAACCTGGCTTGTATTGATTGCCCTGTTTTTGTTCTTATGTACTGTTTGATCTTCCACATGATTAGTTTGTGCAAACCACTCTGAATGAGTATACTTCATTTTGCGTGCTTCGCAGAGAATGATTCAGCTTTTGACTTGCTGTACTGCATTGCATTCAAGCTGATGGACCGTCTATGGCTTGACATGCGTGCAACATATATGGACTTTAATGTAAGTACCACAAAAGCAGCAGTATCCGTGTACTTCAACGAATGATAAATATGAGTTTAGCATATGCTAGATTTTAACTCTCTATAGTTCTGTCTTGATCCCATCAGACGGTGATGAAATCAACACGACGTCAGCTGGAGAGGGAGCTGCTGCTTGACGACATATCACGTCTTGAAGACTTGCCATCATACAGCCTTCTTTCTCGGTAGCAAAGCAGGATATATGAAAGTTTATTCAAATATTGTGCTTACCTAGCTGTACTTCCACTGCTCTCGATGTTCCTTTCTCGTCTTGTGTTTTATGTGGTTGCCTGTGTTTTTAATTAGAACACGTAAAGTCTCTTGAGACTATGTTAAGGGCTAAATTCCAGAAAGGCAATGTGGCTTGACTGTTTGAATTAAATAGAAGGCGTTTTACTGATCCATGAAGTTTTGAGCTGTGTTTCTGATCAGCTATCTGACTTCAGATATGCAGGCTTGTAATTTGGTTGGGACAAGTTTCATGTAACAATGCGTTACAGACATTAATACTTGATTGAAGAGTAGGAACTTGGAAAGATGTGGCTGTCAAATGCATGACTGAAAAACAGGCTTAGGAGCGAGTACTCTCAGAAGGGTCTCATTCCTCAAACTGAGACATCACATACATACTTTATTCAGTGAAACATTACATGGGTAAAAACCCTGTTTATACGAAGAGCGAGGAATGGATGATTATGAATTATTTCTCATAGACCCACGGGTGAAGGCTGCTCGTCCAGCCAACGACACCTTCTGGGAACCACAGTGCAATCTCTCTGGCCGCACTCTCAACCGCATCACTTCCATGAATGACATTCCTACAAAGAGTCAGTAGACCCCAAACACTGAGAACTGCTGTAATTGTGATATCTGTTACTAGAATAAACTTTCCAGTAGAGTTGGAGAGGGGAGTCACAAAGGTTTGCCACCCTTCCAAGATGAACAACTGAATCTATTTTAACTTGCATTTTGATACATTGACAGAAGGAAATGGCGAATGTAACAAGAGCTCAGCGGACTCCAGGGGCATATATTTGTCATAAAACTGAATAGAGTTACCTTCCCATTTCAATTGCAAAGTCACCACGTATGGTGCCGGGGGCAGAGTCGGATGGGTTCGTAGCACCGATGATCTTCCTGCCGGTTGCGACAACACTCTTGCCCTCCCAGACCATTGCAACAACTGGTCCAGAAATGATGTACTGAACCAAGGCGTTAAAGAAAGGTCTGGCAGACAAATCGGCATAATGCTTCTCAGCAAAGGCGCGATCCACGCTGACAAGCTTCAGGCCTGAATCAGCAGACAGTAAAATACGTTTGAATAAGCATCAAATTCATCATCATAAGGCCGAGAAGTTACAGAGAGAGAGAGATACCCTTGAGAGAAAATCCCTTGTTTTCAAATCTGCTGATGATGTCCCCCACCTGTTACAAGAAGCTAACAACATAAAAGACTTGACTGCTACACACATCTGAAATAATCCAACTTAATTAAATTGGAAACCAAGTCTAATCACTATCACATCTGACCCAAAAGTGAGTAAACAAATTAATGCAGTAGCGAGGTGATGCAAATCGGCCGTCTTGTTTGTGTCGTTGAGATTATGATAAAAAAAGGAAGAGGCGAAAATTATGAGGAGGCGAACCAGGCCTCTCTGGACGCCATCAGGCTTGATCATGATGAATGACTGTTCCATTTCACAACTCAGATTGAAGCTGATGCTCACAGATTAATTTTGCTGGAGCTAGAGCTGCCTACCTTCTTATATACTATTCTCATACGAATCTAGTTAATCGTGACGAACATGTTTTAAGAGTGTGGTCAAAATCCGTTCCGCTTTTATGTAGATTAGTCGGATCCACGCTCAAAACCAATTTACAATGAGTGAGAGAGTTCAATTACATATACAAATCAATCTTTAGCTCAACTTGGACGATTGTGAGATAATATCATTATACTCAACAATATGATTGATATTTTTTTAAAAAAATTTAGTGCAAAAAAGTAAAAGTAGACAAATAAATTCAGTTAAGTGACAAATAAAATAAGACACGGAGTCATATGTTCTGATACCACTCAGGTCCCCCGTCATTTTTTATTTGTCGCTTTTTTTAAAGATTTGAGTTTGATTTGTCTTACTCTATGTGAAATTTTATAATAAACGTTAGGCTGATGAATCTCAATATGTTCGTATCAACTTCTATTTTGATAATATATTTGTATTATAATTTTATAATACTTATATTTTGAGCTATTTACATTTCAAATTTAATGCATTGTATTTTGAGTGACAAGTAAAAGAGAACAGAGAAAGTAAATTCTTATTCTCATTCATTAATGATAAAATTAAGAACACAAAGTTCCACTTTCTCTTATTTCTATACCATTCGCTGGTGCTTGCGCAGCCAGGTGTAAGAATTTAGAATACTGAATTAAGTAATCGAGAATGGAAACACTATTAGCCCTAAGTTACATTTATCTCTTTTAGTATTCGAATTTCTGGTTTGATTTTTAAGATTTGGGAATCGGAATCTTGTCGTTTTTTTGACCAATCATTCTTCCATACTCTGGGAACACCTACTATCTATTCCCTCAAACGATGTCGTTTTGAATTTGATTAAAACGGCGTCATTTTTTTTGTTTCCTTCACGCAAGATCAAAACGGCGTCATTTTGTGTATTTAATATTAATCAGATTATTCATCAGAATTGACTGGATATTCACCAAAATTGATTGGATATTCATCAGAATTGCTTATATATTTATCAAATTATTTTATGATTCCATATTCATCAGAATTACTCTTATATTTATCAGATTATTCATCAAATTATATATTCATCACAATTGCTCGGCCCACCGCCGCCGCACGCTCAGCCCACCGCCGCCGCACGCTCAGCCCAAAGGCTTCAACCCTCTCTGGCTCCCAACCATCACCACCCACTCCACTCCCCTCACCAAATCCTCCTTCAAAACCTACCTCCGCCTTCCGCCAACTCGGCTCCCAACCACCCGCCGCCGATCAATGACTTCGGCGTCCTTGCGTTCACCTTCCGCGCCGGCATCTCCGACTTCCGCGACGCGGTCGAGGAGCTGGATCGCCGCCCTCTGCTGCGCGACGGAGGTGAGTTCGTGATCGCCGAGTTAGGGTGCGATTCCGTGCTTCTGGATGACGCGTTTGTCGACCGCGTTCGCCATAAAATATGGATCATAAAATAATATGATAAATATAGGAGCAATTCTGATGAATATATAAGCAATTCTGATGAATATATAAGCAATTCTAGTGAATATCGAGGCATTTCTGATGAATATGGAAGCAAAACTAACGAATGTAGACCATAAAATAATATGATAAATATATGGGCAATTCTGATAAATATATAAGCAATTCTAACGAATATTCAATCAATTCTGATGAATAATCTCGTTAATATTAAATTAATATAGACTATAAAATAATCTGAATAATATATAAGCAATTCTGTTGAATATCCAGTTAATTGTGGTGAATATGGAAGCAAAAATCATGAATATAGACCACAAAATAATCTGATAAATATAGGAGCAATTCTGATGAATATATAAGCAATTCTGGTGAATATCGAGGAATTTCTGATGAATATGGAAACAAAAATAATGAATATAGACCATAGAATAATCTGATAAATATATGAGCAATTCTGATGAATATATAAGCAATTCTGGTGAATATCCAATTAATTCTAGTGAATATATTAAATTAATATAGCCATAAAATAATCTGAATAATATACAAGCAATTCTGATGAATATCGAGACATTGCTGATGAATATGGAAGCAAAAAAATGAATATAGATCATAAAATAATTGGATAAATATAGGAGCAATTCTGATGAACATATAAGCAATTCTGGTGAATATCGAGACATTTATAATGAATATAGAAGCAAAAATAATGAATACAGACCATAAAATAATCTGATAAATATATGAGTAATTCTGATGAATATATAAGCAATTCTGGTGAATATTCAATTAATTGTGATAAAGAAAGGGGTTTAACACGTTTTTATTATTAAACACAAAAAACGACACCGTTTTGATCAAATTCAAGCAAAACGACGCCGTTTTGGTAAAATACAAAATGAAGACATGTGTATGATCAAATAAAACGACGTCAAATCAAAACGACGTCGCTTGAGGGAGTACCTACTCCTGAAGCATGTAAGAATTTGCACTTTTTTACAGAGCAACTAAGAACTTAATGTGCATGTCAAATGTATAAAATTCATTTTTACGTATGAATGTAATACTTTTAAAAAGGTATTTATAAAATAGAGTCTATCCACATATATGTATATAATATATAAACCTTCTTAATTTGTTTTAAATATTTATTAATTATTTATTCATTCTGAGATTTAAAATTCTACGTATCGCCATTTCATTAAGTTGATATGAATCTGATAAAAATATGATAATAATAATTAGTTAATTGGTTATTTACGAACGCATAGATTTGATGAAGAGATGATCACGAGTTAAAGCACAATTAATAGATTAATTTTTTCTAACCAAAAGAATTAAATCGATAAAAGATAATAAAGAGATAAAAATCGCTAATTTAAAATGTGTAAATGTAATGAAGAGATAAAACTTACTGATCTACTCCCTTCTTCTTTTAATACATGTCGTTTAAAATTAATTTAAGTAAATTAGAAAGAAGTTAATACTAGCGGTTGAATAAATTTAATAAGTATGTGGTTAATATTTTTTGAAAAAATTCGTACAAAAACTAAAATTGATAGATGATTACTAATGAGGAATGAAATTTTTATTGATTATGATAAAGAAGTGATTAATATTTGACATTTAGGGTAGCTGTTGATATTAAATACACATTGAAAATTATTAAGACAAGAAAAATTGAATAAAAAAATTCAATTAAATTAAGTATAAAAGATGACAGAGAGAATAATTAAATCGAACACGTGAATTTAAATGAGCTAACAATGCATGGCTGAAATACATTGAATTATCATTAATTGTATGGATTGGTAATCATGGCAGCGTTTCTTTATGAATGGATATGGCGATTCGTTAAGATTTTCAGTTTGAAAATATTGTCTTCATCCATTAAATCCGAAGAAAAATCTTAAGTAATATAATATCTAATATATTTGCGTCAATCGTTCTTGGAGGAAGAACAGGTAATGCGAGATTGCGGCTATGCCATTGAATTCAAATGACCATTCGACTTGGGACACCAAACAAGGACTGAAGTAGCAGACTTAATGGTAAAAACATCACTTGTTAAATATTGTCAAGAAAAATGCAATTTCAAATCGATGATTTTATAAAAAATAAAATCGTAGTTTGAAACTGTGATTTTCTTAAAAAAAATGTTGTTTGAAATTGTGGTTTTCTTCAAGTATTGTAGATTCAAAAAGAAAAAGAATGGTAGGGTAGAAAAGATAGTAAAAATTACAGAAATGACCGTGTGAAAAAAAAACCATCATCATTCAGTTGCTAAACATTGAAAATGTGATTAATACTTGTAAAGTTTATTTTAATATTTAATTAGTAAAATATATACAGGAAATTCAAAATTATTAGATATTTAATATGCCCGTATATTAAATTTTTCTAACATAAATTCTTTATCATCTAAAGAAAAAAAAATGTAACACACATTTATTCAATAAATGTATGCAAATTGAAACAAACATGGAATCCATTGCTTTAGACCATAATAACCTAATATGTAATACATGAAAAATATGTTGTTTGGAAGGGCCTTAGACAACAGTTTTGTGTAGACAATGGTTTTGTCTGTCATGAAAAGAATTTTCAAATTTGTGATAAAAGAGACAAAAAAAATCTTTTCCTTACCATGGAGTATCACAGGCAGCAATTTTAAAATCATTGCACTTATATCGGTAATAATTGATTATATTTCTCTAAGCAATTTTAGGTTTCTCTGTACTATATAAATTGCTAAGAGAAAGCATTATCAAAGGCCTTAAACATTCTCTTAATAAGAGAAATCTTAGTGTGTCCGGCAACTACCCTTCCTCATCGAGGATCAAACCAAAAACCCGATCGTCCTACGAGTCTCTCTAACCCAACAATTTCTATGGCATATCAACTAGCCACTGAAGACGCCCTTCAACTTTTCTTTATTCTTTAGGAGTGTTTGATATGTGCTCTTCCCCTCCACACGTTTAATACATATTGTTCCCACATATCCATTAGGGTTTTTAGATGTTATCAGTGAAATTTCATTAAACAGTTCCTTAACATCTAAAATAGGATCTCATTCATTCATTTAGATCGATCATATATATGAATTATGTATAAAAATGATATACCTTTGATGCATTTTAGAACGTCAATGTCGTTCCTTTAGGCTGTGTTTGGTTTGGGGAAAATTTGAGGGAAATGAAAATTTGATAAAAATTAGAAGAAATTATTTATTTGGTTTATAGAAAATTAGGGATGAAAAACTAAATGGAAAGTTAGATGGAAAATAGAATGAAAAATTTGTTTAAATTAAAGAATGCTTTAGTACTTTCTACAAAATTTTCCACCTCAAACCAAATAATGGTAAAATAAGATGAATTTTTTGAAGGATTTATTTTCCTTTTAACTTTCATTTCCCTCTAACTTTCCTCAAACCAAACACAGCCTTAATGTTTGATACAGATTGAAAACCAATATATGTTGGAACGGAAGATGGAACAATTCCAATTTTATTTTTTTGTAGTGTTATGTGTGTTAGAGTTAAGATTTGCAAAAGATGAACAAAAACACTTACTAAATAACTCTACTGTTTTTCAAGTCCACATAAGATTCACATGCAATTGATTTGTGTAGTATAATGCCCATTAAACCGCCAAATCAATTTCTCTTGCAACTCTTCACATAACCAGCCCATCCTTAGGATTGGACAGTTTAATTAATGGCATATTAAACTACCAAATCAATCCCTTTTACATTCCCAACAATTGGTGTTCTTTAATCCATATGCTAGACCTCATTGATGGACATTCTTGATGGAAGAGAACGATCGTATTGTAATTTTTTAATTATAAGGCTGTCTTTTGTACATGTTCATTTGTGACGGATTGAAATGGAAGGTGGGGGTACAATATAAAAGATTGTAAACATTGCAGTTTTGCATTAATGAAATACACAGAGTTTTGGTGCATCAGTTATTCTTCCTCTCGCTCACTTGCTCTAGAAACCGATGACTCCTTCAGACGACAATTCTGTTGTCTTCTGGCGTCTCTAAAATCGAGTTTTCTTCTAGGCATCAGAGCAGGTTTTGGCCGCACCCTTTGAACATGTCCATGATGGTTAACTAGATCCATATGAGGTCTCACTTGTCGAGGTTAACATAGGTCCTCGCAGGTAAGGGGGTGTTGAGCATATATGGACTTAAAGTCCCACATCGCCCAAGTTCAGCTCACATATATGCATCATTTATAGTTGGGCTCCTTCACTCATTGCCAATTGATTTTGAGTGTTGATTCAACTAATCTTCATGGTATTAGAAGAAAGATCGATGTACGGTTGATTGAAGGAATATTTGAAGTTTGAATTTCTACAGCTAGAGAAAAGAATACCATTACAACACCGGTGGGTGTAAATTCTGGTATTTCTGCAATTCGATGGATAATCCTTACTATATTAGTATAGTAGTTATGAGGTGACTGGTCATAGTATTGTGAGTGAATTGCTCAAAAGACTAGAAAATTTTGTGAAGTGGAAGCGCTTGATGGAGATAACTTTATATGCCAGATCTAAGCTCAGTTTTGTGCGAGATGATTTTTTGAAGCCAATAGATGCTTCATTACACATGAAATGCAGAAATATAATGACATTGTGATGTCATGGTTGATCAGCTCTGTTTCAAAGGAACTTGTTGGATCAATTTTACACGCCAGTGATTGTGCCATGGCATGGAGTACATTGCAGATGCAATAAGCTGGATAAAGTGGGAACAAGGATTTTTGGTTTGGAGAAAGAATTGGCCAATCTATCCAAGGTGAAATGAGAGTTGCTGTCTTTTATCAGAAATCTGTTGATTTATGGAAGGAATATGAAGTAATGAA
This sequence comes from Kalanchoe fedtschenkoi, assembly GCA_002312845.1. Taxonomy (NCBI): domain Eukaryota; kingdom Viridiplantae; phylum Streptophyta; class Magnoliopsida; order Saxifragales; family Crassulaceae; genus Kalanchoe; species Kalanchoe fedtschenkoi. Next base: position 1,380,565 of record NQLW01000033.1, on the reverse strand, counting down.
AGAATTACATAAGTGTATACACGGAAGAGATTATGCCTATTTTGCATACGTTCTCAATAAGCAATCAAAGAGGAGAAGTTGATTCAGTTTCTTATGGGATTGAGTGATTCATTCTTACCACTTCTGACACACATACTCACTATGAGTCCTTTGCCTAGCCTAAATATGATATATGCTATGACATTATAAGATGAGGCACAAAAGGGAATTATCAGATTTTCTCATGTGGAAGCATCTGCAATGTATGTTTAGAACAATGTCAATATATGTAATGGTTTTAACAGAAATGGAAGAGGAAATGTTCAAGGGAGCAAATACAAGAGGAACTTATATTGCACCTACTGTCAGTTGAGTGGACATAACCAAGAGAATTGCTACAAACTAGTAGGTCATCCTGTTGGTCATAAATTTTACAAAGGCCAAGTACCAAGTTTGAATAATGGAAGTAGAAATACAACATAGAGAGCACTGGCTAATAGTGTTGCGACTGAAAATAATGTTGTGAACAATAGTGATGAAGCTGGTGCTAAAGCTGGAACACAGCCGACACAGGAACACAGGTGTAACAGTTATTGGCTTTTACTATAGCAAGGGAAATCTACAGCAGAAAATCAGTTTCCATGACAGATATAGTCTGTCTTAATGCAATAACTGAATTGTTGAATGATTGGATAATAGACAGTGGAGCAACTGATCATATAGGATGCAATAATGTGAATTTCTTCAGCAACTTGACTGAGTCAAGAATGAAGTGTGAAGTGTTATTGCCTAATGCAACAGTTACTCTGGTGACTCAAAAGGGAACTTGTAGGGTGAATGAAAGATTGGTACTGAATAAGGTTTTATTCATCCCTCAATTCAAGTTCAACTTAATCTCAGTGAGAAGACTTGTTAAAGAGCAGAATCTGTCTATTACCTTTGATTCTAATGGATGCTTTATCCAGGACCAACTATACTAGAATGTCTTAGGGATTGGTGATTATAGAGAAGGGTTGTTTTATCTTCAAAATGCAGAAACTGGAAAAGAGGTAATGAAGTAAGTAAGAAACATGGCTTTGATGACCAAGAAAGAGCAACTAGAGATATGGTATAGGAGAGTAGGACATGCATCAATGTCCAAAATCAGTCTTTTACTACCAGAGTTCATTAGAGGTAATAAATCTATAGAATACAACCTTCATTGTTCAATTTGTCCTTTGACAAAGCAAGCCAAGTTGAGCTTTCATTTGAGTACTATAAAGATAAATAAAGCTTTTTCTATGGTTCATGCAGATGTGTAGGGGCCTTTTGCTGTGCCAACAATAACAGGAGCTAAATATTTCTTTACTCTTTTTGATGATTACAAAAGGAATACTTAGGTTTACTTGATGAAATCTAAGGCAGAAGTACCAGATTTATTAAGAGTTTTCTTTAATCTGGTTATTACTCAGTTTGAAACTCTTATCAAGGTGATTCGTAGTGATAATGGTTCTGAGTTTTTCAATAACAAGTTGAAGCAGTTTTTGACTGATCAAGAATGTATTCACCAGAGTAGTTGCCTTTATACTCCTCAATAAAATGGAGTAGCAGAGAGGAAGCACAGACAGCTATTTAACATTACCAGATCATTGTAGATACAATCCAATGTTCTCAAGAATTTTTGGAGAGATTGTGTAATATAGCAACTTATATTGTCAACAGACTGCCTTCCTGAGTTTTAAGCAACAAGACACCTTTTGAATTGTTGTTTGGTAAGTCTACAGACTTGGGAAATTTAAGAGTATTTGGATGTTTTTGTTTTGTTTCCAATACTTCTTCCACCATGGATAAATTTGATATGAGGAGCCTGCCTGCCATTTTTGTTGGATATCCTTTTGGGAAAAAGAGATATAATCTATTTTGTTTAAAGACTCATAAGTACCATATCAGCAGGCATGTCACATTTAATAAGACAGTGTTTTCTTTCCATGAATCGCCCAAGTCTTTACCCACATCATTTGTGAGACTTTTTCCACCAGGGGTTAAAGTTCATCATTCACCAGTTGATCCAGTTTTAGATAACACATGGACTGCAGTTTCTCAGAGAGATCACGAGTCTGACAACAGAGTTGGGGATGAAGATTCCATGGATAACTCAGATATTACTTCCACAATTATCAGAAAATCCATTAGGCTTGTTAAAAAACCTGCTTGGCAACAATAATATATTTGTGGAGCAGTGATCAATAATGTGGTACATTCAATTTCTAAACAAGTGAATTATAGCAGAACTAAACATACAAGATATTCACTTCAGATTTCAGCTGTTATTGAACCCAAATCTTCACACAGGCAAGTAAATGCCCCGAGTTGTTAGAAGCCAAGCATAAGGAAATTAAAGCATTGCAAATGAACAACATTTGGATCATTACAGATCTTCCTCCAGGTAAAACACTTGTGGGTTGTAAATGGGTTTATAAGACCAAATACAATTCAGATGGGAGTATTGAAAGACATAAGGTACGACTCATAGCTAAAGGTTTTACACAGCGGAAAGGGCTTGATTTTAAATAACTTTTGCGTCTGTTGTGAAGATGACAACCGCTGGAGTTATGATGGCATTAGCTACAATGCGTCAGTGGCCTACATTTTATTTGGATGTCAACAATGTCTTTCTCCATGGCGATCTGGACAAAGATGTATACATGGAACTGCATGTCGGATTTTGCAGAGAGGAAAAGAAGCTCGGGAAGGTTTGCAAACTTACCAAGAGTTTATATGGTTTAAAGCAGGCATCTCGACAGTGGAATTCTAAGTTACGTTAGGCTTTGCTAGAATATGATTTTGAGCAAAGTTTGAATGACTATTCTCTTTATACTTACAATCAAAATGGGCAGTTTTTTATCCTTTTGGTCTATGTTGATGACCTTGTCCTCACGGGTACATCTGGTGATCTTATATCAGCAGTGAAGACATTTATTCATGACCGGTTTCAAATTAAAGATCTTGGTCACTTAAAATTTTTTCTCGGGTTGGAAGTTGCTTGTTTTTCTATTATCTTATTTCTCAATCAGAGAAAATATGTCCTTGATTTGCTTTCTGACACCAACATGACTGATTGCAAACCTGCTCGGGTACCTATTGATACTCGACATCAACTCAGTTTGTTGAAGGCACCTCTTCTTGTTGATCCAACTCCATACATGCAATTGGTTGGACGATTGCTCTATCTTGACATTACACAACCAGATTTATATTATTTTGTTCATACTCGTAGTCAGTTTTCACAAGCTCCCACTGACGATCATCAGAAGGCTGCGTTTCATTTTCTTCGCTATTGGAAGCAGGCATCAGCTCAAGGTCTCTATTTTTTTGCTACTGCAGCTCCGACTCTTACTATATTCTGTGATGCAGATTGGGCGTTCTGTCCGCTTACTCGGCGTTTGCTCACAGGTTATTGTGTTTTATTTGGCTCTTCGTTGGTTTCGTGGAAGACTAAGAAATAACAGACTGTGTGGCATTCATCCGCTGAGTCTGAATATCGATCTATGGCTTCTGCTTTTTGTGAATTGGTTTGGTTAGTTTAATTACTCAGTGATTTGGACGTTTTTGTTCCAACTCCGGTTTCTTTATATTGTGACAATCAAGCGGCTGCACACATTGTCCGAAATCCAGTCTTCCATGAGCGCACCAAACACGTCGAGCTTGATTGTCACATTGTTCGTCAACACTTTACCAATTCTTTCGTTCTGCTTTGTCATATTCCTTCTTCAGATCAGCCGACCGACTTATATTCATGAAGCCTCTTCCTGTGGATCAGCTTATTCACCTTACTCACAAACTCTGCGTTTATAATTTCTTCATGCTGAGTTTGAAGGGAGGGGGGGGGGACTGTCTTTTGTACATGTTCATTTCTGAGAGACTGAAATGGAAGGTGGGGGTACTGTATAAAACACTGTAAACGTTGCAATTTTGTATTAATGAAATACGCAGAGTTTTTGTGCATCAGTTCTTCTTCCTCTTACTTGCTCCAGAAACTGGCGATGATTTCGTCATCATCCGGCGTCTCTGAAATCAAGTTTTTGCAGAGTTTTCGCAATTCTGTTATATTTATCTCACGCACACAGAAGGTTGCACCATGAGTTCTAATATCTAGATGAATTTCAATTAGTTCAATTGACTATATTTCTATTGTTACTCACAAATCTAGACTTAGAAGTGATTATTCTATTATCCAATTTTTCTTCTTTCCTACTCAGCATTGTGGTATATTTCACCAAATGACTCATACCGGACAACAACCTTTATTCGTATTGTGTTACCTCATTTAGGGATCGACCCACTGCGTATGGAACAATATATGAACTTTGAACTCATAGAATCCTAGTTCAGTTATATAACGTGTATTTGTCAAAACCATCCAGCATGTTTACACTATCAGTTAACTGCTGCTTCAAAAAAATTTCATATAGCTGGTATGTTGTGACGCAAAGCTAAAACTGAAACAGTAGCTAGAAATTAGAATATATATTTGTGGAGCAGATATTTGACTAGTGCCTAAATCAGCATGCTGCTCCGATCCGTAAGCTCAAAATCAAGGGTGGGGTTGTGAAGCCAGTCTGACCTTAATTAATGATCCAAACTTGTTGGAACCCTCAAAAAGATTGACATGATCTCATTTATTACGCATCTATCACAAATTAAAGATGGTGAATGGTAACTCTAGTGGGGAACATCTGTGGAGAGGGTTTTTTAAGTGGCTGAGGTTGTTAGTGATTAGGAAAAAAGTTTAAAATGGATAATGAACTATTACCACTTACTCAATTACGGTCCGAATTTTCATGATTGTCAAAAAAGATGCGATGAAAAAAAATTGGACTGATTTCGGAAGATGCTTAGTATCAATTTATTTGATTTCTTAAATATAATTTTTATTAAATTTGTCGAGGATTTTGAATGATTGGGTATGAAAACACATCGTTTTGTTCATGTGCGCAAAACGATATTATTTATTTTGATAACTAAATGAAATAATTTACACACGAATCTAAATATTGTAATAATATTTGTTTATGAGTGTAACGGTAAATTTTATTTTAGAAAATCACTCCAATTTTCTTTCATCACCCTTTTTAACAATCGTGATAATTCAAACCGCAATCAGATAAGTGGAGATAGCTCAAGACACATTTTTGATTTTTTTTCCTAATAATTAATATTGATGTCACGAGGTAGATAAAACTAACTAGGATGCTGACAGTTAACTTCATCGGATAGCTGTAATTTAAGGAACTTGCAAGTAAATCTTACTCTGCGTTGAGAAATCTGGCTATAACAAGTCAAACACAGTAAAGAAATTCAAAAACATAAGATTTAACGACTTTCGACAACTTGCATACATCATCAGGAGCGATGAACAATTATTTTCGTATTATTGAGAGGATATCAAATTAGATTACAACTACAAAGTATAGGAATAACTCTAGATACAGTTTTATAAAGTTATTTTTGTACCGTACCGTTACCAATCCACTCCGAAAATTGTCTTTTATTCAAAATAGGAATAATATCTAGGGAAAAATTCCAAAAGAGACTCTAAACTACCATCGTTTACCCAATTGCGATATGAACTACCACATTTTTCGAAAAAAGGTGTGATGGAAAAAAATTGAACTGATTTTGGATGATGATTAAGATCAGTTTGTTTGGACACTTAAATATAAGTGATCTTATTAAATTAGTTGAGAATTATTGAATTATTGATGATTGAGTATGAAAAAGTATCGTTTTCTTTATGTGCGCAAAATGAAATTATTTATTTCGATAACTAAACGACGTAATTTTTTCACACACAAATTTAAGTCTTATAATAATATTAGTTTAGAAATTTAACAGTAAATTTTATTTTAGAAAATTAGTCTAATTGTTTTTTCATCGCACTCTTTTTGGAAATACTGGTAGTTCGGACCGCAATTAGGTAAGTAGTGGTAGTTCAGGGCCCTTTTGAGTTTTATCCCTAATATCCATAGTTATTAAAACCGGACCGGCTGGTTCGACCGGAAAACGGACCAAACACTGGTCCGGTTTGTAAATCTTATCGGATTACATTATGAACCGGTTAAAACCGGACGAACCGGCCGATATATTGAAATATCACTGAACCGGACCGGTTTATTATAATTAGAGATTTAATTAAGGTTAAATTAGTCTTAATTATATTTAAAAAATTATTGGGGGCGAGGTTCGAACCCAAGCCCTGTACAGGCCAGGCGACGCATTTAACCAATCATGCTAGCAAAGTTAATTATTTCTTTATTTGCATTTAACATATTATACTTTATATTTTATAATTATTATTTCTAATTGAACCAGCGGTTGAACCGGTATAAACTGTCGGTTCAATCGGAAAATCGAGAACTGGACCTTGACCGGTTCGATCAACGATCCGGTTCTGATAACTATGATAATATCTAACACTACCATACGACATTACCTGGAGTACTGCATTTTTGAAGATTGACCATTGCAAAAGATGGAACATAAATAAATGTTGTCTGTTCTCTGCCATAAGGATTTATGTTTCGAGATAGAAATATAGGGTTTAGAACTCGAAATAGAGAATAATGTGAAAATTTAGCTAAAACGGAAGAAAAGCGCAATCCGAAGAAATCCGTTGCTAGGTTCTTATTGTGAAAAATGAAAGCAGGAATGAATAATGTCAAAAGAAATGGAGTCCACCACTATGTAATAGTCATAAATATCTAATAATGTGGCCTCAGAATCATGAGATACTTGAAGACTTTGAGTAATTGATTTAAAGGGATGGCCATCATTGTTTCATCGAATTCAGCACATACTCTTTCTCTCTCCCTCATGTTGCTTCAAAATGTGTTCATTTGCACATATTTTTTTTTCTGAATGAAGAGTTTACTGAACAGCTATAATTACACTTTAGAATTATGTTCGAGTGTTTCATCATTGACATGCCGCCTGTGTTTTAAACATACTCATATTATTGAGAATAAATATTCTACAGGAGCTTATAAATCTTTTGCTCTTTTACAACTTTGTTACCTCATCACCTTATTGGACTCTGATTAAGCCTTCAACTTTGATTCGAGGACAATCATAGATTGGGTGTCCCTCCAGTACCAGGACTGTGTTAGAACCGCATCATATCCATGTTACTTTATTCTCTGATTATACCTCTGGTTGGCTTCATCGAGTCATAGACGACTAGCTTGGTTATATATAAATATTCGTCATAAAATACAGAAAAATTGAATACCAATATCATTGGCTGTTGTACTGTGGGATTATTGTGTCTATGAAGAGAAATGGGGTTCAACAGAAAGAGTAAAAAATTATGGAGGAGGAGCAGTAACAAGTGATGAAATGTATGTGTAGCAGTGTGGGGAGAGTTGGGGTGTAAATTTCTTTTTCATCGTAATTCAATCCATAGTGATTGACAAAACAATTATTAGTTAGTATATCATAAACAGAAATAGTCATTTATTTACAAACTAAAGCAACTCAATAAGAACCAAAAAATGATAATCTGTTATCTGTAATTAAGCTGCTAATTTTGATGAGAAATTTTCATATGAAGAACCCCCCACCATGTGTATATTTTTACTCATCATCACATGTAAATTAAATAATCATTTTAATTATCAGAATTATTTCACTTGTTCTAGGATTGAAAAAGAACAGTGATAAATGGATACGAATGCGCGTTGAGAGATAAACATATGACCGCAGACTGTATGTAAGAAGGCACCATTGCAGGAATGAGCAACCTTGGACCAAACATACATTTGGTGAATGACGATAATGAAAGCAATGGATACCATATCGCAACATTGATGTCCTCCTCTTATCAAAATCCAATGATGCTACATTATTACGAAACCTCAATGGGCAGACTATATATCTACTACTAAGCCTATATATGCTTCAGGCAAGAATATACATGAGATATATGTGCGCCTGTGTGATGCGCATAGCTGCTAGCTAGCTGCACTTAATTGGCTGCTAGCTAATTAATCAGATCCTAAAGGCAGATCAGAAGCTAGACATGTGTGGTTCAACCTGATTAATTACTGAATCAATACTGACACATGCAAATGGTGATCAACATGATCAAGCAAAAAGAAAAAAACAAATATAAACACCATCATGGATCTTTAATTATTGGATTCATTGACAATAACCAAGCAGCGCTTTCATTACTTGTCGAGATTGAGATTTGCTACCATTTCTGCCACACGTAATTAAATAATAACATTTTACTGTGTAATATGTACACTTAAATAATCAACCTCACAATCCTAATAGAATTGAAAAGTTGAACCGCATCTCTTACCAATTGAACAACTCTTATTGATCAAAATTGTCCTACTTTATTTCATCTGTAATTGGATCTTAGCACCTTCTAGATCTTCAGTTTGATACAATATCTCTTTATTCCTTTCTCTCCCTCCACAAACCCTAATCTCTCTAATAATTAAGCAGATTTCAGCTGCGGAGGTACTCACAGTCACAAACTTGCCGTGCAGTACGCACATATCTATTTCCTAAGCTCCCTCTCTCTCGTTCTCCCTACAAAGAGGAAAGACAAAAAGAGGAAGATATATAATATGGAAGGTGGAGGAGGTGGCAGAGAATTTGTGTTCGGAAGCAGGGATGATGATCATCAAGGCTCGATATTTTCCACTCATCCTCGACAAATGGAGCTTCATCATAATAATGATGATTTTCTAGCAGCTTCATCATCGTCAGCGCCCGCTGCAGCCAACAACAGACATGTTTTCACACTCTTGTCTCATCATCCCAATTCAAGTTCAACCTCTACTCCCGCCACTGCTTGTGTTGCTGCAGCGGGCGGCAGCACCATGGCCATGGGGTTTATTAACTGTCATAATGAAGAAGAAGAAAAAGATGATGATCAGCACTTGTTTGCAGCTCATGATAATAGACTGCTCAATGCTTGGAAAACCGTCTACCACCAACAACATGTAAGCTTTTCATTCGCTCATAACAGCTACACTTGGTTTCTGCAACACGATCTCATTTTTCGTATATAATGGTGATGTTGTAACTATTTATGTCACCCCAATTTGCAGGGGTTAAGATCAACAATCTTGGACCCAAGGGAAGCTGATGGAGTGGGCAACAACGAAGAGGACTACCATGGAGACGATACTCAGACCACTAAAAACTCTCACTCATGGTATGTGGGTAACCCCAAGCACTAGTTTAACTACTTCCTAGCAGCTTCCATTATTGAAACTCAATAGTTCTGTTCTACTGTGTTCTATCCTTTATCTATTCGATTGATACTTATTTCCCTCAACCCCTTGAGATGAATTCACCGTGTATATATGCCTGAACTTACATGCTTATTTGACTTTTGAGTAGTATGTTCCTAGACCTGCTATAGTATTATCTGTCTAGCTTTTTTCTTCATTTTTCTAATTTCTTTAATTCGTATCATTCAGTAAAGTAGTAGGTAATAATGCCATATATTTTCCTCAGTTTTTCTGTAACAAGCAAGAACTACGAATACACAACCTCACTAACATACATATCACGTAGAAGATGGCACATCTCTCTTCTCCATGTCTCTCTCCTTTCCATATTCGGTTCTTCTCGTTTCTTCTTTCACAATTCTTCTTCTATTTTTCCTTCTTAATTCATCTCTAGTTATTCTTTCTTTTCATCTCATCAATTCAGATTTTGAGATCTAGTTTGGTGTTTTTAAATTTTCAAATTTTTCATGAGTTTTTCAATTGGCACCAGAATCTATCAATTTGTCATCAATCTGGAGTTCTCGATCAATTATCATTGAAGGCGCAATCTTCATCAACGTTAGACCAACTCTATAGTAGTTCTTAGATTTGACATAGAATAGACACTGCGGTTATTTACGTTAATATGATTCTATATACTGAAGTTGAGACATAGTTTGTGGCGGTAGCTGCACTCTCGCCAGCAATGGAGGCCATCACTATCAGATTTTTTTTTTCTAACGGATCAAATAACTACCGTAATAGGTTCGAAAGAGGTCCACAAAGAATAGTTTTTCGAATTACAAAACCAAATGGGAAAATGTCCACAATTTAGTCTGAAAAATTTATTTTCGGACTTATTTTAGTACCTATTTCGAAAGTAGGCGGTTAGAACTTAAAAATATTAAAACAGAGGATTTATAGAGGATTGTTTTTAGCGTTTTTTCCGGATCGTTTAAGGATCTACTGTGGGCCATATTACACAACATTTTCAGACCATTTGAGGATCGGATTAGAGTATTATTGATGCTCTCTCTTCAACAACAAAGAATTTGTGATATCGTCACCAACTATGGGGACTAACATTGATGACTACACAGTATTTCTGGTGATGACAGTTAGGGTTCAGTTGCAACAATTCTAGAGGCGGCAGCTAAAGTTTCAACAACATTGCTAGGGTTTTTTGTGCATCTATACATATTTTCTTTGAAAATTCTAATGAATTTCTTCATAATTAATTTAAAGTAGATCGATTATTCCTCTTGAGACATCATGGTTTAATTGTCCATTCTTCTTCCTTCTCTGGTTCAGTAAGCTAAATGAATGCTCTTCCGTTAATGTAGTTGTCATTCCTTTTATCCGGACCACTTTCATGCCCAACGCTTATTTCTGTGCAAAAGACTCGCTCAATAACTCTTCCAATAATACATGTGAAGAATATTTTTTTTATTGTCCACCTAAACCGCTTAAGCCGAAAATTTACAAATATATTAATATTATAGATGCTAAGATTATGTCCTTCCTGTATTTTATTTTTATTAATAAAAGTTTATTTAAGAAAGTCACTTTTATATATATATATATGGATTCCACTGAGAATCGCAAATCATGTGAGAACTGAGAGCTCAAGACAAAAATGACGTTTTGTGTCTTGTGTCTTATGTTTTGTGGACATGTTTTGTGTTTTGTGTTTTGTGTCTTGTATGTTGACACCATTTTTGCCTTGAGTTCTCAGTTCTCACATGATTTACGGTTCTCAACCGAACCTTATAGGTTCTAACGTTTTCCCTTGAATTTGACAAGACTAATAAAATTCATTTCATACAAGATTAAAAATCCTAGCAAATATAAACACCGTGGGATAAGGATAGTTTAAGTAGTATGATTTGTTTATGTAGTGTACAGAACTTATGAACTTTAATTGTTATAAACAAATCATGTAGTTTTACAGCAGAATTTAAATTTTGCACAACCACATTATGCACTTTAGATTGCAGATTACACGTGCATTACACTTTTAGAAGCAGATTTTAATGTTTAGAAAGCAGAATTTAAACTTTAGATGATATAGTACTCCCTCCGTCCTCTAATACATGTCGTTTAAGGTTAATTTGAGTAGATTAAGGTGAAGTTAATGCTAGCGGTTGAACAAATTTAATGAGAGGGTGGTTGGTGTTTTTTAAAAAAAATTCGTGCAAAAAGTAAAATTGATAGATTATTACTGGTGATGAATGATTTTTTATTGATTATGATAAAGAAGTGATTAATATTTGACATTTTAAGGTAGTTGTTGATATTAAATACACATTGAAAATTGTTAAGTGACAAGTAAAAATGAATAAAAAAATTCGATTAGATGACATGTAAAAGAGGACAGATGAAGTATATATGAACTTTGAACATTTTGAATTATTAATTTTAAAATAATTTTGTAAATATAAAAAGTAAAAAAAAGGTAGTTGTAATCAAGAGAGATAAGTAATATATAAATTTGAAGAAAGAGAAAGAGTGTACAAATGAGTGTTCCTAATTCAACCATAAAATTTGCACACTTATTTGAACTTTTGCATTAAAATATTAATTATCAACTATATATCACCTTTAAAATTCATTTCAATCAATAATAGTAGGAATTTTCATTTAGAGCTGCCTCAATATGTATGATTCATGCATGAGTGTGATTTTAGGTGGAGAAGATGCCCAGCATCGTCGTCGTCTGAAAAAATCACAAGCAAAGCCGCCAGCGGTAAGATAAGCGGTAGTAGTACTGGGGTAGTGAAGATGAGGAGAAAGCTAAGAGAACCAAGATTTTGTTTCCAAACGAGGACTGACATTGACGTGCTTGACGATGGCTACAAATGGAGGAAGTATGGACAAAAAGTTGTCAAAAACAGCCTCCATCCCAGGTTATTAATTTTGGACATCAATGATATTGTTGATCCAATAATAATCTTCATTATGCATGTATCAATGAGCGGGTAGGGCAAACTAAAACTAATATATATTAACCCTGCTCTTATCCTGTCATGTGTGTAAATGGACAGAAGTTATTACAGGTGCACACAGATGGGATGTCGGGTGAAGAAGAGAGTGGAGAGGCTTTCGGAGGATTGCCGGATGGTGATCACAACCTATGAAGGGAGGCACAGCCACCCTCCTCCTCCACCAGACGATGCCAACTCCTCTGACCATGATCCCTGCTTCTCCTCATTCTAGTTGATTAATAATAATGCTACTGCATCACTCTAATGCAATAAAGAGCTAGATGGCGGCGATATTGCAATAATGGAGACTTGATAAATCCTAGATGATGTATAGGAAGAATCACTTAAATTAGTATTTAATTATGTCATCTTTATTTGATGGACATGCATGCAAGATTATTAAAGATAAGATATATACAAATGCTGTATTATTTGGAAGTAAATATAACAATTTTGTTTAGGCAGGCTCGATCTTCCGTTTCGGTGGGCCTCGGGCGAAATTCAACTATGCCCCCAATCTAACATGTTATAAGAATTTTGTAATGAAATGAATTAAGTAGTCAGTTTGTGTCAAGATGGAGTTTAGCACTTGGTTTGACGAACTTCCCCAAATGGAGTGCATTACGGTATAAGTGCCTTTTAAAGTGCATCACTTTAGAAAGCGCTTTAAGGTGATAAGTGCCTTCTAAAGTACTATATAGGAAGCGCTTTAAGGTAATAAGCGTCTTCTAAACTCACATACTTTTAGAAGATGCTTCAAGGTAACAAGTGCCTTTTATAGGTAATGATTAAAAATTATGCTTATGATCCTAAAACACCTTCGTATATATGTTCCAATGACTTAAGAGACACTTATTTTGTCCAAATGTCATCTAAAGTTATATCTAAAATAACAAAATGATGTACTTTTTGTTTAGCATATCACTTTCAAAAAGCGTCGGCTAAAGCCTAAACATCGTATATTTAAATAAATGTGCACGCAAAATCACTTATTTACCAATGATCAATTCAATAAAATAAAATAAATAAAATGACTGTTTAACTCACATTTATATTCCTATTTGAGAAATGATCTATTTAACTTTTTAAATTGATCATTTTGCTTTTATATATATATTAATCAAAGTGAAACATGCACGTATGTGAGGATAGATGCGTAACTTTACATGCACATCAACAGATTTTAATCACAAATTTAATCATTCACAACGGACCAAAAATTAAAATGTTTGGAAATTCTAAATTTGGATACTAACAAGCATAATTTTTAAAATAGTGATCATATGAATTTTATAGTATTTTTTTGTGGGTAGGGGGCACACACCTACTCTATCATGATAATATAGCTAAACTCTCACACGCGCATCTCTAACATATTCTTCATACTTATGTTTTATTATCAGAATTTGAACCTAAGAGCTGTGGATTTTAGACAAGACTCAACTATCAAGCCAATACCCCGTTGGTCAAATTTATTAGGTCTATTAGTACTTTCCTCAAACTTGTATAAAATTTATGAATTTTTTATAGAATTTATTCAAAAAATTTATTATTATGATAAATTTCAATTTTATTTATATATTAGTATTGTAAAAATTATTAATAGTGCAAGGATATATTTGGTAGAAGTAGTAAAAAATAGCATAATATTAAAAAAAATTATCATAAAGTATTTTAGTATACATTTGGAGGCAGTAATTTGTAGTACCTAAGCACCCGATAAAATATTAAAAATTATCAAAATTTTATCAATATTTTGAAAGTTATATAATAATCTCCTACAAATCAAAATAATAACACCTCAAATGGAACATAATATTTTTCTTTCTTTAAATAATTAAGTTGTTCTTACACTAGATAACATACAGATTTGCGTCGCTTTTGATGCGATGCTTTCAAAAATGTTCTTATTTAATGATTTTTTCAGCGACGATTTCATAAGGATCGTTATTTAACCATTACTATATTTTATAATACAACAGTGTTTACTTGAGACGGTGCTTATGTTGCATAAGAATCGTCTTAAGTTAAAGAGTTTAATACTGTGTCATTAAAATATTTAAGACGGTGCTTTTAAACCATAAGCATAGTAGAAAATATACATTCACTTTAAATAGCAATTGTGGGTAACAAGCGTCGCCAATAAGTTATATTCGCTTATGAAAAACAAGTACCGTTAAAAGTGTTAATATAATAGGTGGCGCTTGTGCTCCATAAATGCGGTAAATTTTTTGGCTTTAGACTGGCTAATAAAGGCTAACAAGTGTTGTCTTAAGTTAAATTTTTGTGTGATCTATTTGCAAGTTACCATTCAATGACACGCAACAAAAAGTTGTTGAAAGTTGAAAAATGAACACACAAATCTTTCCCACACAACGCCTTTGCAAGTTACCACACATGGTGTCAATCAATACTCTCATACACATTCACTACTAGAAAACAGGCTTATTTATGACGCTTTTGAAATCGTCGTTAATTAACGACGCTTTTTAGCGACGCTTTCGAAAGCGTCGTTATTCAGTGACATTTTTTAGCGACGCTTCTGAAAGCGTTATTATTTAATGTCGTTTTTCAGCGACGATTTTGAAAGCGTCGTTAATTAATGATGCCTTTTAGCGACTATTCAGTGACGTTTTTTAGCGACGCTTCTGAAAGCGTCGTTATTTAACGTCGTTGTTCAGCGACGCTTTTGAAAGTGGTTATTTGCAAACGGCGCCGTTTCATTCTGCGTTTCTCCTGGGTTACCTTCCTTCTCCACTAAGCCCCCTTCCTTCTCCACTAAGCCGGTTCTTCTTCCTTCTCGTCTCTGCTTCCGTCGCCGCTTCTTCTCCAACATCGCCACTTCTTCTTCTTCCCTCCGACGCTTTTGAACTCTCCACTTCGCTCCTCCCCGGAGCCGCGGTCGCTGTTTCTGTCATCTTTTCGGCTCAGCTCTCCCGTGTCGGCGCTCCCCGCAGGCAGCCGTCGCTTGTTCCGCTCGTCGTTTTCAGGTTCGATTTCGCTTTGTTTCCTCTACGTCTCTTCTTTTTACGCAATCTGCTGTCGCTTTCGCTTTCCGAACCGACATTATCATCCTGCACGTTCGCGATTCCGCCTCACCTTTTTGCTTATCCTCTTTTCTTCTTATGATTATGATACGTAATCGGAGTGGCCGGGAAAGGCTAGGTTTAGTGTTGGTGACGTTTTGCTTCTAATTTCAGATCTGAATGTATGCCTTTTTCTTTTACTGCCTTTTTGTAGCATCTTCTGTTTGAATTGTGGATGTGCGTTTTGATTCCATCGTTGTTAGGGATACAAAATAAGAACGTTTATAAGGTTTTGTTTCCATCTCATTTCATTAATTCAGCACCATCCTTTTGAGCAGTAAAAACGTTTATAAGGTTATATGAAATTGATTGGGGATTTAGGGTTTTGTGCAATTGGTTGGGGGTAGTGATGTGGTTTCACTTCTTGCTGCTGCTGTAGTAATTGTTAATTCCATGACTTGTTTTACTCTTCTATGATATGATTTTACTCTTCTTCTTTCATTTGTCAATACTCAGAGAGAAATATTAGCAATCTGCTTATTCACTATTTGTCCATTTTAGTTTGATTCTCTGGCCATTTGGAAGTCTGCTTCTTCACTATCTGTCAAAACTCGAGAGAATAAGAATTAAAAGCCTTTGTTAGAGCCATCATGTTTTTAGGTTAAGGGACACAATTTATCCATCCAGTAGTTCAGAATTAATGGGCAGTTACAAGTCAGTCTACAGAGTGAAATTCTTCTTTGATGACGGGATGATTGATATTTTTCAAAGTAGATAAATATTTTTGGATCATATCAGAGTTCAGTGCAACCAGATTGCATAACATTCATTTACAACACTTGCTCAGTTCTTGATGGACAATGTGTTCACTGGGAAGGCTTATTTCACCTAAGAGGTCTCATAATTTAATTATTACTGCTGTTTAGTTGATTGAAATAAGAAAGTTCTCAATTAGAACTCATGTTTGATTTTTGATTCACCCGGTATTTTGGTTTTTATCAAAATGCTCCATGATGTGAAGCGTTTGCTTTCTACCCTTCACTGTCTAATTTGTTTGCAATGTGTTTCTGATTGGGTGTTATCTGGAATCATCTGATTGATTTTGATAATGCCTTTTTCCAGACAAGGAGAGGCTCACTTGCATTGGGCTCGGTTAGGTTGGTGTTTTTCTGTCTCTCTTTCTTTGTTGTTCTTTCATTGGTAACACAAGTCCCCACATCATCTGGGTTCTGAATTTTATTTTATTCTATTGGGGTCAAGGCTGGATTTTGAAAATGGCATATATTTTTCTGCTCCTCATTTCATACATTAATTTTTTTCATTTCCAGTGTTGGACAGCAATTCTGTATTACTATGTTGTTTGCATACAATGTGTTTGAGTGATACAAAATACATTTGAGAATGTGATTTTAATTATTTGCCTCTTGATTTTAATTATTTATCAGTAGTTATTTAGCTTCATGAATAAATTTGCTGCTTCAGTAGTTATATATGCTTTGCTGCACTACTTTTTTGCCTATTGGATGAACTTGTATATACTTGTATTTGGGATGAATGAATAAGTATGTATGTATTTAGCTGTTTGATAGATGAACATGATATATAATTAGTTATAAGCTTTGCTGTATTTATATGATGTTTGCGACCCAAATATGCATGAACAAGTATTTGGGATGTATGAAGAAGTATATGCTTGTCTTTTTGTCTTCAGCTTATTTGTATATTGTGAATTTTACATATATGTTTTAGATGGATACTAGTTGGATTCATCTATCAAGAGTTCACCCTGCCTATAAGGATGGGATTATAAAGTTTATTGAGTTGGCAAAAGAAAATCTGATTGAAGGAAAAACTCGGTGTCCCTGCAAAAAAATGTAAGCTTCAAAAATGGTTTAGTTTAGATGAGGTCAAACACCATATTCTAATTTATTTAAATGAGTTGTCTCCTTATGTATAAACAAACTGGGTATGATCATTTATGGATAAGAGAAGCAGGGGTAGTGGAAGCTTATGCCATTTATTATATATGTTTGTTGGCATTGGTAGGATCCATTCGTTTGTTGTGCCATCGATTGATTTAACGTATATATTATTGTTGTATCGGGTTTGTTTGACTATTTAATAACTATTGAAAAAATATTGTAGCACCCACTACTTGTCGGGGTAAAGTAGCAATGAACAAGCTGAAACAAAGTTCATACACATGTTAGTATTTTTAGAAATTATCTAACTGCAGTCATGTTTGCATTTGTTTTGCTAACTTGGATTGTTTATACTTGATTCAAGCAAAAGGAGTTACATTGTCTAGCTAATAAATGTTTTAGTTATTTAAAATGGAAACATCAATATCTATGTGATTTTTGATTGTGTCCTTCATTTTTTGAACAGTTCCCAGATGCATCGAGCAAGTACTCTTTCCATAAATGAGTCGTGAAGGTTGGGACAACGATTGCAGTACTCCTTCCACAAAAGATTGAAAATGTGATTCTTAAACATCGTTGATGTTGATGTTTATGTATTTAATAGATAATTTGAACACAGTTAGTCATCTATATATTTTGAAATACGGATGATTTGTAATTCTGAGTTAACTGAATGTTTTTCTATTGCAATATAATGTGGTTTGGCAGGTGTATAATGTTGTAGAAATGTAATTCTGAATAATTTATATTTTATGTCAATAAAAAGCTTAAAATGGATAAAAAAGTGACGCTAATGTAATGTTAAAAGCGTCACTAATGTGCTCAAAAGTGACGTAAACTAACGACACAAAAAAGCGTCACAAACGAGTGGTACAAAAAGCGTCGCAAATAAGTGACACAAAAAAGCGTCGCAAATCACCGATGCAAAAACATGTCGCAAATCACCGACGCGAAAAAACGTCGCAAATCACCGACGCAAAAAAGCGTCGCAACCAAATGACATAAAAAAGCGTCGCAAATCACCAACGCAAAAAAGTGTCGCAATCAAGTGACACAAAAAAAGCGTCGCAAACAAGTGACACAAAAAAGCATCGCAAACAAGTGACACAAAAAAGCATCGCAAACAAGTGACACAAAAAGCGTCGCAAATCGTGGACGCTAAAAAATGTCGCAAATTATCAACGCAAAAATGAGTCGTAAATCACTGACGCAATAAAGCGTCACAATTCACCAACGTAAAAAAACGTCACAAATTACCGACATCAATTAAAGCGACACTTTACCAAAGCGTCGGAAAAATTTTTTGCGACACTTTTTTGCGTCGCTAAACAATGAAAAAAGTGTCACTAAATTACCCATTTTCTAGTAGTGATTTAATACTCGCACACAAGTCTTTTTGTACATACAGAAACTTTCTGAAGATAAAAGAAGGCAAGGACAGCGCAGACACTTGCGCACACAATTGGATCCTACAGCCATGCAAGCAGAAAATAAGAATTTGTAACTGCTAATGTTGTTGCTTTTTCATTGGATCAGCTACTTATAATGCAATTTTAAGACAATCTGACCAAATTAGAAAAAAATTCAAGTTAATGAAAATGGAGAGAGACGAGGAGTTTGAGTCATTGAGCTAATTCACAAGTCAAATAAAAAAATATTGCACTTAAGACACTATTATCTGATAGCTCTTAGTATACATAGATAAATCTTGAGTTAAGATTATTCATTAGTTGTAAGTGTATATTTGTACATATGTTTCTAAATCTTTAATTTTTTATGGTTTATAAGATGAAGCAAATACAAAAGTTCAAGAACTTTTGTCTACCTCGATATCCACTGCATTTATAAATGAAGTTGAGAATGATTTTTCCAGCAGATGATGTATGAAGATGAAATTCTAAAGAGACTCATTGGTTACTATATTAGAGTGAAGGCAAGTGCGATGCATGGAGTACAAGGGATGATAAGTAATGATAGCCCAAGTGAAACCCAATATAGTCATTTTAATGTTGCCTTTGGAACACTTATGAAACATAATGAAGAGCTGAGAAAGAAGATGCATCTCTAGAAGAGAAGAATGCATCTCTACAAGTCTTGGCAGAATTCAAAAATTTGAAAGATGGCCCTAGAGGGTTAGAAGTGGACCAACCAAATATGTAGTAGTGATCTTCAAATGTTAGTTTATTACTATCTCTTAATATTTTCTGTTAATGATATAGTTATTCTATTTGTTTATGTTTTATTAAGTTATGGTGCCATTTTCTTTCTGTTGCGTTTTCTAGATGTTAGTTGTTATGTTATGTCCTATTATTTGGGGTGCAAAATTATTGCATATGTCATGTCTCTAGTTTATTTAAATGAGTAGTCTTTGTTTTTATATTTAAACAAACTGATTGCGATTATTTATGGACAAGGGAAGTAGGAGTGAGTGGATGCTTATGGCATTCATTATGTATGTTTGCTAGTATAGGCAGGATCCATTTGTTTTTTGTGTGTTATCAATTGAGCTTGAATATATAATATTGTTGTATCAGGTTTCTTTGACTATTTAATAATTATTGAGGAAAGGGTATAACATGATAACACATTTTGTCAGGGTATAGTAGCAGTGAATAAGTTGAAACAAATTTCAATTATACGACAATTATGCTGGAAATCATATCATTATAGTCATGTTTCCATTTGTCATATTTGCTAACTCTAATAGATTAGACTTGATTTAAGTAAAAAAAGTTATGATATCTAGCTAATAAATATTTATGTTATCTAGAAAGGCATCAATGATATCTGTTTGATCTTTGATTGTGTCTTTTTTATGTTGAATAAGTCACAGATGCTTCAAGCAAGTTTGTGACACACGCAGAGTCACATAACCACGGCAATAATCAGAATTTGAGGATTGAATATCCTAGAAGAACACAAACTAGACGTCAAGGTTGTGAGAACAACCAGAGTATTGCTTCCACAAATGATTGAAGAATGTGAGTCTCGAACATTTGTGATATGTATGCTTATGTACTTGATAGATAATTTGAATAAACTTTTTCGTCATATATATAGATACAAGTAATTTGTATTTTTGATTTTGTATGAATGTTACATTTCAATGTAATGTGGTTTGACATGTATATAATGTGATAGAAATTTAAATCGGAATAGTTTCATATCTTATGTCAGTAAAAAGTCTCACAAATAGATACAAAAGCGTCACTAATGTCAAAAAAGCGTCACAAATATCAGCATAAAACAACATTGCAAATTACCAAGACAAAAAAACCTCACAAATTACTGACATAAAAAAGCATTGCGAATTGCCGACACAAGAAACGTCGCAAATTCCCGTCACAAGAAAAATATATAAAAAATTACCCACACAACAAAGTGCAACAAATTACCAACATAAAAAGCACTGCAAATTGCCGATAAAAAAAGGGTAAACTACAAAAACATACCCCGAACTACCGTCCATTTTCAAATTAAGTACCGAACTTTTAATTTCTTCAATTTCAGTACCGAACTTTTTAATTCTTCAATTTCAGTACTATACACTTAATAAAATGAGAAAGTAACATGAAATATGAGAATTAGTTTGTAAGTCTAACTCTTTAGCTAGAATTTTAAAACTTCCATAAACATATCGGACCCAACATATGTTTTTTTATATAAATTTTCTTATTTTATTAAGTGTATAGTACTGAAATTGAAGAATAAAAAAGTTCAGTACTGAAATTGAAGAAATTAAAAGTTCGGTACTTAATTTGAAAATGGACGGTAGTTCGGGGTATATTTTTGTAGTTTACCCATAAAAAAATGATGAAAATTACCAACATTAAAAATTGTCGTATTTTACTATGTTAAAAAATGTCGTAAATTACCGACAACAGTTTATGCATTATTTTACCTACGCATCTGTTACAACTAATTTTCTAGTGATATAGGCAGTGTTCTAATTGGCAGATCATCAGATGATATTAAAATATCGTGCCAAGCCTATCGATACCACGATACATATTTTTAAAATATTTTTATTTATAGATCGATATATATTAAATATTTGGTTCGTTTCGAAAAATATCTATTATCCTACTCGTTTATTTATATTTATATATATATATATAATTTTTAAGAATTGCGACGTGGGGCCAGGCAGCCAAATCTGTGAAAATGAGCCCGATTGAAATCAAGCCACAAGCCGAATCTAGCGGCGAATCAAATAAGAGAAAGATGCTGACTCATCAAACAATAATATTAATCCAACAAAAAAAACAAAATCCTCGGAACAAGAAAACAACGACAGCAAGCACCAGAGAAAAAGAGAGACATACACGACGAACCAAACCAACCTTCAAGCCAAGCCTGCTCCTGCTTCTGCTCCTGCTGTGATTGTGAGGGAAACCCTATTTTTCCACCCTCTCTTCCATTCAATCAATCGGCTCCACTTTCTCACTCATCGATTCGATCATCAGCTTGATCGATCATTCGCCTTTCCATTTGTGTATGTGACCCAAGGATCGACGGTGTGTTTGGTTTGGTAATTTTCAAGAAGAAGAAGAAGATGTATAGGGAGCGAGGAGTTGGAGGATCTTCGAGGAAGGAGTATATTGCGGGAGGTGGAGGAGGATCCATGGAGCCCAGCAACGCCATTAATGATAGGCGGCATCTCGACGACTCCCCTTTCCCTACTCCCATCAACTTAGATCATCGCTTCTCCTCCGCTGTTCTCTCCCATCCCCTCCAGAGTATCCCTTCAGATGGTCAGTCAGTTTTTTTCTTTCTTTTCAAATCGTTTCAAAACAAACCAGCAAGCTCCTCCTGCTTAAATACTACTTGCAATTATGTGCCCACTTGGCATTTCCAATGAACTGTCAACAGCAGCTTATTCATATATTCTCAATTCTGAAGCCTGCTTTTTGTCACCAAGATTGAAACTTCTTCTACAGATCATTACAATCTTTTGCCTCTTGCACTCTACTTCACGCTCACACCACCTTCATGATATGGGTCACCCAACTGTCTTTGGTCGCATGCTCTTGTCTGTATGGTTATGTATATGTGTTCGATATTTGGTTGTATGTAATTATTGAGGCTCAGTTTCACAAAACATTTTCTTGTTTGGTGTCTTTCAGCGGAGGAATCGGAAACAGATAGCCAAGAGTCAGATGTTAGTGGCTCTGACGGGGATGACACCTGGATCTCTTGGTTTTGCAACTTGAGAGGAAATGAATTTTTCTGTGAAGTTGATGATGAATACATTCAGGATGACTTCAATCTTTGTGAGCTAAGCAGTCAAGTCCCGTACTATGATTATGCCCTCGATCTCATACTAGACATTGATTCTTCTCAGGGTAAGTGGCCTTTATATAATATAGCTACATCTATATGTGATTTCGGAAGTAATGATTTCTCGTCCGCTGTGAATCTCCCCCCTCGACTTCTGTGGCCAACGTAAATTGACACATGCCCACAACAAAAAATCAAAGCATTTGTTAAAACCTACTCCCTTCGTACTCTTTTACTTATCACTTAACCGTTTTAATGCATATTTAATATATGCAAGCACCTTAAAAAGTCAAATATTAATTACTTAATTATTATAATCCATAAAAAAAATCACTCTCTCCATTTTACATTTTACGCGAAATTTAAAAATAATATATTATGTACTTATCTATTAAATTTGATCAACAACTGATATTAATATATGACACTCAATTAACTTTAAACGATTACTATATTCGGAGGGGGAGACTATGAGTATGCTTTAAAATTTTGGAGAAAAACCTAAAAGGTGCTCTGAAATCAAATTTGTGGATGGTGATCTGTTTGTAACTTGTAGCCCAATATGTAATTTGTGGATGGTGATCTGTTTGTAACTTGCGGTTGCGTATCAAATTTCTCGTAGGGTCAATTATCAAAAGTCTTTAAATGAAAGATATTTGTCGAATGAATTAATAGTAAAGTTAACCTCTCCAAGTGCTTTTGCTAGTTGTAAATACGGCCTTTGATGCTTTTTTGTTTTTTTTTCTCAGTTTGTGTGAAGAGAGCTGTAGCTAAATTGAATGGTTATAACTGATTTTCATACGTCTGTTGGCCTTTAGTCGTTATTGTTAATGGCATGTAGAAATAAAATTTGGTGGAATAATATAAGTAGCTGCTTGATTACTTCGTTGTCCCTTCTGTGAATCTTCTATTTATTTTCTTTGGCTCGGCTTCTGTGCTAATGAAGGCTAGTGAAATAAAATTTGACATATTATGTTTAACTAGAGAAATTATGTGAACATACTCATTTCAAGATGGGTTGTTTCGTGTCCTGCGAACTTCCAGCGTTATGCTATTGAAATGTGACTTCATTCTTATTCCTTACAGAATTGTGTGTATTTACATTCCCACTTCATCTCCATTGTAAATTTCTCTGGGGTTCTCAAAGACACGTCTGACTGTGGATTTTGGTAGGTGATATGTTTACTGATGAACAAAATGAAATGGTTGAATCAGCGGCAGAGATGCTATATGGTTTGATTCACACGAGATACATATTGACTGGCAAGGGAATGTCAGCGATGGTAAGATTGCCTGTGTATCACTTTTCTTATTTGTTAATCATTTAGTAACGTGTTAACAGCTCATGTTTATGTAACGTTTATTTATCCTTCTTAATTATCTCAAATGGTAACATGCACAGCTAGAGAAATACAAAGGCTACGACTTTGGGAGATGTCCGAGAGTTTATTGCTGTGGGCATCCCTGCCTTCCGGTTGGACAATCAGACATTCCTCGTTCTAGCACTGTGAAAATTTATTGCCCCAAATGTGAAGATATCTTCTACCCACGATCAAAGTACCATGGCGGTATCCTTTAATTGCCAAAATCAAATTAAGCTTTGGGTCACCGTTTTTCATGCCTCATTGGTTGCTGCTTGTCATGCAACTTGATCTCTCCCTGTTTGTGCATGATCGTGTTTTACAATCAGTAGTATGTAGAGTGAATCACTACCAAGCTGCAGTGGGTGCCTCAAAAGATCACTTGCCCACCAGGCTGTTTTTACCATGTCTGACAAGGGAAATGCTTAACCTGCTCCAGCTATATTAGCAGTTGAGCTAAAGTTAAAATGCAAGTTGAAGCGCTTTGCCATGTCTGTCTTATTGTGCTCTGGTAGGAGTTTGAAATGCAACAACATTCATAGCTTTACATCATTATCATGGCCATGCATTGTCTTGATTGTCATAGTAAAAATATGCTGTTGTTTCTATATTTAACCTTCCTTAACCACAGTTATAGATATTGATGGGGCTTATTTTGGTACCACATTCCCTCACCTGTTCCTGATGACATACGGGCATCTCAAACCACAGAAGACGACTCAAAGTTACGTACCTAGAGTTTTTGGGTTCAAGCTGCACAAACCATGACTTCTGTTGAGTATGGTTCCATATCCGGCAGGCGTGGGCGTGACATCTGCTCAGACAGTATAAGCTTTAATCGCAAAGGCATTTTTGAAGGCTTTGGGAAGTAACAACAGCCCGCAGGGGTCTAACTTGGGAAAGATGATAACTTTTCAGCCATTCTCCCCAGTGAACCCTTCATGGATTTATTCGAGATTATGTATATCATTTGTACTTCTCTTAGAATGAAAGCTTATTTGTTAATTCCCAGTTCTACTTGGTATATTCAGAGTTTCAACTGAGCTTGTTGTCCTTAGTTTGAATTAGGGATAAAATTCAAAATGGGCCCTGAACTACCACCGCTTACCCAATTGCGGTCAGAACTACCACAATTTCTAAAAAGGGTGCGATGAAAAAAATTTGGATTTATTTTCTAAAATAAAATTTACTATTACATTCTAAAACTAATATTATTATAAGACTTAGATTTGTGTGCAAAAATTATATCGTTTGGTTATCAAAATAAACTATATCATTTTGGGCACACAAAGAAAACGACGTCTTTTGACAGTCAAACGATGTAATTTTCACACACAAATCTAAGTCTTATAATAATATTAGTTTTAGAATGTAATAGTGAATTTTATTTTAGAAAATCAGTTCATTTTTTTTCACCGCACCCTTTTTAGAAATCGTGATAGTTCTGACCGCAATTGGGTAAGCAGTGATAGTTCAGGGCCCCTTTTAGGTTTTTTCTCTTTGAATTATTAGACAATATAGTAAAATGGCAAGATTTTGTGAGTGGGCAATGAACAATTCTATTATAGTTTTGTGTTCAATTCTAAATAGGAAACTAATGGACAAACAATACTCGGTTTTGCATTCAAAATATGAGTTGCGGAAAATAAGTTGGTTGAAGCAGGTACAGCATCCATTTTGATTAAAATATCTGACAGGAGAAATTGCTACAGAAATGACCCACTTCGGACTTAACTCTCTGTCTGCTCCCTGAGCCTCCTGATGGTGCTTCTAACAGTTACTGCACTTGCAGTGCTGCAACATTCAAAATAGAACATTAATAGTGAACAAATACTCTCAGCAAATCTCTTTATTCAGACAGACAAAAAAGGATAGAGAAAGCAATTTACTTGAGAGTATAGGCACCACCGGCTTTCACTTTGCCGCAGTCCTTGCACCCCCAAATTCCGACAGCCTTCCTCTTCACAGCATACTGAAAACAGTAGTCGCGGCTTGAGTGATCAAATGTATAACAAGATGTAATACTACAAAATTTACTGGGATGGAAACAACAGACCTTTCCACAAAACTCGCAGAAGTATTTACTGTGTTGACTGACTTCCATCTTCTTGATCTGCTTTCTCAAACTAGCACCATATCGAGTACCTGAAATTAAAAAAACATTCTTAAGTCCTGATTCACCAACTTATATGTGAGGATTTGAAATGGTCTGAAAACACAAATTCCATAAAAAAAATTGCAGGCAATTGACTATATCCATATAAAGAAGTATAGTCACATACCATACTTGCCAACAATTCCGGCCTTCTTGGTTCTCTTTGTCTGCATAAATTCATAAATTCACCATGCATTAGACAAGTTTACAAGGAGTGGCCTCAAGTGTCAACACCCTAATACCACGCCCTAATCCAAGACAATTCGAAAAACTGTGATCCATGCCAATATGGATCACATAATTGAAATCTAACCTGGTCGCGATAAAGCTATGCATTTCAACAAATCATAAAAACTCAAAGTATCACAAACCACTGGCTGGAATCACTCAAGCCATGTATGAACCAAAATGGTGGCACGATGCAGATTTTTACACAGATTGAGGCGAGAATGAATCATTCAAGCTTAAGCACATTGCTATCTGAAAAGCCGCTAAACACCATCCAATGATTTGAGGAACGATTGGACAACTTACCATGATGCAGCAGCTTCAGCGAAACCCTAGCACCTCCTCGATGTCCGGCGACTGTGCTGCAGGATTTTTGGTCCAGAATCATATATGCTTAAACGTGCCCAAGCGGGTCGTGAGCTGACATCGAACCGGCCCGGCCCATAATCAGACGGCCCATGTCATCATTATCATATCTATCACAACCGACAAGGTCTCCATGTTCGATTGCTGAATGCGTGTGCTGCTGTTGGGCTACAGCCTACAGATTCATGTGCGAACAACTTTATTTTTATGAAAAAAAATAAAAATAAAAATAAAAATAAAACAAAAAATCAGAATATAACATTTATGCTTTTTCAAGTGTGGTTTCAGATTTTTAGACTATTTTATGTCCGTGTCTTTATTTATATTACATTTTTTTCAAATTGAAGCATTTCAAAATATATTTCTCATCATTTTAGTATTTGAAAGAGTCTAGCAAGTTAGAAAATATTTATCTCATATATAGAGTCGTCTCTAAAATGACCCTCTTAATGTCAATCCCAAAAATGAAGAACGTGATTATTTGGATGTCTTCACTAAGATAAATATGACTGAAGTTACACATCTTCATTAGCAATTCAAAGTTATTTTTCATGATTTCCCAAAGAAGAGAAATGCTAGGAACTAGGGTTGTTCATTGGTTAGGTTTTGGCTGAACCAAACTGAATCAAAACATAATTGTATTATTCGGTTTTGTATTTTGAAAACCAAAAATCGAACCGAATTAATTTATTTTGGTTCGGTCCGAAATCAAAAACCAAATAAAACACTTTTTTCTCTCCATGTAACTCTTACTTAATAATGATTTGAACTCTTAATAAATATATAAAAATTATACAAGTAAATATTTTCGTTGCTTGTTACACAATTATTTATGAAATAGTGTAATAATTAATTTTGACCTTCAAATATCATTTAAGTAATGAAAATAAAAATAAATGCATATTAATTTGATTATTATTTTAATAATACAGCTTTTAGTTCGATCAAAACATAAACTGTCAGAATCAATATTCGAACCATAATAATTTGATATTTTGATTCGATTTTACAACCGAACCATTTATCATTAAAACTATATTATTTTGAACCGAATTAAATCGGTTCGAATTGATTTTCAGTTTGATTTTTGGTTTGGACCGAACTATGAACTGCCCTACTTAGAACTCCGGTAACAGACTTCAGGGCCCAGATGGAACTTGAACGGAGGACCCTTCTCAAATCAAAGAGCATCTGATTGATCACTTTTGAGCTATTTTGGATATTCCTCTGACTGAGATTTTGTTTGATAGTACAATAGCTTCCGACGCTTCTTTATCTCATGATGATGGCTTGGTTATTTGTGCTTCCTTTTTAGATGATGATACTACGGAGATCTTTTTCTATATGGACAACAATAAAAGTCCGAGTGCGTAAAAGCTCATTTATGTTGTGTTAGACTGAAATTGAATCATCTTATTCATGTGATGATCTCTTTATCATTTGCCACGAAGGTTCTCAATGCCTCAGTCTAGTGGAGGAAGTCTTGGATGCTTTTATTGATGTTTCCGCACTCAGAGTTAATTGTTATAAATTCAGAACTTTTTTGGCGGGCTTTCTCTAGCTTTTACAGGGCAGCTGTCTGATATAATTGGCTTTTTCAGAGGGGCAACTTCCAACTAAGTATCTAAGAATTTTTAAAGACTCCAAATTTATTTGTACTTCTGATTACACTATAATCTTAGACTCTATTAATTCTACATTTAAATCTTGAGAGAATAAGCATCTTTCTTTTACCGAAAAAGTGGTCCTTACCAAATTGGTTTTCAGTTCTCTCAACATTTACTAGTATAGACTTTACGGGCTACCTAAGGTGACTCTTGAAGCTATTGATCGTATTTATAGGAAGTTCTTATGAAAAGTTAACTCTTAGTTCCTGATCAGATGGATGCAAGTTTTTCTTCCACCTTTTTGTAGTGGTCTCGGTGTTAAGGCAACAATTCACATTAATTCATCTATTTTTATCAAAAAATTAGGACTTACATCTCAAGTATGACTCTATATGGATTAATGGTTGCATTCATACATCATAAAATCAGGTTCCTGGTGGATTCTTTCCTATAAAGTTTCCTTTATGTGGAAAGTGAAGCGGAGCTCAAGTCTAGACATAGACTTGGATTGCTGCTCACTAATTAATGGTTCACTTGCATGAACGATTTTGAGTACTATTTTCTCTTTGAAATTAGTTTAATGTCATCTGATTTGGGGTCACCCAAAGCGTCCTTGGTTCCATATAGTGTGGATTAGACTTTCATATCTAAAGCATAGCTTCACTCTTTAGTTAACTTCTTAAGATAGACTTTCTCTGAAGACTAGACTTCTGAGGCTCGGTATTCTGTCTACTGATTTATGCTTTCTATGTGATATACATTCAGAATCTTTGAATCATTTATTCTTTCAGCGTCAGCACACATATGACCTCATTATTTAAGCGCTCAGGCTATGTCTGTCAGCCCTATACTCCTTTCACATCATGAGCCCACATGATTTCATGGTCTACTTCCAGGAACTTCCCTTCCCTAGTGTTCAAGTTTGTTTGCTTTTTCTTTATCTTCGCTTATGTATACCATATTTCGAGAGTCATGAATCATGTTATCTTTCAGGATACTACTCTCTTTTCTAGGATCCACATCTTAAAGTTAATCAATCATGAGTGTAATCTCAATCTAATTCTTCTTGAGTCTCTGACATCTTCTCAGTTTAACACCATTTTGGCTCATATAATAGGTTTAAATCATATCATTAGATAGTTTGTTTCTCTACTCATTGTGGCTACGATTGTATTTTATTTGAGCTGAACTTGTCATCATCTATATTCTTCTCTTTTCTCGATGAAAGCCCCATCTTTCAAAAAAAAAATATATGTATAGATGGATTAATTTAAAACACAATAATTCTATCTAGTTATATGATGTAAGTAGTCTTAGTGCACGTTTGGTACATTGTACAATATAAGAATGTATTATTAATACCCATATAAATAATATCACATATTGAGGATGTATGATTTATACGGGTCTCCAAAGATAAATTTTCTCTTCCTGCATTATTAATACGGACTCTTATTGTGAACCAAGCATAGCACCGTGGTATCAATAATACTATCCCCTTTATATTTCATGCTACCAAACGTGCACTTAAGAAAGTTAAAATTTATATCTTATTTAAGGCAACGGATTAGAAAATCTAATTCAAATAGAACTTTTCATTCTGTTTTATTTCTACCTTCTTAGTTTGTTCATTTTTCTAATTAACTTCAGACTAGCAATCTCCTACTTGAAGCTAATCTCAACTCTTATGTGTTTGCTAGTAATCTATAAGCACATGATCCTAGTCTCAACTACTACAGTCTACAATGTCTTTCACTTGATCAGCTTTGAAGGCCAACTGAAACAACAATTGACGATTTCAATTTCTCCATAGACATAACTTTGGCAGCATGTTAGTGGGATTTCACATGCAAAGAATCTTCTTCAACGTGACAATTTTTTTTCTCTGTCATCAATCTCATGAAACTTGCATTCTAACAAACTTTTGTACAACTTATATTTTATGCCCGGTAACTGTTGGATACATTTGTTTATTTTTATATAAATCTAATGCATATTAAATATATTTTTATATAAGTATATAACTAATATAATTATAAAAATAAAATTAGTATACAATATGTATAAATTATTCATATTCATTTGATGGATTCTGTCAATCATCTAGTCAAAACACGTACAAACTTACGAAAAAAATTTATTAAATTAATGACAAATCTAATGTATATCTAATTATAAAAATTCACAAATTTGATCAATTTTTGAATATTTTTGTCCGCATTTGGTGAGTGCATAACTGATGAATATAAATTATAGATTTGATTAAATTTTTATCAAAATTTTCATAATTATTTTTTCTAATTTTAGATTTATTTTTTCTAATTTTTTAATTAATAATATTTTTCTGAAGTTTACTTATGAGTCAGATAGTAATAACCTAGTTACTCCTCTGTCATCTTTTACATGCCATTTAATCAAATTTTTTGTCCACTTTTACTTGTCACTTAACAATTTTCAATGCGTATTTAATATCAACAATTACCTTAAAACATCAAACATTAATCACTTCTTTATCATAATCAATGAAAAACTCATTCCTCACCAGTAATAATCTACCAATTTTATTTTTTGCATGAAATTTATTACAAAAATGTTAACCACCTACTTATTAAAATTGTTCAACCGCTAGCATTAACTTCACCTAAATTTACTCAAATTAACCTTAAATGACATGTAAAAGAGGACGGAAGGAATACCTAATAATGTAATTTGAATACAAAACACTCACTCTTCTAATTGATACTCAACAATCATCAAAAAATTAGAAGTCATACGTCGGGTAGGCTTTGGTTTAAACATGCATATGCTGGTTGGGACTTGGAGTACATACTGGTTGGGAATACACAACATTTAAACTCTGCTAGATCCCAAACTGTTCAATCATTTACCAACAGATTAGAGATCCATCTATTGAGAATAGGCACCGAATTTCAACTGGTCAATCAGTTGAATAACATGTGATGTTCCACAAAAAATAGTTCGAAATGTAAGTGGAAGAAATGACATTTCAACTGGTCAATTAGCAGCTTAGGATGTTACATCCAGCTGAAATTTGTTCAAAATACAACAGTCAAGGAAAATTGTATTACAAGAATATGATATGATATGTATCTGCAATTGAAGCCACTGGTTTTGAAATTGGAAGGTTTAGCAAAAGGGCTAACCTATTTGGCAATCAAAGGTCAATTTCTGCCACTTCACATAAAATAATAGCTTCTTGACAAGTACTATCCTCTTTCAAGTCCCAGCATCAAAACCACACATACTCGCAGAAGAATGTCAACAAGATGAGACAAGGTTTGGTTGCAAATTAATAGTGACCAAGTCACAGAAGTTATTATTCTTTGTTTGCTTATGGCTCCATGGTGTGACCTGGGTGGATAAAGTTTCAGGTCACATATTAAAGACAAAAAGTATGAAACACTTTCAACTTGCCATAGGGTGATTGTAGATGTATTCTATGGCGAGATTGCAAGAGTCTATCTTATCAGCTTCCTTGTCCGGGATTTCTAGTTTGAATTCTTCCTCCAGAGCCATCACAATCTCTACCGTATCCAAGCTGTCCAGCCCTAAATCCTTCTGAAAATGGACATCTGCCGTGACCTGCGTACAAGTTGCAAAGAAACGGTTGAACATTGATTTGATGGTGTTTCCTATAAAGCTAGGGCGGCAAACATGTATTTCTTGAGCAAAATACGTGGTGAATCATACAATATAGAAAACAATCGTGAATAAAAAAAATGTCTGTGTAAAACGAAATACACAGTAAAGAATGCAGGACTTGATAATAAGTAATAAAAAGAATCCTGCCAAAGAAAAAACAAACATAATGAAATAGAGTCAATCACATCTATATCAGTATGGCATAGCAACGAAACAGTGACACAAGCCACCAGGGTTGTGGCCGAGTGCCAAAGGGGTCAGGAGTGAAATCCCTACCCTCCACATCTCGAGTTTGAATCTTGATGGTTGGGTGTGTGAGTTAAAAAAAAGGAAAAATAAAATAAAACCTTGACACAAGCCAAAACCAGAACCAGATGGATGAACATATTTAAAAAGGGCAAACAAAAACAAATGGTCAAGCTCAAACAAGAAAAGTCACTCCTTAGAAGTTATTCCACGAGAAAAAAGTTCTTTTGAAGGATGAGAATACTGTATCCAAGACAGCCAGTTCACAACCTAATCATATACAAATCGGCTAGTAAGTAAGACATGAATGACCAACAGGGTGTTGGCCTAGTAGTCTTAGGTGTTGTCTAACAACCTCAAGATCCTGAGTTCCAACCCTGTTAGTACTGCATTTATGCTTAGATACGCTGGAGGTGAGCGTGAGCTGGCCCGCAGTGAGTATGGGCGTCACTATCAAGGTGGAAGGGGTGTGCAGCCCCTGGCCACCGCCAAAAAAAAAAAAAGTATATGAATGCTCACTAATCTATACAGCCAAGTTTCAATTCTCGAATAAGCAACGGCATATGCCTCCTGGCAAGGCCAGATATATACAGTAACAGGTGAGACGAGGTATAATAATGTTTAGTCTTGTAATGCTTCAGAGAAAAAACACGACATACATACATTTTAGAGTTCCCATTGAAGAGCTAAGATTAAAAAGACATTAAACACGAAATTGGAAACTAAAATTAAACTCGAGGTAAAAATATCATACGACCAGATCAATGCCTGCGAACTTAAGTCTATGACTTAGGACACACTTTTATAACCTTGATTTGTTTTTTTTTTCTTTTTCAGTATCAGTTATTTTCAATTAAAATACATCAAGATCCAGTTCTGCCCAAAATAATTCTATGCTACTACAGCACTACTACTAAAAACATATATAGAATGGTAAGGAAAAAATTAATGATAACAATATTATCAATTATATATCACCAAAAACTGGATTAGACAAATTCAGGATGTGAATATTTGGTTTTCAGCTGAAAAAAGTAAAAATAAGTTTAATAAGCCAGGTGAAGGTCAAACCTGAGTTTTAGGTCCAAATAACAGGCCTTACAAGTTTCGAATTCTTATATTCACAAATGCTACTAAATATCACTTAGTAAACAAAAGCAGCATATTGCACACGTGACGATAACATTATAGGCCCATGCAATAAGCTGTTTCATTTACACCTTGAGCAGACTGGAATCATGAACATGATGCTTCACCTGATCTTCTTAAAGGCAGAAACCTCCTGTCCTATATTTTTCAAGAGTAAGCTGTAGAGTATGCTGCTTTCTCGAACAGTGGTTTTTAAGCAGGGAAGACAATTCTCTCCCTAAAAATACAATTCTTTCTCATAGTCCTTAATCTCAGATAAGATAATGCTAGCTAGCTGAAAAAGCATTGCATTATAGATTGAACATTGACCATAACCAAACAAGGCAGCTACAGAAAGTGGTCTTACGACTTCATTAATTTTTATATGGTTTAAGAAAAATGAGAGAGAAATAAAATTCCTAATGGATTTTAGATTGTTTTCCCTTTGTCTGGTCACCTATGGAGAATACCAAGGAAAGTATGTCGTTGAACATAATTCTTTTTTCCTCTGCACTTACATGTTTTCCTTCCCTTCCCATTTCCCTAAACCAACCACAGTGATAATGTCTATAAATAATCAACAGGGCAGGAATGTACCGATATATCTTCCTTTCACAAATCCATTGTACTATCTAAAACTCATAACACAAACCCATGTTTGGTTCTTAAAAAATTTAAGAGACGGAAATAAAAGTGTGAGGAAACAATAGCATGCAATACAAAATTTTCCTCCAACTTTTCCATGAGAAAATCATTTTCCCTCACCTTTTTCATGTCATTTTCTTTCTAGCAAAATTTACCATGATCCAAACGGAGCGTAAAGCTTGGTTTGGTTAGGGAATTGCGTGTCTTCCATTTTGTTTTACCCTTCATTGTTTGGGTG
Organism: Kalanchoe fedtschenkoi; assembly: GCA_002312845.1. NCBI lineage: Eukaryota > Viridiplantae > Streptophyta > Magnoliopsida > Saxifragales > Crassulaceae > Kalanchoe > Kalanchoe fedtschenkoi. Next base: position 1,346,468 of record NQLW01000033.1, on the reverse strand, counting down.
TGGAAAATGGAAGGAAAATACCTTAGTACTTCATAATTGAACCCAACTTTCATTCTAACTTTCCATTTAATTTTTCCTTCCATTTTCCATGTAAATCAAACATGAAATTCCTAGTTTCGTCACATTTTATTCCCTTCAAGCTTTCCCATAACCAAACAGCCTAGCTCAATAAAATTCGATCGCATTTGCGATCTCCGCACATTCTAATGGGCATTTCAGTCAGAATCCACCACACAAATAAAACCTAACAACAAAGAATAAGTAAAAGCAGCAGCGATGGGTGACTGACCTTGGACGGATCGACCTTAGGGTAGCACTTGACGACCGAGAGTACTCGATCGATGACGGCTTCCTTGCTTAGATGGTCGTCGTGAGACGACATGGAACGGGTGGAATTGCAGAAGATCTGCGGACCGTCGAGCTTCAATCGTGCTAGGGTCAGGGTTTGGACTGGGATTCTCATGTGCCGAAGCATCGCCGCCTTCACTGTCCAGAGAGCCATCTCTCGCCGACTTCAGATTCGTGTCGCCAAGATGCTTCCCCTCTTTTTACAATTATCAATTATACCAGCACTGATTCAGTAATTATATCAAACTCCGTATACTAATGGGATATTACCAAACTTTGATGCACGTCAGCATGTTGAAATGAGTAATTTGTAATTTCTTTACAGAACGTATCGTTTAGATGTCGACGAACCCGAGAAAATTCCATTTGACGCGGAAAAATCAATTTAATTTCGAAAAGAGGAGAAATCGTAGCAGAGGAGAAAGACGGTTCCGTTACTTCCGTACTCTCTCTTTGAACTCAATTACTAATCTGCAGCGAGATCGTGATCTTCGTAAGGGAGTTCCGGCGACGACACGCACAGATCTACAGCCAGTCTCGTCGGAATTTCCTCGATTCGTCTCTGATCGTTTCAATGGCGCCAGTCTCAGCTCTTGCGAAGTACAAATTGGTTTTTCTGGGGGATCAGTCGGTGGGGAAGACGAGCATCATCACTCGATTCATGTACGACAAGTTTGATAACACTTATCAGGTAGATCGCATCGGAATTTTCTCTTTGCTGCTGTTGTGAGGATGCAATCTTATTGTTTAGGTTAGATCTCATGGTGGATCGTGTTAGTCGTAATTGCTCGTGAGTTGAGATCGGTGCACCTCCCGAAATCTAGATTAGCAATCTGATGAACTGTCGCAAGTTTGATTCTGTTAGTACTTTGGTAGGATTGAGATGGCTGCAGATTAGTGCCAGATGCATTTTTGAGTATATTGTGAAGTTGCTATAATATGTGTTGAGTTTCTAGAGATCAACCAGTATTCGAGTACCTCAAATATGTTAGTGATTCCTGTGCCGGTTGGACTTGTTGGTAAGATGCTTAGTGAATCTGATTTTATGTTTGTCATATTTTTTAGGCCACTATTGGAATTGATTTTCTATCCAAGACTATGTACCTGGAAGATCGAACAGTTCGGTTGCAGCTGTGGTAAGATCACTAATTGTTTTTCTTTCTCCTGCAGTAGTATAAACTTAATAGTTCTGCTAAATTTGGGAATGATTTGTGCAACAAAATACTATAACCTAGAATTTTTTTTAACTTTTTGATTGAAGTAGCTTGCTAATCTTATCATTTTCTTGCTATAGATTTCGGAGATTAACTTCATATGCAGTTGATAGTTTGTAACTTTTTTTGTACACCCTAACAACACAAGCTTGGAATATCGTAGTTCACCATCCATGTATGAACTCACAGCAAATGTCTCAGATTTTGAGTTATTCCTTGAAGAACTTGGGAATCTAATGTTTAGTCTCTCAAGGAACCGAGTTATTCACTATACATAATGGACTGCACTATAATGTCATTTTTTACTCTCGAAACTTCATTATTCTTCATCTGTTCATATCGATAGCTCATTTATATTGTTTGATGGCATCAGGGACACTGCTGGACAGGAAAGATTCAGGAGTCTTATTCCAAGCTACATCAGGGATTCATCTGTGGCCGTTATTGTGTTTGATGTGGCAAGTATGCATTTTCTCCCTTGCTTGTATTTCCCTTTCAGGTTTGTCGCCTTGTGCATGCATAGAATAAATATCCTTGCAGCATTAAGTTTTTGTCTTTTCTTTTTCTGGGGTGACCGTCTTTTCATTGCTGGTTGATTGTATTATGGACTGTCAGGATGTACATTGCTTTCAGTTTTCTATAAGCCATGGTCTAATATACTCCCCTGCCAGTTCGATTAATTGATGAGATAACTAATTTGCCTAAATACATTCACTATCTATTTATTTTAGGCAGACAGTCTTTTCTAAATACTTCCAAATGGATTGAAGAAGTCCGCACTGAGCGGGGAAGTGATGTCATCATCGTTCTTGTGGGGAACAAAACTGATCTTGTTGACAAAAGGTAATGATGATTATTCTCTGCCATCATTAGGAAGATGTTGTATGGACAGCCTCGTTCCCACTACCCACAGTGTAGATATTATCTTGCCGTGCTTCAGATTTGTGTATTTGAATTATCTAATAATCAGGAGGGAAAATAAACAAAAAAATTTCGACTGAATACACGCCACCACTCTAACTGAAATGTCAAACATATTTCTTTGGTATGACTTTCGGTTTAAGGACCCATCAAGCATTCTCTGAGGTTACAAGTAGTTCATAATACAGATTTAATAAGCGTACCTCCACCAAAATAATAACTAGGTAAATTGTTTCCAGATGGCGCTTTGATCTTCGCTCCTTGTGTAGTAGGTTTGATAAGATTTTTCACACTTAAAATAATTTGTTGGTTTATTCTAACGTTTGTTTTACTATGAATAAACTTAACAGACAAGTGTCGATAGAGGAAGGGGAAGCTAAGGCTCGTGAACTCAATGTTATGTTCATTGAAACCAGTGCTAAAGCTGGATTCAATATAAAGGTAAACTGCTGTTTAGTAATCGAATGATATTTTAGTATTGCGCTGATTCTAACTTGCTCAGTATAGTAAATATGTAGAAGATTATGACATAAGTTTGGGCTAGAAGCAAAGGGTTGCATACTAAATGTAGATATAATATACATTGTATCTGTGATAATTCATCACAGTGATGATGGGTCAATGAAGGACCGGTAGTTTTAGGAAATGCTATATGCACTTCATGTCTTTTGGCGCTTGAAGATTGATCGATCAAAGCAGCTAGCACTATGAGTATCCTTAGGTCTCCATCAATCTTGCAGGCACTGTTTCGGAAAATTGCAGCAGCCTTGCCAGGTATGGAAACACTATCTTCAACAAAGCAAGAAGACATGGTGGATGTCAACTTGAGATCCAACAATTCAAATGCATCACAGTCGCAGCAACAGTCCGGAGGTTGTGCTTGTTGATGTAATGCTGATGTGGGTTCATATCTAGACGGCTTCGGTTCATCTTGTGTCAGTTGCTGGTTTCACGCACGTTATCTCACCTCTGGTGCTCTGATCTTTTGGAATCTGTAAATTTATCTGTTCGATGTTACTTTTGTAGACTCCAAGTTAGAGCAAGTTCATCTTTTGACTGAAACTAGATATTTGCAATTTATGTAGCACAGCGCAGGCATGTTATTTGTTTATTGAATACCTTATTTGTGTATGCTGAATATGAACTTCCTATGAATATGTATTTGAATTTTGCAAAACTCAGTTGTGAGTTAAGGGTGAATTTCGACCATTTTTGGTTTGAAAAATTACCCTTATGACTGTTAATGCCATCAGCCATCAATCCTTGGGATGTGCGATCTGTTAATATCATAACACACTACTTGAGTATGCCTTCAATATACTGTACTGTGTTAATATAAGGACACTGCCGGAGTAAGTCCTTAATATACTCTGTTGATATTAGCACACAACCTGAGTGAGTATGTCTTATATGAAAATTACTGAGATTCACAGCTGCGTTTAAATGCAGAAAAAGACTTGCAAAGAGTTGAACCATTTTTGCAGCATTGTTTATCTTTCCCAGTTTTGAAGTGTACTGTACAGCCCCAGTCGACTTTGGATGCCCTCCAAATTGGTCCTTAAACTTGGAAGGGGAAGGAGAAAATGAACTCGTCATAGGTGAAATTTATACCCTCACTGACATCATCATTCATTAGTGATAGATCACCTAACTTTTATTCAATACTCCTAGCAAACTGTTTAGCAGTCCAGAGATGACCACGCCATAGTTTGAGTGCCACATAATATAAAAAAGCTAAGCTACTCGATGATTATAAGAAATGTCAAAGCGCCGCTGTATTAGCATCGAGGCATCACCTTAATCACAACACGACCCGGATTTAATGGCAGCTATATCTATATAGACTCACCATGGAGTTCAAACACGTGTTAGGAAGGATAACAATATAACACCCAGTTGCCATGACTATTATAAGAACGCTCTCACGTCACAACGTAAAGGAAGAATCAACTGCATATATAAATAACATCGACATAAACTTTAGCAAACTGTGCCCTATTTTTCTATGCAGGTGTGTGTGAACTGATTGAATTCCAACGTTCAGAATGTGTCAAACGCGACTCCCTTTTTCTCCTGCAGCTTCACCAATCACAGAACAAAGAACTCAAAAGTCCTTATAACATTAGGTCATAAATTCCAAGCTAAAAGAACGACCGTAAAGACCAAGTCCTCCTAAAGCGCCAAACCATATTATTTTTCGAGTTGTCACTTTCATGTCCTACATAAACGAGTGAGCTTTCCACCTTTTATACTATCAGTCCCCTGCTACGCACAGAATATGACACGAATGTGTGACTTCTACTACGGTTCTATTCAAAGAAAAACAAAACCAGTGCACCTCTCAAGCAGAGTAGTGCAGCACACAAGTTGGAGGTTTGATGATAAATCTGACACAGAGGGTGTTATGGTGACAAGGGGAGGTCAGATTTATGGTGAACTACTAATACTACTACTACTACACATCTCAACTGTTCCCACCAATTCATTAAAGACTCATCTAATAGTACGTAGCTAGCTAGCTTCAAGAAGCAGTGGAGCCAAACACATGTTTAGCAATTAAGATGGCAGTGACAGTAGCAGACCAGTCCCCACGTCACTCCATTTTTTCATCATCTCCAACCCACACATTCCATTTTGTTTTTTTTTTCCTCCATCCAATTAGAAAATTCAGCATCTATTGTTTAAGTAAAAATCAATGTTCTAAAAATCTCCGTTCCGGATTGATTAATCGCTAGACAGTGTTAAAACATTTCACTAGCCGATTAATGGTTTAAAATTTAATTTTTTATGAAAATTAACATATATATTTATATTTAATTATAAAATTTATAATTAATATATTTAACTCCAATTAACTTTCAACTATTAATCTCTGCCTACTCGTCACTGAAACACTGAGTAGAACCCAAACCAACCCTAACAAGCAAAATGAATGAAATGCAGTCTAGATTTCTACATTCTTATCATTCAATGCTGTGTAACAACAGCAGTCCGTAACGTGAAACTATAAGCAAGTGGAGAAGAATATTGGGGCAAAATAGGAATTTGATCATGTACCGGAATCAATGGCGATGGCTGACTCTGCCGAAGTCGGCGAGCTTCCTCGACCTGTTGGCGCAGTAAGAAGAAGCAGTGGAGAGGTTCGGATACCCTACCGACCTGATTTCGCCGGAGTATCCAACAATGTCCGTCGGCGCGCTCTTCTGGTTCCACAACCGAGCCGGACTGGCTCTCACCAGCGGGCTCATGCAGAAAGCCATTCCGGACATGTTCGACCCCGGCTTAGCACTCCGCGCCGGCGTCCGCTTACACGAATCGGACATAAAGTCGATCCTCGGTTCGTCAAACTCGCTGCCGTCGGCGCACGACATCCGCTCCGGCGTCATTCCTCGATCCAGAACCACCACTCCGCGCGGCAACCGGTGGCCGCTGGTGGTTTTCGGTGGCTTGGATTTGTGCCTCCGACGAATCGAACTGAACCAGGACGATGAGGTAGTAGTAGCAGTGGACGTTGTTTCTCGAGGATCTCTTGGAAACTCCAGGCCGAAGTCGGACTTGTCCGATCTAGGTCTAAACAAGCTGGAAATAAAGGAGAACCGGCCGCGGTGCTTGTGATTGGCGGGAGGATGGCCTATTTGGGGCGTGCTGTAGAATCTGGGCTCAGGCAGAGGCGCGTGGTGAAGCTTGCTTCCGCGAGGGACGTAAGGGGAGACAGAGCGCGGGAAGAGGAAGGGCTGTTGATGATGATCGAAGTCGGATTTGCGGCGAGGGGAAGCGGAGTGGAGGTGGTGGTGAGAGCGGTGGGGTTGGGCGGCGACGAGGGAGAGGAGGCGGTGGCGGAGGCAGGTGGCGCAGACGCCGACGGTGCTGGTGGAGTCGGACGCGTGGATCCTGCACCTCATTCGGAGGAGTGGCAGAGTGCGATGATGATGATGGACAGGAAATGGGGGGTGATATTTTGACGAGTTTTCGTTTTTATATCATACGCACATGCTGCATTGCATAATCAGTTGAAGAAGAGAGGGAGGGAGAAGTCAAAGATAGAAATGAAGGGGGGAGGGAAGATGATGATGATGCTGCTAGATGCAGAATTTAGTAAACCAACAACTTCCGTCAAAATCCGTCAAAGAAAATTTGAAGAAAATGGAAGAGAGAAAAATTATATGAAAATTCATGTGAAAAATACGATCAAAATTTTGTTTGAATTAAAAACTGTTTTAATACTTTTTATAAAAAAATTCATCTTAAATCAAACAAGTGTAGAATAAAATGAATTTTTAAATGAATTAATTTTCTTTCTAATTTTACTTTCTTTAGACTTTTCTCAAACCAAACACAGTCTAACTATTCCAGGAGAAATTAGCAGTAATGAGGAAGTCAAATTGACACGTGTCCTTTAATCATTATTTTTTTTTTTCAACGCATTATGTGACTGGTCAAAATATCACGTGGCGCATCCACATTAGTGTGTACACAGTCCCACATCCACCCAAGAATTTTCCTATTACAGTAGTAATTATTTATCTCATTGCAAATAGTACGCCTTTTCTATTTTCTTTTAAATTTCATTTCACGTTTTTTTAAATGACGTAATTTATGAAATTGTAATATCATTATTTAATTTAAAATTCTTAGTTTTTTAGAAAAATTCTAAGATCATTATATAATAATTAGATTTGCGATAAAATTCGAAAATTTAAATTTATTAGTTCTAGGGAAAAACCATAAATGAGGCTCTGAAATAACGTCATTTAATCAATTACGATCAGAACTATCTAAATATCCAAACCTGAGCAAAACAAATTATTTTCACTAATTTAAAATGTTACATTGGGTTTGACATATTAAATACAATTGATCTTATCAAATTTGTTCAATATTAGAGTCAGTTTAATATAAAAGTTATGAGTTTCTTTATGTAAATAAAATGATATTGTTTAATTTGATGATAAAACAATGTAGTTTTAGCACAAGAAATGAGTTAAAGAATGCAACTGTAAATTTTAATTTTAAAATATAAATTCAGAAAAAATTGTCACTTTTTAAACATTTAGATAGTTTTGATCATAATTGGGTAAATGATGATAGCTCATAACCCCTTTTAGAGTTTTTCCCTTAGTTCTAATATAGGGGCTATAAGCTTCTTGTTCACACCCCACAAACGTGACAAACATGTTTTTAATCTAATAAGCATTGAAGTATTAGTAATTATCAATTTAAATTTTTAAAAATTTGAGATTTAACTAAAAATAAATACTAAAGTAATAAGGTTTTATCACTTAAAAACAATACATCATAGATTACCAATTCATTTAGTAATCATACAAACAAAGATATGAAATATTAATAAAGTCTCACCATTAAATATTCACTTTTTTAATAACACTAATTTCACTTTGTAACTTTAGAATGCATTTATTTATACAATCTGTAGCTATTGTCCATTGAAATTAATTTATATCAAATGCACCTTATAGGTTAAGTTTGTACAATTTGTCAATACAATTGTTAGAATGCTAGGTTTAACAACCAGTTGGAGGTTTTTTTTAAAAATAATTTTTTTATGTTAGGATGCACATCCATAGAAATATATTTGTTGCGGGCCACTTCAGATACATATTTAAGATACTTTTATTCATATTGTACTATCTTCAGATCTTCACTCATCATAATACTCGAACAAAGAGAGGCAAATTAGATATTGTATGTCTATGCTAACGGGCCTAATCAATTGGTCAAAATAATTACAACACAACTCCATTTTGTAATTGTTCTCGATCAACTTTAACTACAATCAAATCAAGAGCATCAACCTCCTTCAACATTTGTATTTTCATTCTTTGGTGCACCTCGACAAAATGTGAATTATAATACACTCCAGAGTTGACTACATTTAGATATATTATATATAATCTTAATAATCAGTGGCGATTATAAAACTTTTGATTCGAGAGTATGAAAAAAATAACGTTCTAACTATTATGAGGCTCTAGACAAGAAACAGGGGGAGGGATGGCAGTGGGAGTTTTGGGCAGGGAAATTTTGATGGTGGTGGGGAGGTGTGGTGAAAGGGATGGTGGTGGTAGTTCTGAAAAAGAGGTTTTCATGGTGGTGAGGTGGAGGTGGAGGTGGAGACGGCTCCCGCTAAGGAAAGAGTGGTGATGGGGTGAAAGTGAGTGGTAGTGGTGGAGATGAGAAGAAGAATATAAAAGGTTGAGGAGATGTATAGGGATAGACGACACTGAGGGCGATGAGGGAGGAGGCGGTGGAGACTGTTAGAGATAGATTGATGTTGATGATGATGTTGGAGGAGGAGGTGTTGGTGGTATGGATACATTATCAGTGGTGGTGAGGATAGTGGAAATTGTGGTATAAATTAGTGACGATTGTAATGGGGGAGGTGGAAATGATACATTGATGGTGACAGAGGTGAAGATTGGGTAGCAGGATAGTGAAAGTCATATTAGAGGAAGAAAGTCAAAAGGGATTCAGGAGTTGTTTTTTATTTTAAATAAATTTAAGAGTTATATGTTTGGTAAATTGTTTTATAATAAATTCTAATTAAAAATATATACAAATATAAATAATGTTTGAAATACATATTTTAGTACTTTATCAAAAAAAATTATGTATACTTACTGTTAAGGGAAAAATCTCTAAAAGGTTCTGAACTATTACCCTTATCCAATTACGGTACGAACTATCACCATAGTTATATAAGATGCAAATAGTTTTTTTCACACTGTTAGTGTAGAATTCACTCCACATACATTAAAAAATATGGACCAACAAAAATTTCATCTCCATATATCCTCCTCGAAACCTGATTTTTTTGCAAAACAACTTTCTTTAGCTCGTTCCCTATCAAATCTACAATCACGCTTGATTTTTTCCGAGAATGCACATTTCGCTCTATCATAGAATGCAAATCATATGAATTTTCGCTCTACTGAAGAACGCTAATTACACGTGATTTAGAAGGCCCAGTCACATGCTAACGTGGATGACACCGGGACAAGCGCCCTTTGGTTGAGCAAAAATTGGAAGGTTAGAACGCTAATTACACGTGATTTAGAAGGCCCAGTCACATGCTAACGTGGATGACACCGGGACAAGCGCCCTTTGGTTGAGCAAAAATTGGAAGGATTTGAACTATAGTGTAGAGCGAAATAGGATTTTCATCATTCAGAAGAGAATCCATATGATTTGAGCTCTATGATAGAGCAAAATAGACAGTCTCAAAAAAAAAACTAAGCGGATTGTAGAATTGATAAGAAACAAACTAAAGAAAATGATTTTGCCAAAAAATAAATATCGAAGCGTGAAGCACGAGTCATTTTAGCTCAATGTCATCACTATAAAATGAAACAATTGACGGATCATTTCAATTGCCATTCAAATAAACTATTGCAAATCCAACTATATATAATGCACAATCTTTTTCTCCTCTTGTATCTAATCTCACAAAAATGCTAAATAATCGCAACTGTTATTCTATTCATGAAATCTTTCTGAAACTAAACGGTCATTCAATGTAAAATGTAATCGTCTAAAAATATGACAACCCTACAACTTATTTTTCTCACCATCAACATCTGTCGTTCTCCTTCTAAGCACGCATTCTGTCAAACCTGATAACCTCTTATGCCTCAGGCTTACTCAACACAAACTCTCTTTAACTGCACTAATCAAGATCAAAATATTCATTAGCAAAATTACTCAATTGAATCAAGACCCCTCTGCAGGCATGGTGAACATAATAGTGGCCGAATGAAGCCCCACAGATTTGAAAACCGATCATAAGCTTAATTGGAGCTTCATGAAGCCCAAGCAAGGCCAATTTTTAGCTTCATCATCTCTCTATTTTGAGAAATCTGGAGGCATGTCGGACTTAAAACTTGGTGGCGTCTTCTTTCCCAATTCAGTCACGTAGTCCAAATCATTACAAATGTGAATCTTCTTGCTTCCAGCGTCGGAGATTTAGAATGTTTCGAAAACAGGGAGAAGCAAGATTAGCAGAAGTTGTGATAGTCGATGCTCCATATCTTCATGCTTTCACCATTTGATCAGGTTCCACTGCGGCATGGGATTGTGGGGATTATGCAGATACGTGGGAGAGAAGACGGCAGACGGGAAGAGAAGAAGATTGAAGGACTGAGCCTGGCTTCGCGGCAGAAAACCGAAGACAGTCTTCACCGGCGGAAGAAGAAGGGAGAATCTTGGAAGATGAAGCACGTGACGTCTTGTTAATAGGGATCAAACGATGTCGTTTGGTTGCTGATCTGAATCCTTGGCGCAGCAAACTTCAACAGCGAAAAAGACGGCGAAGACGAGCTGGCACCCTGCTTCGGAGATAACGATGTCAATCTGAAACATAGTTGACCGATGAGTCTTGATCCCGCCATTGATCCGAATCGAGAGAGCTCCAGGCACTTTCTAGGGTTTTTCTTCCGTTAAACTCATCAAAGGCAATCAATTTCGTGCACAAAGGTGCAACCTTTCTCCAATGTCCGATCACGGCGCCGGGGTGGGTCGTCGATGAGCGATCACTTCTCCAGACCCACCTCCATTTTCGGCCTCCGGCGGTGGGTCGTCCTCGGCATCTCGGCCGACGCCGCCTTCACCCTCACCCTCTTCCTCCTCTCCCCATGGATCACCTCATCCCGTCGCAGCACTGGCAAGACCCGCCATCGCAAGCCCACACCCAACCCCTTCGCCTCCGCTTCCAATTCCAGCATTCCGGCTATGTGATGGGAAATCCATGTCGACGACCGCCACTCACTCACAATAGCTCGAACCGGCCCGCACGAATCGGATCTACCTGGTTCCAGACTCGCAGCAGCTGCTGCTGACTGGCCGGAGGAGGAGGCCCCGTCATCCGGGTACAACCGGATTCAGATTGAGACTGGGAAGGATCACCGGATTTTCTACCCAGATAAATACTCTTCTTCAAGGCACAGGAGCGGTGAGCATTTGGGGGTGGCGGAGGTGGATGTGTGCCGGAGGTTTCTCATTTGAGATGGGGGCATTGATACATTCTGAGAGAGCTTGAGGAGGCCACGGAGCTTTGGAGCTTGAGTGATGAGGAGATGAGGTTTTTGTTGTGGGTCCACATGTTTTTTATTTTTTCAATGGAGGTCTGATTGGCAGTGCAATCATTTAAATAAATGTACGCAGACAGGCTCTCCATCTTTCACCTCTAATTCTCGTCCAATAGGAAGAGAAGGAATGAGAGTAGCAGGATGGGATGATGAGGCAGATACTATATCCATTCCATATCCTCATCATCTCCTCGGAAGCCTCATCGCCAGCCCAGAATCAAACAATGCCCAACTACTTCCTCCACCGGCGACTCTCCTTGTCGCTCATCAACCGCCTCAAGCACTGCTGTCCCGCCATGCTATCTCAGGCGCGGCAACTTTTCACCACCCACGAAGGCAATCGCCCCACAATTGTTCAGAAGAGAAGTCTTGCCATCCTTCAAGATCCCTTGTTCAATAAAGTCAGTTTTCATTCTACTCTCCTGTTTTGTTAATTGTGATGTCTGCATCGGTTTTGGATCCATCTATCTATCTATCACTGTTATATCCTTTGAGCAGGAGAGTTAATTATTTCGAGCTGAACATGTGCCAGCAAATTTTCACTCTTTTTTTAAAAACTTTTTTGTTTTGTTTTGGCTCGGCAGGGAACTGCATTTTCTATGACGGAGCGAGATCGTCTTGATCTCCGAGGTCTTCTTCCGCCAACTGTGGTGTCTCCTGAACAGCAAATTGAGCGCTTTAGTCAGTTCATTGCTCCTTCCTTCCTAGTGTATCTTGATTAATTGATCATAGCATTTCATGTACTCTACTAGTAGTCTTATTAGCTTACTCTAAGGCTTATGACCATTAGATAACCTGGTGGCCTTGTATGGTCAGTGATTAGTGGTGTTTTATAAGTTTTTCAAAAAGAAACTCATTTATTTTTAAAAAAGTGACTAGGTATTAGAGTTTCAGTTTGTGATGTTTGAGGTCCACTAAAACCCTTCTTTTTTTTTTCTGAAAACAAAGTATCATTCAGCCCAGTAAGTTAACTAAAGCATAATTGAGTTAATTTTTAGTGACTATGCTCCACTGTACTCATTGTTTTATGATTAGTTCTCATAAAGAATGACTTTTCAAATATATGTATTCTGGTGATGCCAGGTCGTATCTACTTTCTGAGAACCTTTCATATGTAGATTAGGGTATAACAAACTTTCAATGCCTTTACTTTTACGCCAAACTAAGGGACAATTACCGAGTCAGAGAGAAAAGAGAATATTGTACAATTTCTTTATGGTTTATTATGCTCAAGTGTCAAGTTACAAAAAATAAGTAGGATTACAAAATTTTTGGTTGTGAAAATAATTTGAACATTGACAAGCTTTCTTGATCAATAGTGATTGACATGAAGAGGCTTGAAGTAAATGCTAGAGATGGGCAATCTGATCCTTATGCATTAACCAAGTGGCGAATACTTAATCGGCTGCATGACAGGAATGAAACTATGTTCTACAAGGTTTTAAATACTTGAACCCGTCACTGAAATACTGACTAGCTTTTTGTAGAATCCTATTACGGTGTCGCACATATTTGATGATTACTTCCGGTTTCCTGTCAATGTTCTTGATGTTCAGTGGGCGGTCATTCACTGTCATCCAATTTGTTTTACGTGATGAAGGTTCTTGAGTTCTGAGTACTTTCTTGGGAACAGGTTTTGATTGCCAATATTGAAGAGTTCGCACCAATAGTGTACACTCCCACTGTTGGTCTTGTGTGCCAGAACTATAGTAGCTTATTTAGAAGGCCCAGAGGAATGTACTTCAGTGCTGAAGATCGTGGGGAAATGATGCCTATGGTTTACAACTGGCCTGCTGATCAAGTAAGTTGTAGTAACTAGTAAGAGTACTTTTGGAAAGATTTGCATTGTACACTAATACATGATTTCCAGTTTTGGTACAACTAGTGATATGTGGTTTTTAGCATCTTTTTTTTTTGCATGATATTGTCCTCCTGTAAAAGTTTTATACTCAATTGTCAGCACTTTGTGTAAGAATTCAGTCTGAGGAACTTTACCATCCCTGGAGTGCGTGATCCGCCTGATGATTTTTGCATATTTATTAATGACACTATGCCTTCTCAATTTGTTTCAAATTATCAAGGGCAAAAGCAAGTGAAAATTGAGTATCTGAGATTATTGCAGGTAGATATGATTGTTGTAACAGATGGAAGTAGAGTTTTGGGTCTTGGAGATCTAGGAGTTCAGGGCATTGGTATTTCTATTGGGAAGTTGGATCTGTATGTCGCTGCTGCAGGGATAAATCCTCAGAGGGTATCTTTACGGCCTCACTAAAAACTCAGTTCTTTTATTTAACAATATAGTTTGAGCCCAAGCTTTGATTGATCTTAATAATTAATATATCTTTGTAAACGAAACTTGGTTCGATTGGTGTGCTTTTCATGTTTCTGAGGGAAGTGACAGTGTCTTCGGAACTAGGCTGATATTTTCAGTAAATTTAACTCTTAATTCTTTTGTGATATATTCCAAGTCTTTGTTAAAAGCAGTTGATTTCCATTTCAGTGCTTGCCTTCTTCACTCATGTGAACTCAGTTTGCTTAAGCAAAATTGTGCAGCTAAATTTGATGCTCGAGCTTTATGACTTGATTGATGTATTTCTTATATCTTAGGTACTCCCTGTGATGATTGATGTTGGGACCAACAATGAGAAACTTCTAAACGACCCATTGTGTAAGGACTAAGGATACAGTTTCTCAGTTATAAGTGAAGTTTACATGATAATTTTCATTTAACTTGGGCAAAGACTCATCATGGAATACTACTATTAGTTCTCTCCATTTGAAGATGACAGTATGCTGATAGAATTACCCATAGCTTGCCCCTCTCATTCCCTTGGCATAAATAAATACTAATTTAAGATGAAATCCAAAACAAACAATACATTTTAATCATTTTCAGACCTGGGACTGCCACAACGCAGACTCGATGGTGACGAATACATTGCTATTATTGATGAGTTCATGGAGGCTGTTTTCACTCGTTGGCCCAATGTGATTGTACAGGTGATAATTGCTGTTTGTGCTTTCCTACATGCTGCTGCTTAACTTGTAGTTGCACTTAACAAGGTGTTGGACATTTTCAGTTCGAAGATTTCCAAAGCAAGTGGGCCTCCAAGTTACTGCAGCGTTACAGAAATACCTACAGAATGTTTAACCATGACGTGCAGGTAATCGTTTACCTTGGTTCATGTGATTACAGATCAAGGTCTGAAGAACCTCTGAAATACAAATAGTTTGAAGACTCTTTCATTCGACTGACACTGTTCTTTAGTGTTAGGGGTCATTCGTCATTTCATGGAGCAGAGGTGGTCCTGGTTAACTTTAATATTAGATTTCTTTAGCATGTGCAATATTTTGGATTTCGACATTTTGGACCAAACTCTGGTCTTTCTCCAGGGTTTTGCAAAGTAACCTTTGTTCACATTTTCAATTTATAGGCACAATGTTAAACATAGTATGGGGCATGTTTGGGTAAACTAGTAAAGCTTGTAGATTGTCAAGTCAAATTCAACGACTGTGTTCCCAGGATTAGTAACATGCCTTCATCTCTTGCTTACTAGGGGCGACATGATAGTTGTAAAATTTACCCTCTGGGAGTTGAAAATTTATTATGATGATGCCCAATCGAGAGAGTTCATAAACTAGAAGTGAAAAGTTTGTGATGTCCAGATTCCATGATGGATGATCTTATTGTAGTTGAACTTGAGATTTTGTAACTGTGCGCCAATATATCTTTTTTTACTCACGTTCTACAATTGAAAACTGTTGCACACAATTGGTTGACCTTATGTTCATAAAATCATCTTCTTTTTTTGTAGGGGACAGCTGGAGTTGCTATTGCTGGACTTTTAGATTCTGTAAGAGCTCAGGGAAGGCCGATGATTGACTTTTCAAAGCAAAAGATAGTTGTCGCTGGAGCCGGAAGGTTTAAACCCAGCATCTGTCCATTTGTTTAGCATCGAACAGATGTGTTTCATGTGTGACTGAGACCTCTATTGAAATTTCTTTTTACAAGTGCTGGGATCGGAGTTCTTAATGCTGCGAGGAAAACGATGGCAAGGATGTTAGGAGACAATGAGTCTGCGTTTGAGAGTGCAAGTAGTCAGTTTTGGGTTGTTGATGCAAAGGTAAGGGTCATCTCAACGAAAGGCTATGGATATAAGCGGTGAAGATTGATTAACAAAATGTATATCATCCTGTGTGTGTGTGTGAGTATTGTTGAATAGGAAATATGTTAATATTTGAAGGTATAAGGTACATTTGATTGGCTTCTTTGTTATAGGGCTTCATTACTGAAGAGCGTGAAAATATTGATCCCGAGGTACTGCCATTTGCATGGAAGGTTAATGAGGCTAGCCGTCTAGGTTTAAGAGAAGGAGCGAGTCTTCTTGAAGTGGTCAGTGCTGATTGTGCTATTTAAACAAACTTACATCTTTCAATTGATTTCAAAGCTACATAAAAAATTCACAGTTCTTATTATTTTGTGTTGGCCTTCTCAAAGTCCCTTTCAAAATTATTAAATCAACTTAAGAAACTTTGTGAACTTGAATAACATAATTGAGTCTACCTGTTAAAACTTTTATTTGTTTATGCTACAAGGTGCAAAAAGTACAACCTGATGTATTACTTGGGTTGTCTGCTGTTGGCGGCTTGTTTTCGAAAGAGGTATCAGATCATGCATATAGACATGGGGTTTTCTTGGCACATTTTTTATATTTATGCTGCCCAACTTTTTCTTATCGTAAATGTTTATCTTAAACTATCTAGGTTTTGGAAGCTATGAAAAAATCAACTTCTACAAGACCTGCAATATTTGCCATGTCAAATCCTACTACAAACGGTACGGAAATTAGAAGCTTAAAATACTTGTGTTTCAACAAGAGTTTTATTCGTCTTTTTCTTCAACAGCTGAATGTACCCCAGATGAAGTCTTCTCTATTGTCGGTGAAAATGCCATATTTGCTAGTGGGAGTCCTTTTAAGGATGTCGTACTGGGTATGTCTAACAGTGAATTTAATTCACAAAATCATTCGAGCATCAGATACTCTGCATGTTCTTGATGCACTTATACTCTGACTCATATGCACTTATATTCAAAGTATTAATTATAGGCAAACTTGCGCCTTTGTTGAACTGGTTACACATATCATCAAATAAGACATGCGGCTTTGTGAGGGCGGGGAAGAAATAATTTATAGTTTGTATTCAAATGCTAATTGCGAAGCTGATTCATACTTACCTTCAGCAGTTTCAAATATAATCGTTTACTACTAGCATCCTCGCAATTGAACACAAAATTGGACTTGACTGATCTGAATCTGACCATGCAATACTCTTGCATGAGGAGTTAGATTGTCTTCCATCTCGGAAGATTATCATATACCTCCATGCAATGGTTTTGGCAGCGGGTCCATCTTGTGATCCTTTAACACCTTGCGTACTCTTCGATCTTATATATCTTAGTAATTATACTTTAGGCTTGTAAATATGTTGCAATTATTAGTATTAAATATTTTACATTACAGAAAATGGTCAAGTTGGTCATTGCAACCAGGCAAACAACATGTACCTCTTCCCAGGGTCAGTGCACTTGCCGCATCATGTTTCATTTCTTTTGGCCACTTCTCCCTAGCTGATGTTATGAATGACCCTTTACACTTGCAGGATAGGGTTAGGTACCCTCCTTTCTGGATCTAGTATTATTTCTGATAGCATGCTACAGGCAGCTGCTGAGTGGTATTCACAACATTCAATCTCTCAGCTTGCAGTTTACTTTGCTTTTAATGTTTGCTGCTTCGGATTTGCATGGCTGCTTATTTTTGCTTCCAGAATTCTAATTGTAGCATCTATGTACAGCCTTGCCACTTATATGTCAGATGATGAAGTTATGAAAGGGGTCATCTTTCCTTCAATATCCAGGTACCACCGAGTTATTTTATTGTTTTTTTTTTAAAAAAAGTGTTGAATTATATACTTTCGTATGTCCAGGATCCGTGATATAACAAAGAAGGTGGCTGCTGCTGTAATAAAAGAGGCTGTTAGAGAGGACCTAGCAGAAGGATACCGTGACATGGATGCCCGAGAACTGAGGAAACTCAGCCAGGTATTTGTCACAGGAAGTAATCCACAATTTACAAACTGCTTTACATGTTTCACTCTGAACCTCCTCCTATAATGGAGCCAAAAAGTCATGTGTTGACAAGATTCTGCATCAAAAATTCATCCGGAAAAGTCACAATACTTAATAGAACTAGAGCTCAGAAACCTGTACCAAACTTGATGATGATGGAAATTAAAATAATTTCACATGCTATGATGTGCAGGAAGAAATTTTGGAGTTTGTGCAGAAGAACATGTGGAGTCCCGAATACCCTACGCTGGTTTACAAGGAGGATTAACGGCCATCAGTCAACAACTAGTCCATCTTTCATGTACCATAAATCTTAGTATATTGAAGTGAGCTGTTGGATATCAACAGCAGGCCTGCTTCTTCAGCACATATCCGATCCCCGCTGCGACCGTTATCTAGTAGAACTCACCTCACTGTTCGCTCTGCATTTAAAAAAAAAGTTTTGTTGTAATGTGTAACGTTATTATTGGGTGAGGAGTAGGAGCAAGGTCGACTTAGTGTTGTGAGCTGAACCACTTCCGAGAGTCCGGTGTAGAGACCCCGTTGACTGTTCAATAAAACCGGGGATGTGTACGATGATCGAATAAGCGGGGTTTGTTTATGTTGAAATGATGTAGAGAACTTCTTGGATGTCAACGCCAACCAAGGGAAGGATGATCAGTGCCTCCTCCTGTTAGTGGCTTATAATGGATTGAACCTTATAATAAATGTGAATAACATAGTAATTAAAACCGGACCGGGAGTCTCAGTTTTCGGTTTGGGTTTGTTAGTTGAGCCGTCGGTGTAATTATTTATGTTTATAATATTTATAAAATTAATAGTAAAATTTGACAAGGATGATCTTGTGCTAGAGTGACTGTCATTTTCTTCATATGCCAAATTTGCTTAGAAATCTGTTTTTAAAGTAATTTGGTTAACTATGGTGAATAGTTTTTTCAGCTAAAAGATGATCAGCTTGTGCACCAGTGAGATCCATTTCTGATCTTATTAGCTGGGCTGGGATGACCTGTTTTTTCAAATATGGCCAAGTCATTACATGCCGTTTCACGATCAACCAACGGTCACCATTTCTATTTATTCAAACAGAAATCAACATTCCCAATATTATACAACAATTCCATATATATCATATTTATATTATACTTACCACATTTGTCCCATATGTATTTGACAACATATAAGCTACTTATTTAATTCAAACTATTGGAAGTTTTGAACGAGTTTTCCGATATTCTTAGATTTTTAATGTTTTACTTTTAGCATTTTAGCTGTTAAGGATGTTTTTGAAACTATCAAAATCCTGAAGCTTATCGAAATCAATTTTTTTTTAAAAAAATAAAATTTCAAAAATCATTTGAAATTATGTCAGTTAATCAATCAATTACTTAAATTCAGTTTTCTTACTGGATAAAGTTTCATATATATATATATAAAAAAACCCGATAATCTCGACTAATAAATTAGAATCCACGACAGACAGCCAGCCTTGTCGTCTCCTTTCTCCTCAGCTAGAGAGAAGCAGCGTCAATTCCACTCATTTTCATCCTCCTGGGGTAATCTAGGGTTTCGTGAGTCCCAGCAGCAGAAAAGCGCGACATGACGACGATGGAGAGCTTGATCGGCTTGGTTAACCGTATTCAGCGGGCCTGCACTGTTTTAGGAGATTACGGCGGCGCCGACACCACCTTCTCCTCTCTCTGGGAGGCTCTGCCTTCCGTTGCTGTTGTAGGCGGACAGGTCATCATGCTCTTTACATTATCTCTTACACGTGATGAGTGAGTGAGTGAGGCGTTAGGGCTTTGAGAGGTTTTTAGTGAGCCATGGATAGGAAAGAGTCGCCTCGCCTGAGAGTGTGATTTTAAGAGCGTAATTCGGTGTTCTTAAATGAGTTCTAAAGATAGTTTTGCGAATCCCCGTGAATTATACAAAATTGATTTGATGCTTACCATTTCAAATGTTGTCTGACCATTAGCTTCTTTCTTGTTTTCTTCACCAACAGAGTTCCGGCAAATCTTCTGTGTTAGAGAGCATTGTTGGTAGAGATTTTCTTCCTCGAGGATCTGGTCAGTGTCTGCCGCTGAGCAACTATCTTGAATTTCAACTGTCTCAGAATGTTGATATGTGATTGTGTTGAGACCTGCAGGAATTGTCACAAGAAGGCCTTTGGTGTTGCAGCTGCACAAGACTGACGAAGGAACACAGGAGTATGCAGAGTTTCTTCACATTCCCAAGAGGCGATTCACTGATTTTGGTACGTGAATTCTGTAACTTGTGATGCCAAGATTGGCTGTCACTGATATGGATAATTGAACTGAATAAAATTAATAGGTAAACAGTCTTCTAAATTGTAACTACCTCTAATGCTGTTGAAGTGATTGCTCATACTGATGTTGATTTGCAGCTGTGGTACGCCAGGAAATACAAGATGAAACTGATAGAATTACAGGAAAATCAAAGCAGATATCCCCTGTGCCCATTCACCTCAGCATTTATTCCCCAAGTGGTAAAACTAACTGGTC
Organism: Kalanchoe fedtschenkoi; assembly: GCA_002312845.1. Lineage (NCBI taxonomy): Eukaryota > Viridiplantae > Streptophyta > Magnoliopsida > Saxifragales > Crassulaceae > Kalanchoe > Kalanchoe fedtschenkoi. The sequence continues at coordinate 1,326,238 of NQLW01000033.1, read as the reverse complement.
TACTTTCCCATGGCATACATCTGAGTGGGAGTTTGTTTTACATGTTTTACAAGTTACTCTATCTAATTTCTGTGCATTCTGATGTCATCTCATCCTAACCTCTGGGAGTTTCTGCTTGCAGTTGTCAATTTAACTTTGATTGATTTGCCCGGTTTGACAAAAGTTGCTGTTGGTATGTGTTGACAATGGTTCCTTTTCATGTTTAAAGGTTTTTGTTTATTAAAAATTTGATCCATTGTCTATTGATTACTTTATGATGCAGAGGGGCAGCCTGAAAGTATAGTTGAAGATATTGAGAACATGGTCAGAGCCTATGTGGACAAGGTAACATTGAATCTCATTTCTGACCATGTTTTTTTTTTTGCTATCTTTTCTACTCAGTTTTCCCACATTATGGCTGTGTGAAGCATATCAGCCTGTGTTTAATGCTTTAATGGCAGTTGCCTAATAGTCCTTTGGATTATTAAAATGTAGCCAAATTGCATTATATTAGCCATCACACCTGCCAATCAAGATATAGCAACCTCTGATGCCATCAAGCTTGCAAGGGAGGTGGATCCAGCAGGTACTCTGCTGGTTATTCCTATTCCATTTGTAGTAATTAATGTCCTATTCAATTTATGTAGCTAATTTGAATAATATGTATATGCTTTCTTGAATAATCGATGCAGGGGAAAGAACTTTTGGGGTTTTGACAAAACTAGATTTGATGGATAAAGGAACAAATGCTGTCGATGTGAGTGGTCTGTTCGAATTCTCTTTTCCATATGTATAGTTGAACAACTCATAGTTTTATTGATTGCTTTTGAATGTAGCCAGCTAAATCTTCTTCCGCTGGTATGATGCAAGTCATTGTACAAATCTATCAGTTGACATTGACATTAAAGTATTTGATTCCTTTTTATTTTCTACCCTACCTCAAACTTTTTCCAATTTGTTTGTTTGTAGGTCCTTGAAGGAAGAGCTTATAAACTACAACATCCATGGGTGGGTATCGTCAATAGATCACAAGCTGAAATTAATAGGAATGTTGACATGATTATTGCAAGACGTAAGGAGCATGAATACTTTGCGACCAGTCCTGATTATGGACATTTAGCCAATAGAATGGGCTCGGAATATCTTGCCAAGCTTCTTTCCAAGGTGTGTGCATATTGCATTATTGATATATATGTTGAATTTCGACGTTAAAATCAAAGCTTAATCCAAGTACATGCTTCTTTCAGCATTTGGAATCTGTCATCAGAGCACGCATACCTAGTATATTATCCTTGATAAATAGAAGCATTGATGAACTTGAGGCAGAGATGAATCACCTTGGACGGCCTATAGCTGTTGATGCAGGGGTGAGATGCGACTCTATTGGATAAGGTTCACAAATGGGAAGTATTAAATTGCTAACCAATATTATCAATGTTAATATATGCCTCAGGCTCAACTTTACACGGTATTAGAACTTTGCCGTGCATTTGACAAAATTTTCAAGGAGCATCTTGATGGAGGGTAAGTAAATAATTTGTGTATGTTTCTTTTCTCTGCGAAGGTACAAACTAATAATTAACCTTAGTTTAAATTTGGTAAATCTAACAGAACACGTCTATTTGATGTTCTGAATAGCTCATGGTTAACACTGTGTCTTCATTTCTGGTATTGGTGCAACCATTCATTGTCATTTTTATCTTGGTTCACTTTGTGAATACCTTGGCCTACTGCGTCTCAGGCGCCCTGGAGGTGACAGAATATATGGGGTTTTCGATAATCAACTTCCTGCTGCTCTGAGGAAGCTTCCTTTTGATCGTCATCTTTCTTTGCAAAATGTGAGGAAAATTGTCTCTGAGGCAGATGGTTACCAGCCCCATCTGATTGCCCCTGAGCAAGGTTACCGCCGCTTAATTGAGGGAGCCCTAAATTATTTTAGGGGTCCTGCAGAAGCCTCGGTTGATGCTGTAAGTCTGGTGTTATGATTGTCACTTGTATCCATGGTAATATTTGAAGTATTGAAACATTGTTATTTAGAATACTTTTCACTGACCTTCCATTGTAATGTAGGTTCATTTTGTATTAAAGGAACTTGTCAGGAAGTCGATTGCAGAGACTCAAGTGAGCCTCAGTTAATTGAGTGCTTATTTATCTTCGACAGATCTGAAAACCACATCTTGTTTTCTGCACTCAAATTTTTTCTTTTCTGGTTGAATTCAATAGGAGTTGAAGCGTTTTCCAACTCTTCAAGCTGAATTGGCTGCGGCCGCCGGTCAAGCTCTTGAGAAGTACCGCGAAGATAGTAAAAAGACTGTCATCCGCATGGTGGATATGGAGTCTTCATACCTTACAGTGGAATTTTTTCGTAAACTCCCGCAAGAAGTTGAGAAAACTGGTAACCCTGGAAACCCAGCTGCCCCTGGAATAGATAGATATTCGGAAATGCATTTCAGGAGAATAGGGTCAAATGTGTCATCTTATGTGAACATGGTGTCGGAGACTCTGAAAATCACAATTCCAAAGGCGGTGGTTCATTGTCAAGTCAAGGAGGCCAAACAGTCATTGTTGAACTTTTTTTACACGCAAATCGGAAGGAAAGAGGTACGTCCGGTGTTGGTACTCTTGATTTTGCAGCCCCTTTTTTTCTGAAAGGAAACTTTAATAGGCAAGGATCATATCAATCAACTTGTTAGTTTTGATGCAGCTGAGTTCTTATGGTTTGTCCGTGAACATTTCAGGGTAAACAGCTTGCGCTCTTACTGGATGAGGATCCTGCCCTGATGGAGAGGCGTCTTCAATGTGCCAAGAGGCTTGAACTGTACAAGTCAGCCCGGGATGAGATCGATTCTGTTGCATGGGCAAAATAATATTGAATCTCTGCCGTGGCCATGCAAATGAGGTTTAAGCACATGCTTTGTACTGATTGTATTATGTATATGTTGTAGCTATTGCAAAGAGATTTAAGGACTTATATCTATCAGTTAGTGTGTTGAATTGGCTGCCCGTGTGTGAAAATTCGAGTCTGATAATTATATTGATTGGTTTTGATTCCAAATTGATATGACCTGTCTGGCTAGTGAAATTATTGACTTTGGCTATAATTGTGGTTCCTAATCTGCTAGTCTTGCTGGTTGGTCATCAATCATGCCTGAGTAATGAGTCCAAGCCCGATCCAAGTATTAATTGGTTTTTTCAATACATGTCTAAGCTCGAACTCATTAAAATTTAATGAGTTCGAGTCGAGTTCAAGTTTACTCCGAGCATTTGGAATGATGTAATATGAAGTTTAAACATATATGATAAATGAGTTTTTAAATGAGTTTGATCGAATTTTAAACGAACTACTCACTTTATTGACCACTAATTTTAAAGATTTACAAAAAAGTTCTTAGTTGATTTCATAAATGAATCTTGCACAAGTTGTAAACGAGTTTAAATCGAGCTTTTAAATGAGTCCATAACCGAGCTGTTCACACAAAAACGAGTCGAAATACCTCAATGTTCATGTTTAACTCGTTTATTTAAGCGTCCATAAACAATTTCAAATGGTAAACATACATTAACTTGGACAGAATTAATGTCGGTTATTGTAGTTATCTTCACTAATTTCGAACTCTTAACTCTTGTTAGGATAACGTGATATGTTTGAATTTGAGTTACATTTTAACATAAATCGGTAAATTCTCTAATTTTTTAATGTAAATATCGAGCTTTTAGTGAGATTCTTATTGAGTTTCTTAGCGAACATAAACAAGTCGAACACCCCTTGTTCATGTTTGGCTTGTTTATTAAACGAGATTAATATTATTGTTCGTGATGATTGACTCATTTATTAACGAACGAGCTTGACCGAATTTTTTTACAGCCCTATCATCAACAACAACAATATAGAACAATGGGCGTCAAGACTTGGCTGGCTACTGGCTAGTGGTTGATAGTGTAAACTGTTCAAGCCTCTTCCAGAAGCTGTGCAGGGTTTCTCAGTTCTTCCATCACCACTGGCGTTCGTGTCAATGAAGAAATCCACATTAAGATGGCAAGTCAATTTGGATGTGTATGTATGATAATAATACACATGTCTGAGATTGACTAATTACCTTGAAGACAAATGGAAGCTCATGCGAAAAACAAAGAAGTTCCAGACCCTTTAGATCTGGTGTGGTATGGTTCTTGAAGTGTTTTGGTAGCCCCCAGCACTGCCATTGACAGCAATCATACAGCAGTAGGCCTTGGCGCGTTGGTGACTGCTGTGAGCTCCAAGCCATGGCCTTCCATCCATTTAAACGTTCTGTCCATCCATACCCACAATCTATATAAAAATATTATGATAGTGGTAGGGTAGGGTCTTAGAATCCAGGTATGGAGAAGAAAGAAGCATATTGCTCGAACACATTATATTTTATTTCTACTTTTTCTTGAAGCTTCCTTGTTATCCAAGAATTGAGGTGGAAATAGAAAAGGAGAAGTAAAGACATCTTAATGATACAATGGTCATTAATTACCTCTCACCTTTGAAAAAAAAGAAAGCTTTAATATTAAGTTATAACACCTTTTATACAGTGCAGTAGGAGCTGTACTAAGATTTCTTGATCCTGGATTCAAGCAACTGTTTGATGCCCTTCTCCACTCTCGTCCTGAGGAAAGGGTAAGGGAGTTTTTGAATTACAGTCGCAGCAAAGGAGAAGATGAGGGCCTCTCTGACTGTTTCCAGGTCCACGCCTCGAGCTCTGAAGTAGAAGAGTTGGTCTTTCTCCAGGTCGCTTATAGCAGCTCCATGGGAACACTTGACATCGTCTGCAATAATTTGGAGGTTTGGTTTTATGTTAACTGTTGCACGAGGTTCTAGGAGGAGACTTCTGGTCAGTTGTCCGGCATCTGTCTGCTGGGCGAATCTGAAAAACAAGGTTCAGTACACAGAGAGAGTACCCTTTTCAGCATCTTTTGGCAATTCAACTATTGCTGATAAAAACGTAATACAAGGGCCTACATTAAGATTACTCTCAGAACACCATTCATCAAGTGCACATTGACACAAAACTTCCACACAGTGGGCAGACAACTTGACGACACCAGCTGACAAGATATCCTTAAAAAACCACTGCAGATGTTACAGCCTACCAACACAACTATAGTACACCATTTACTATCATATATCTGACGAGGGACATAGTTTCTGAGAGAAATTGAATGGGTCCTCACTGTCACTGGCCATTCTGTTCAATAAATGTATTAAAATTTTTTTGCATAATGTCTGCAATGGATTTTATCTGAACTCACAGTATCCTTTTCACACGCTAAGTATGATAAATCCTCAACGGAATTCACTTTCCCCATAATATATAAATCACTAATTACATCTGAGATTATATGTTCATCAAATAACAATTTGATCTAAGCTGAATTAATGTTCAACCGATCATCATAGGAAGGTTTTTACTTGAGATCCTGCTGAACCTTAATGGTCAACATTAACTACAACTACCTATAACATAGGATTAGAACCAATATTGCCATCAAATTAAAAAGATATCACATACAGATTACACTTCAGAAATCATAAATACTACTGAATATAAATAAATGAAGGTCAGATGTTACCTGTTGACCTGGACATTCCCGTCAAACACAGCCTGTCCATCTGAATGAGCTACTATGCATTTGTGTAACTGTCGTGAAACACCTCGAGGATGGTCCAAAACTATCTTACTGTGCAGATCCTGGGTCTGATCGGAAACACATAAGTGAAATGTTGACAATTCTGTTATAGTATCAGGTCCCAACTGCTTAACATGAACATTATGTCTGCTCAACTTCCCCCCACTGCTTATCTCGACAAGCTTGTATGTACTGGCAGATTCCTGCACAAACCATTCTTAAGAAATCTAAAACGAAAGCAAGCAAAAGGCTTACAAGGACACCAACTACTATTGATATAAAACCAGACAACCCATCTTGTTCTCACAGTATAATGCATTCACACTCCCGAAAAAAATAGATTTACAGTATCCGCGTCCGCTCTGCCACACATGAATGATGCTTAGAAAGTCCAATCCATACAAAGTCCAAACTGGGGATTCAGGTGTAGCAGATTCTCCAAGTTTCTTGACAATGTATAGGCACATTTCTTAACTGACTACAAAAGTACAAATTATCAAATGTACCTGCCTCACTGAAGTCCATTTGATATGAGCAGCATTCAAAGACTGACTCTGCGTATAAGAATGCTCAACTTTTGCTCCTTCACCCACTACGAACTCAGTCACGGAGTTGGACCAGTAACTCCCGTTGCCCTCTCCAGCAGCCATGAACTCCTCAACCACACCAATCTCCCCGCCATTATCCACCATCACAAGTACTCTCGGGTTCGAAACCGGCAGCTTATCATCTCCAGAAACAACAACGGACGATGAATAGTACCTCAAATGTAACGGCTTCTCAACTACAAAACCCTCCGGCACATAAACCACCAACATATCAGGAGCGCCCACCCCATTCAGCGACCAGAATAGATCCCTAACTTCGAACGCCGCCACGTAATCGCTCACCCTCTTCGCCAAAGCTTCATTCTTTTCCAAATCCAGACTCGATAACATCCCGATGCACACACCATACTCCAAACCCAATCCGGACAAATCGGATAACGAACTGGCAACGTGGCCGTCGACAATCACGAGGATTGGCATTTCTTCATCCTTTTCGACCACCGGAGGCGGCGGAGGGAGGGAGACGGGGCTGATATTGACGCTCTTGATAATCGAAGTATCCGTGAAGCGGAAAGGTTCGTCCTTTCGAGACGGCCATGGAGTAGACAACAGCGATTCGGATGAAGCGTCTCTTAGAGTCTGAAGCGGCGCCGGAGCAGAAGTAGACGGGAGTGAATCCTCAAGAATCTCGGCGACCTGGAGAACGAAAGGGTCGGAGAGTGAAGCAGAAGCTCGAATCAAGCATTTTCCGTCTATAGGTCTTGGCCGGAGTCCAATCCCAAATCTGGAAATCCGCTTGGATGATGACGGCGATAATCGAAGATGTGGACTGAAAGCAGTCGAAGCTGCCATCGTCATCGATTTGCTGCAGAAAAGTATTCGCTGGCAACCCGAAAGGATCACAAGGTCCGTGTTCAACGAAGCAGGGAACAAACGACACACTAATCCGTGTTTCTAACTGATCAAAGGTAAAACGACGACGCTCTGAATGTGATTGGGCGATGCACGGCTGGCAGGGGAGCAACGCAATAACTCTTGCGTGCACCGGGAGCAGTGACGAAGTCGTTTTGACTCAGCTCAAAACGACGTCGTTTTAAATATTTATACACATTATTCATATAAATAGAAAATAATTTTAAGGAATTCAAAAAAATTGTATAAAAATCAGTAAAATTTTTAAAAAAATATCAATTTGATTTATAAATATTAAAATTATTAAAAAATTATAAATTCATTTTTTCTAATTTATATACATTAAAATATTGAAGCAATTCTAATGAATATGAAAGTAAAAATAATGAATATAGACCATAAAATAATCTGATAAATATAATAGCAATTGCAATTCTGATGAATATATAAGCAATTCTGATGAATATTGAGGTATTTCTGATGAATATGAAAGCAAAAATAATGAATATCGAGCATAAAATAATCTGATAAATATATGAGCAATTATGATGAATATATAACCAATTCTGGTGAAAATCGAGATATTTATGATGAATATGAAAGTAAAAATAATGAATATAGACCATAAAATAATATGATAAATATATGAGCAATTCTGATGAATATATAAGTAATTCTGATCAATATCGAGACATTTTTTATAATATGGAAGCAAAATTAATGATATATACCATAAATTAGATAAAATATGAATTTGTAAATTTTTTTATTGTTTTAATCTTTATAAATTAAATTGGTATTTTTTAATTTTTTTTGAATTATTTTTAAATTTTATGGGTAGTGAATAATAGTGTTCAAAACGACGTCACCTCCGGGAGCACGCAAGAATTTACCGGGTGCAACCGGTATGATGTACTCGTAAACAAATCTAATGAATTGGAGGATGTTGAAACGAAGATAATTTACGTCTATCATTTGAGTTAAATAAGATATTCAATTTATTTATGAATTGATTTAAAAGTTCGATACAAATTCATTTATAACTCCTTTATATTCAATTACAAAATTTTTACAAATTTATAAAGTTAATGATTAATTAACTGAAATTATTTAACGAGTAACTTGTTTACAACTTAATCAAACTTGTTTAAAACCTCATTTATCACATAAATTAAATTTTATATTAGATTAAATTTTGAATTGAACCAACATGAACAATTCAATATCGTTCTCGGCTAAGAGGCGGCCTATTATGCTATTCGGGTGGATCCGAAACCGACCCGTAAAGCTGCTGCGGAGGAAGCATTCTTGTCCATCCGTGTGAAGAAAAGCCCAAGAGGTTTCGGCAGCTGAGAAACATCCGAGGATGACGCTGGTGTGCGTGGTCGCTTCGTCATCGGTGCCGTCGACGAGCTCGTTAGTGTTATCATGTGATTTGATTCCTACCCATTCGGTGAAACGTCCTTGGCTTTCATGGACTTCGTCGTTTCCGCAGCTGCAAATCTCCTCCAATTCGGTTGCCACTCCGTTTAATCCTGTACCAAAAAAGGTAACTTTTTTTTTGTTCTGATAGATTTCTCTCGATTTGCGTAAACAATGGGCTTCGTGTTAGCTTCGCTTCTCGTATTAGGTGATTCAGAGAAGTGGATTGTAGTTTGGGCACACCTGAAGTTCTGGAACTCTTATAACAGTGTGTTAAGGTTGTGAAATGCTGATCATTTTTTTTGCTTTCTGGAAATTTTGGATAAATGCTGCTTGAATAAATAGAGTTGTGTTATGTCGGAAGTCCAAGGTGCTGGCTGACTTGATAGTTTCTATGTTTGGGGTGTTGATGAAATTGCTGTTATCCTTTCCAAACCATCGGCAGGACTTTAAGCAGCGGCGGCAAGCGCAATGTTCTTAGAAATAGTGCGGTGTGCAGCTTTGATGTTTAGCTGGGTATCCGTAGTTGCCACTTGTATGGCTCAAATTCATGCCATTTTGTGTATTGAGCATTTTGTGCTCATTGTGTTTCTCATATAGCAACTTGTTTTCATTATACCAAGCTATGAGATTAGAATTTCAAATGCATAGTTTGATTATGCTGAGCAGTGCGTAGAATTGAAATTTAATTTTGCCGTTTTGATTCAAACAGGGAGCAATAGTCTGTGCTGCCTGGACAAGGCGGTCTCGAAGCGAGGCTGCGAAGAAACCAAACAAGAAATCATGGAAACAAAGAACGGACATGTATATGCGGCCGTTTATGCTCAGCGTTTTCATCTCTAAGCGATTTGTCTATGCGAAAGTTATGCACAGGGGGACCAGCAAAGTGATATCAGTAGCCACGACTAATGCAAGAGACTTGAGGAACTCCTTGCCATCCCTCACCGACCACAATGCTTGCAGAGTGATTGGGAAGCTGATAGCTGAGCGCTCAAAGGAAGCAGACGTTTTTGCCTTGTCATACGAAACCAAAAAAGATGAGCGCGTAGAAGGTAAACTTGCAGTCGTGCTCGATACTATACAAGAAAATGGCATTATATTTGTCTAAGCTTCTTAGAGTTAAATAAACTTGCAATTTTGTTGTGGAATAATATAAAGCTAAGGAGAATGGTCAGGTGAGGGTGAGCCATTGTGTTTTAAGTCTATCTGTACCATCTGGAAGCATGGTTGAAACTTTCTGGGAGTAAAATTCCTGATGTGATGTAAGATGTAATTTAGCTGCCAACTATTTAAAACATTGTTGTTTACCTTAATATTAAGGCCCACACGTGCTATTATGTTATATTCCGTTATTTCACCATTCCATGTTGTTGGTCTTCAACTAAGAGATCATCAACGCCCTCCTAATTGACTAGATTCGTTAACTTTCCACCTCAAGTTAGGTAAGCTGGTTCACCGATTTGTGCCTTGATTCAAAGAGAGCACAATAGACGTAGACTTAGACCCATAGCTCCTACTGTTAATATAGTTAGATCTACATTCAAAACCAATTGGTTATGAGTGAGGGAGACCAACTATATAACAGGATCGTCTGAGAGCATGTAAAGGGCGATGTGGGATAGTCACTGCTCAACACCCACCCTCACTTGCTAGAGCTTCTGATAAGGGCAGTAAGTGGGGACCTCGTGCGGAGAAGATAACCGTCACGGGTTTTATACGAAGAGTGAGACGAAAACCCACTCTGATATCATGTTAATATAGTTGGATCTACACTCAAAATCAATTGGCTATGACTGAGGGAGCCCAACTATATATCAGGATCGCCTGAGAGCATGTAAAGGGCGATGTGGGATAGCCACTACTCAACACCTACCAATTCAGATCACCTAAGCAATTCAAATATGTATTGGTGTTTTCCACTTGCCAAATGTGACTCCAACAGTGGTCAGGTATGTCACTTTAAATGCTTTTTGTAGTTGTTAGAAGCTGCAGCACCAGGATCAGATGGCAGTTGTAGCAATAGGAATTGTTTTGGTAGTGGCTTTAACCCTGGTGGTCATGAAGCTCTTCCTGGAGAAGCAACATGAAGCCTCCAGGTTTGACGCAGAGCTCAATAGCAACTACGGCTCATGCTTCTGCGTTGTGTGCCTGAACGACCTTTCCCATGGCGACAAGTTTCAGCAGCTGCCCAAGTGTGATCACTGCTTTCATGCTGACGGCATTGATGCGTGGTTTCAGTCATCTGGCTCTGCTACATGCCCCCTGTGCAGAACCCTGGTTTTTGACCATCCTCCTACCAATCAAACTGGCAGCAACCATGGAAATTGTTTCTCGAAAGGTTTAATGTCTGCAGTAGTTGTTTCAGTGGCAGAGTTTTTGTTTAGTAAAGTTGACAACAGTTACTTACATTAATTAATACATAATCTTGATTTTCATGAAATCATCAGTTTCAGGTAAGATAGCTTTGGCTGACATAGTTTTTGCTTCTATCAATGTGACAACAGTATCAGCCATGCTTCATTTGTGAGCTTTGCCAAATATTCATATACAAGTCACCAAATGACATCCGATTTTGAGGTTTAAGTTGGGGCGTGGATAAGAGTGTTCCCAACAAAATGTAGGGGGTCGTAAGTCTTATTTATTGGTCTTGTTGTGGTAGATGATGATAGGCGATTTCGATCAAATTCGTACCATACTTTCACCTGGTTGTGGTTTCTAGTCCATCTTCAGATTTGTGAATCCGACATTCTGATGAGCTCATTGTTTGAGAGCATACTACGTGTTTTTGATATCAAAGATTGATCAGAAGATAGTAAAGTCATACCCACTACTACTAATTCTGTTGAGGAAACATAGCCTATTGGTAGGGGTGCACATAAAAGATAAACAGGTCAGGACCGGAAGATAAACCGGATCGATTGATTCCGATCCAGTCTTCGATTCACTGTTTTGTTGATTCCAGTTTCGGGTCCGGTCCGGTCCAAACTGGAAAATTTCGGTCCGGACCAGAATGGACCGAAATGGACCGGTTTCACCATTTTTAATACTTTTAATATAATAATTAAATAAATTTTACTTAATATATAAATAAAAAAATATTTTTTATTACTATTCGAATAAAAAGTAACTATTTTTTATGAATCCGGTCCAAACCGGTCCGGTCCAGACCAATTTGGAACCGGTCCGGTCCGGTCTTCGGTCCTTAAGAAATATCGATTCCGATTTCGGTCCAAATCGATTCCGGTCCGGTCCGGTTTTGGACCGGTGTACACCCTACCGATTGGAAGCGGTCTCTTTAATATGGCAGAGAATATATGCTGAAGAAGTTAATGTAAAAGAGGGAATATACAAAATATGGGAATTTTTTTTGTTTTTTTTGAATTTTGGCCCTTTCTCATGCTAATCTTTCTCGAATGGCATCCCTTAATAAAAGTTTATCAAATTGACATATTTTTAAGCCTGGACATGATTTACATAGTGTACTGATGGTGCAACTAAGTCAGCACACAAGTGGATAAAACCCAATTTAAAACTGAATCTAGACTTAATCAAGACACAATTTCAAACGGCGGCCGGAGATTAAATCTTGCACCAGGTTGAAACTGAGTTTGGATTGTTGGAGAAAGTATGCTCTCTGAACGTTTTTGCACAATCGAGCTGAGATTTCATATCACGGTTCGACTCCAACTGCCGTTTCGAATGACAGTTTAGGTGGATGATGCGATGTCGTTTGCTCAATACTTAGTTTTAGTTAAGATTGTTTTACTTATTTTATTTGCTCAATACTTGGTTTTACTTAAGGTTATTCATTACTTAAGGTTGTTTTATTTATTTTGTTTGCTCAATACTTAGTTTTACGTAAGGCTATTCATTACTACTTTGTACACAAACATTTGAAACTAATGAATAAGAAACATTTGAAATTAATAAAAAATAATTTAGTTGTAAGAAACATTTGTAAGTAAATAACTAGTTAGCTAATAAGACAGAACAAGTTTTAGTTGAACTGTTTGAAAGTTCCAAGTCTCTAGTCACTACGTACGAGGAGTCCAAGGCCCATTCATAACTCTACGCGCTTCGATTGTCTCGACACTTGCTAGATATCTTCCTGCTCCTGGGTCAACTATGTGACCTGTGATGGACCCTGACCCTGGCCATCATTATGGAACTCATTGTCTGAATCAGCCTCAACAGATGACAGTGGCAAATTTGAAACAATGAATACAAGAATGCTAGCAATATATATAAAGTTTTAATAATATACAGATACTTATCCAGTGAAAAAGTATTAGCAGGTAATCTAATGGTCTCTGGATCAATCCTCAGCTGAGTAGCATCATTGACGCCCTCTAACTTGTTATAGCAGGTGTGAAAAAGTCGTGCATGATCCTCTTCATATGCCAACTAGCATCACTGGCGAAGGTCTCGGCAGCAACCTTAGAGCTATGCAATAATGACAGGACCTGCAAATGCATGAAAATAACTAATTACGAATATACCAAAAATATTAAAGAACAAGTTAATTACATTATTATATTAAGCAGCAGTGCATTGCGGTCAGGTGCGGAGGCTTGGTAAGTAAGGACCTGAAAAATGGGCAGCTAAATGATGCGGCGAGTGATCTTGTGGTACCGGTCGGTGCTCTCCCACAGAGCGCTCCGCTTGTACTCCTCGGCTCCCTTCATGACATACTAATCACGTGCGTCCCACAACGCGATCGACTCAATGTGCTTTACTCTCCAATCACGTTTTTCTTTGTTTCAGGAAACTCCATGCAGCTCTTTATGGCCCTGTCATGTTCTGTCTAGTATCTGAGGCTGCCATTAGAACTGGCGAGACACCCAGCTGGGGTAGTGCCACTCCACAACGGAAAAGCACACCAATGTAACCTCGGTCATCCATATCTGGCTCTCGATAGGTCGAATGAGCTAAGAGCCTGGAGTCGCTCTGGTGTATAACGTTTTCAGCACAACTCCATCGAACTCTATTTGTTAAGTTGATCTCGGTAGAAGATCGGGGCCTTACTGAGTGACTGTCTATACGCCCTTATACCTCCTCAACGACTATTGTTAGAATAATGAGTGTTATAACATTTATTTTAAAATAATATCATAAACTATAGTCCAAGTGCGTAAAAAATACTTGTATGCAGTGGATGACATTATCATCGAATCACCCTCCTCGATCTCCTCCCAAACAGCCCGATCTGCTAACGTCATCTTGCTCGGTTGGTCTAGCGACATCCTCTCCTAGGTCTATAGTTGTAGCATAAGAACCGCTCTCCCAAACTGCTTGTGTCATCCGACACAACCAGAATACACCTACAGATATAGTTGAGACAGGACAGTTGCTTCCCAGCTATATAGGTGCGATCCACCCATATCGTGTAGTAGAGGTAGATAATGAAAATTGATGACATTACCGGTCATGTTAACCAGTAATGACGATGAGAGCATGCACATGATGTAAGCGCATGTATACCGTTCAAGTGTAGTGTTGTCGGCATCATTTTGGAGGGTGTGTGCCTACTGAACCAAGTTATGCGCACAACACTCGGAGATCGTTCTCTCTCTAGATTTTTACCGAGCAGCTGGATGCTTTCCTCGATATAGTCAATTTTCTGCTCTATCTCAGTCACTACACGACCATCAAATGGTAAATCGGTTAGCAAAGAGACATCTTGTAGCGTGATGGACCCAGGTGATCCATCATCGTCAGATCATAAAGGTCAGCCTCTGATGTCTTCTTGTGTCGCCTCGTCTTAGAAGACTCTAATCTATCCCCGCCACGACCTCCATCTAGACGACCATGCTCGGCATATCCTCCATCTCCACATCCACGATCTCCACGACCACCTCACCTTGGCCTTGCTCAACACATCCACGATCTCCGCAACCACGCGTAGCACGTCCACGATCCCCGTCTCCACGATCTCACTCTCCACGACTAACACTGGAACCAGAAATACCATGAGTCCAAATCATGTTTCTAGTATCGGCAAAAAAAGATATTTCATGAAGGGTAAATACTTAATGAATAGTCATACACTTAGGAAAACATTAAGTAGTTCTACTTATAAAAAAGTTCATAGCATTTCTTGGACCTAAAATAAATGCAAGCTATTATATTATAAAGGTTCGAGCATAAGTTCACATGTTGCACGATTTTGACCCGCACCCTTATAGAATTCACATATATTCTGCGTTCAAACCAATCTAGAAGATGATCCAACTTGAAGCCGGTCTCCTACTCCATCCATCTAATTCCTCCGTCTCCGTGACTAATTTCAACCCCTTCCCGGAGGCCGTTTCAGATGAGGATTAACAACATAGCGTAGACTCATCCACTCATCCCGGTACGCTTGATCAGGAACTAGATAAAATTATGACGCCCACGTTTGACGATATGCACTCATAAAATAAATAAGAGTACTTGTTCAGATGCATCTTCGCACACATAGCAATAACGTGCGAACATGGATAGTGAAGGAGTTGAACATAAGTTCCTAGTTGCATATTCACGACCTCGATAACTGTTTTCCTATAAATCTAACTTCTCTTATACGACGAGAATGATTATACACGGTTACCTTTTGTGTGGTGCACTGTTTGACTATTTCCGCTATATACGTCTCTCGATCAAGGGAGAGAAGTGTTTATCATGATTGGGGAATTTCTATCTTTGCTTCATGAAGTACTTATTTGTTTGTTTTATAGTATAATGAACCATCACCGTTATGGACATATCCCGTATACCCTTTATAACCTAGTTGAACACCTTAGTTGCGTTCGTTGTCATTGAACCCAAATGTCTTTCGAACTAGTCATACGCTATAGCTCATTTATCCATGGGCGTGTCGTGCAACCATTGAATGATACGTTCGTTCCTCCCCAAGAGTTGAATCAACTTCCCAAACTTATCGTTGAAAGTCGTAGGTTGCATCTAATAAGCAATGACACCCAATTCATCTTTCATCTTTGTGAAATGAACTTTTCTAATGAGATTACTTTGAAAGTGTCTACAACAAACTATATAGTATGCTCTAAGGGGACCCCAGTCAGGCATTGTCATGACTTCAAAATCCCTGCATGCTGATATGAAATAACACACAATTGATCTTTGTCGGTCACACCCATCCAAATGCAGCTCATAAACCACTCTCAACTATCAGCATTCTCACTCTCCACCAAAGCATATGCTATCAGAACCACTTAATTTTTTACATCTAAAGAGACCGCAACTAGCAATGTTCTCTTCCACTTCCCATACAAATGTGTTCCATCAACTGATAATACATGATGACAGTGTTTGAAAGCCTCAATTTCTGGGGCAAATGCTTAGAACACCCTATCCATGCACATTATTTTAGAATCCATTGGTATAGTGCACCAGTACACAACTATCCTAGGATTCAACTTCTGAAGCATATGCATGTACGTGGGCAAAACCTCAAACGACTCATTCCAATCACCAAACAAGTTTTCCATTGCCTTCAGCCACCCTTTCCAAGCTTTCAAGTAAGAAATCTCATATTCCTACGACTTTTTGAAATTATTAACAATCTGCCCAGGAGAAATCCATAAATTTTCTCTAACGAACTCCACCATCTCAAATCCAATAAAGTTTTTATTCAAGTGGATGTTGTCATTAGGACTCATCCGATTCACTTGTGTGTGGTCCTTTACAGACACTCGCAACAAACATCAACGATCTCTTCTTCTTAACAATCTGTAGATGCCATTTGCAATTAACACCATATTCTCCATCCATTCAACACTTGAAGTTGAGTAAATCCGGATTTTACTTAGCAACTCTATATTCCACATAATTTTTGAGAGAGTACACTTGAGAAGCATGAACCGCATAATCCTTAGATAGGTGCCCCTTCTAAAATTCGCCATCACCGGAACTATTATATAGCAAAGACATCTAATAGCCAGATAATTTAAATATTCAGGTCTGCACTCGCAGTCATCATAATCTACTGGATTCAAAGCTTGTTCGGTCTCAAAATACTCACTTGGTTCACCGTGAAACCCACCATCATTGTCATTATCAGTGTTTAGACCATCTTCAGGCTCACAATCAACATCTTCTTTGGCAAGCAAATTATATGCTGAATTATCCGCCTCATGCTCATACTCATTGTTATCTCAATCTAGGTTTACTAATTGTTCATCGTCATACTCATCTACCACTGGATTATTAAGAGTCTTTGACGTTCCCATAAAAATATCATTAAAATTCAAATTATTAGTCGTCATGGGTACTAAATGACAATCATCACACATTTATAAAAAACATTACTCACAAATACCTATTAAACAACTAACAAAATGGTAATGTCAAAACAAAACATAAATATCAACCTAAAGAGAATTGATCTGATAACATCATAACCATTTTTGCTAACAAACAACAAATTCAAAGCCTCCTCCTAATACTAAAAATTCACACAAATCCTAAACTATAAATTCACTAACAATCCACAAAGAACTCAGCTCCTATCATGATTTCATCAAAAATTATAACATCAAAACAAGCATGTCAATATTCCTCACAAGGCGGAGCCAGTCCAAAACATTGACCTTGCCAGATCAAGAAATCTAATTCAAAGGGAAATTGGATAAACTTACTTTTGTTGATGAAACAGAAGAAAAATTGATGAAATTAAACTACTTCAAACAACGGGACAGACGAGATCACCAGTGGTATGCTCGTGCATTAGACATCTTACCGAAACGTAGTTGAATATCCGACGGATCAATAGTCATCATAGCGTCTTCATTCAAGTCCTTCAACTCACTTCGACACAAATGAAAATAATCACCAACAATCTTTTAAGTCTTACGAGCATCACTCTTGAAACTTTTAACAGCGACTTTGCAAAAATGCACTAATGCCTTCACCTTTAGTTCACAACACAAAATATTAGCTTTGAATTATATACATCAAACATTATGTGTTTGATTTGGAGGTGGACTTACCAAAAAGTGCAATCTCTTGTAATCAACAGGTATGTGCTCATGTGAAACGAGGGAGGCTGAATGTTGTGACGTGTGATCGTCTCATGCCCATTTGTATACTCTCTGTGTATTTTCTCATCATAAGTTGTGACTCCCACCATGCGCATCAATAGACAGTCGCGCGCACGACCAACTTTCAGAAAGACTCCTCAATTTTTCTCAGATCTAGTCTAATGACACCTAGAGAGCTCATGGTGGAGGACTATACCGAGAAGCTATTGGTCAAATGCCAGATGCCCAACTTGTTTATCGAGAAGCAGTTTTTGGTGGAGTTAGGCTTATGCAAGAAAGTAAGAGAGATATTGGCCATGCGTGATTGGCCTCAGTTCATACATTGACACACTGGCCATGTTGGAGTTTATAGCTACATGTGACTATGTGACCAAAGATGAGGCATCCTACTTGAGGTTTAAAGTAGGAGATATAGGTTATGAGATCACATTGGACTGAATCCTAGAGATTTTTCATACGACCAGTGGATGATGTACCTAGGATGGAAGGTTTAGATATTGGGGAGATGCTTCATTTCTAGAGAGAGGCCAACACTAGTCATACAGTTGTGTTATGTTCAAGCCTAGTGAGACTGTTGACACGTTTTTTGAGACCCCACCTTCTTTTATGTACAGAAGGTGACGAGAGGGACTATCTTAGTTAGGGATAAGAGCGGGGATAAGATCCAGTACCCAGAGTTGTTTATCTTGATGTGCTGCATCCAGGATAGGGTACCCAACTTTGCACACTATATATGCTTACACTTCAAGACCATCCAGGTGAAGCCCGACCCAATAGTGTATGGAGGTAAGATCAGTCATTTACTACGACATTTGGCAGCTTTTCCAGTAAAGCCTAGAGAGGATCTCCAGACAATCCATTCTGCATATATGACCCGAGGATTTTTCTTGCGGATGCGAGCCATTCGAGATTCTAGAGCTGGTCAGATATCATGAGTTTATCACCGAGATGCTTTCCCGCTTGAGGAACTTCCAGAGGAGGAGCCGAAACAGTAAATTTCACAGGAGCATTTGAGCCCGCCTCACCAGCCTAGATCACTAGCACCTTAAGCATTTATAGAGAGAGCTGAACCATCTACTCAACCACCACCAGCTATGACTTCAGTTCAAGTTGTGGATCTCCTCTACTTCTACATGCGAACTCGCTCGGGCATATAGATTCTATACTTTCAAGGTTGGAGGCTACAAACCAAAATCTAGTGTAGGAGCAGTGCCACACTCTGGACCTACTGCTGAAGGACCAAGGAGTTTTAGATGTCATTGATGCCCACCCCAGATCTAGGAGATTATGATTCATGATCATAATATTTGTCTCTTATACTATACTAAACACTTGCTACTTAACATGTTTAACTTATGTCTCATTAAAAATTTTAAGTTTTGCTATATGATAGCCCACTGATTCTCTGTTTCTCTAAATCTTTAACACTACAACAAAGTCATAGTGTAGAGAGTTTTTGTAGAAGAGCGTCAAAAAATATGAAGTTTCAGGAGAGAGGTTGTACACATGTAGGAAATAGCCGCTCCCGCGGCTTAATTATATAGCCTGCGAAGACTTTCATGGAGGAGTCGCGTGCAAGGAAGATAAGTTGTGTGCACGATCTGATCAGTCAGCGCGTGGTTTAGGAGCTTAGTTTGACCATACTGCATTTTCTGGAGTTTTTTTTCCTACTTATTTCTTTTCAATAGGATATATGATCATGAACTATGGGGACATAATTAATTTTTAAAGTGAGGTGGGAAATCATCACTTTAGTGTTAATATAGTCTTGAGTCTTTTATTTATTTCTTATGCACTTTTATTATTAGTTTTTAGTAAAAATCTCACAACATGACATAATTTAGAAAATTTTGATTTTTTTTTAAAATATGAGTCTTGCTAGTTATTTACTATTCCAATATAGTAATTTGATTTCATGCAGATTTTGATAAGTTTTGTGTTTAGTCAAAGGATTCGGTTTCGGACCTTGAAAAGCTTCAAAAATCATTTTCGGATTGTATTGATGTTTAGATTGAGGTAATTTTTAATTATTGTCTTTGAATGACTTGGTTGAGCAGTGCAAATGAGTTCATGCTTTTAAAAAATATTTTTCACAATTGTGAGGTATGATTGACATATCTTCTCTAATGACATGACTTTATAAAAAAACCTCT
>NQLW01000033.1:1243237-1297376 GCA_002312845.1 Kalanchoe fedtschenkoi | reverse complement strand
AAGCATAGATAACCTCATGGACCGAGTACAAAACACTCAACTGACCCAAGACAAAGAAATAATGCCAGTTACCAATACATATTCAACTATCATCATGACACAAACTCTGTAGCCACATAAGGGTATACTATCAGAATTCATAATGTTGCAGATTAAATCCTGTAAGGCATCCACTATATCAAGATTCTTTCACTACTAAAAAAACCAACTCATTTTAGCATTGCAGAGTCCTCATTTCCAGATAACCAGTAAGTATTACCCATGTCTCATCACACACAACTCGTCCTAGTCCAAATCAGATAGTACACTACTATATCCATAAAGCTCATTTAGGCAGATAGACTCATAAGGGCAGTTACACTACATGAAAATACTGGTATAATCATAAATACTAATCAGCAGCATATTAGGTAAAGTACTATTTTCTGATTAAATTTTTAGCTTAGTTCCTTTTTTATAGAAAATTTTGAAGTGTAATAAGGCTAACTCACTGGTGAAAAACTTTTTTCTTAACAAAATATTAAGTTAATTTTGATATGTAATGAGAAGTAACATAGGAGAATTCATTAACTCAATAAACAATGAATAGTAGTAGACTAAAAGCATATCCAATCTGACAGATCAAACAAATTCGGGAACCAACCTATCACTGATAATGACTTCGGCGGATCAAGGATGATATACTAAAACCCTAAAACATGTTTACTAAAATTTACAGATTAAAAATCGGATAACCGACTGCTTGATCTAAAAGATCTCCAGAACTCACTCACAGCTCCTTATCCTATTGTCTTCTCACATACTTCAAAATGAGGGTCTATACATAAAAGCAGATAACTGACTACTAAAGAGGCCAAGTTTACCAGAAATCGTGGAATTGAAGTGAATTATAGACCTACCGACGGACAGGTGCGGTCGAGCTGCGCGTATGTTGATACGGCTGTGGTTGGGATGAAGATGGAAGCTATTTTCTTGTTAGGGTTTATGGGGCTGACGATGAAGCATTGGGAAAGATGAAGTTGGTTATATCCAGATCGGGTTCGATTCAAGAATCGGCCCATTAACGAGCTAACTATCCAATCCAGACAGGAGAGTAGCAAAGGCCCACAAATACCTACCGAATCAAATTAGAATAATATTGATTATTTCAACGGTAAACTATGAGGAAATCGGATTTGCAGTATCATTGTATATATAACAGAATAGGATGTCCGTACGACGTTCTCTATGGTTCGGTTCGGTTTGGTTCGGCCTGGTTCGATTTGATTCGGTTTGATTCAGTTCGGTTCGGTTTCAAATTTTAAAAAATCATTTGGTTTACAGTTTCATATTTTAAAAAAGGATGACTAATAATTTGGTTCGATTTTTAATTTTTTTCGAACCGAACCATCGGGACGACGGGTGTCTTTAATCGTTCGGTTTACTGTTTCGTATTTTAAAAAGGGATGACTAATAATTTAGTTCGATTTTTAATTTTTTTCGAACCGAACCGTCGGGACGATGAGTACCTTTACTTGTACAGTAACATTAAAATGATGTCGTTCCGAAATTAATTTTAAGGCTCCTCTTTGCTCTTACTCATCTCAACTTTCTCAATCTTTGATACATGAAACAAATTCAACAATCTCATCCACCACCACGAAGTTTCAATCCACCTTCCGCTTTGCCTTTCAGTACTAATTTGTAAGGTATTTATATTTTTGTATGTAAATATTTCCCTTTAACAGGAAGATATACAACATGTTGAAGGTTTGTTTTGTAATCACACTGTGATTGAGATTGGGGTGTGTTTATTGCTTGGTTGTTATTGCCATAAAGTTTTGGTTAAGGAATGAGTCTTACTAGAAGGAAACATAATTTAAATTCAATTGTAGACTAAATAATTTTTTGATTCGTTGTACTGATTTATGTTTATTGGCTATTTAATCACAGAAGACTTTGTAGATGTGTCAATAGGACGAAATAATGATTTACTGGTTGAAGATTCATTTATATTTTGATCATGTCGATTATTGGATCTTCATTTATATTTGGAACTATTTTGATGTGTCAATCTGCTTGCTTCAACTTTGAAATATGTTGTTTCAATTGAGGACTGACATGATTTAAGTAATGGACAATAGTAAATATTGAATCAAGATACTTCATCAAGTCCTTCATTCGAGTTTAATTTAGGAACTCTGAAACTGCAAACAAGAAAATCAAGATGCAATAATAAAACAAGTAGCTCAAGGTCTCAACTTGGAGTTAAAATGATCCCCCCCAACATCAAGAAGTTGAAGGAAAGGGTATGAGCTATTCCATGGGAATTGAATACTTACTTGTTATGGATATATTTTTTGGGTAGCAAATAAAGGAAGAAGCCATGATGGTGGCTTTTTGGAGGCAGAAGCGAACTCAAGTTCTCAACTATACTTTCTAAGGTCTTAGTTTTATGTATGCTTTCCAATGCTTTTTATATTCAACCTCTGAGCATGTGGTTTTTTGTCAAACCAAGAATGTTATGGTTGAACATATGTAGTTCAAATTAGTTATTGAAAAGAAACCCTGCCTTGAGGAATAGGATCTGATGTTGCATAACAATTTACTGCGAGCTCGAAACGATATCATTTAGTTTCTGTAATTTAATAACCCACATACACGTATCATCTTCCAATTTTCAAATCTGCGAAACCCTAAATAATTTTCAGGTATGCACATCTTAACAACCCATATACTTGCTTCATCCATCTTTTCATTTTTAGTTCTTCCCCTCTTCGTCTCTTAAATTGTCATGTCCAATGCTATCTTTCCTACTCCTTCAGATCTGGGACTTTGGTTTAATAAATCACATAAACTAAATGACATCATTCCGAGCTCGCAGTAAATTACTGCGCGACACCAGATCTTATTCCGTGATTGGATGATTGAATTAGTCAAATCAGATTTTACAAAATAATGTCTAAGTACCACTCTTATCAAAAATTGTCCAGGAAAACAAGTAGATAATAGAAACTAACTCAGCCAAAACAGTTCTGGCTCAAAAAAGTACATCAAATATCCAAACACTAGCAAAAGATTGGATATTATGAAGCAAGCTTTAAGTTAAAACCTGTATGCCACAAACAATCATCATAGGTAAGAAACTACTGAGTGAATTTCACCAGCATAAAGGCAGGTTAAGTGTGTTCAACTCATCTGTGAAAAACGGGACTCTATCAGCACCCTCCCGGACTTATCTCCAACATCTACTGGCTGCGGTTGATTGCTTGGCCGATCCATGTATTTGCGTTCGGGGTTTCTGATGTAAAATTTGTAGGGAGATATGGGAGAAACACGGAATATGAGGCTCCTACCAGTGTTGAGTAGCGAATTCAAAACGATGACTGATTGAGGAGCTGACGAAATTCAGGCCGAGTTTTAGAAAGCGCAGAGGATGAGACGTCGATTATCTTCAAAGCCGAGATGAGTTATTTTCTTTCGAGTCAGAAAGGGATCGAACAATGCGAGAGAGAAGAAAAGGACTCGTCGACGAAGCTTGAAAAAGTGTAGTATTTTCCTTCGAGTCCCCTTAAAGAATTTCAAGATTTTAGGATTTTAGATTTTAAATATTAGGTGATATTATAATAAAAACTGTTTCATTTTTAAAACACTAAATACTAATAATTTGAAATATTTTGATTTCATAATGCCAAACAAGTTTAATGTCAATCAAAATAAGATGATTTTGGTGTAAAATGAGATAGTTTTGAGTAGTAAAAAAAGTACTTTTGGTTTTAATAAAACCATTCAATTTGGAAGACACGCAAGACATATGGTGATTAGTTGTTGAAAATCAAAATTGCGTAGTATTGATTTGGTTGTAAATGATTTGGCTGTTTGAGATTATAATCCTAACTTGAAAACACTAAAACGCGGTGCCTTGACACAAAAAATTCTAAACTCTAAAATAATAAAAATCCTAAAATCGTGAAACCCTAACATCCATATAAATCATTTTAAACGGCATCGTACTGACACTTCGGATGTTTCAAAATCACAAAATGACGTCCTTTATAAATTATTAAACACTAAATCCTTCAAATTTTTGAAACGTAATTTCAGAAACCCTAAAACACAATTTAACTATTTTAGATAGGTGTTCAAGCAGTTAAAACGGCGGTGTTTTCAATGATTACAGAATCTTAAATATTCAAAAATTTTAATATTTCAGGGTTTCTAGAATTTTGACTTTTTTAAGGTTTTAGATTTCACAATTGTGAATTTTTTAATATTTTCAGGACGTTTGAATTTAGTATGTAGAATTTTTAATGCAATGTAGTTTGAAGAGTTTTTGAAAGATGGCAAAAGACAAAATACAAAACCCCCCAAAACAAAATACCTTATAATTCATCCAAAGCTGCATCATCTTAAATAGTTCGGAAACATATTTACATATTCATAGGGTGTATCCATCTAAGTTCCAACAAAAAATTATTAAAAGATCAAAATTTTGTGATTTTCTCTCACTTTAAGAAGCATAGAAACAGCATACTCCGTTTCAGCAGGTGGAAAATGAAATTTGGATAGATTAGCACAACCTTCGTTGGCACGTGATCCACATCCCTCTGATGCAGAACGGACAGCAGTCATGGTACAAACTTACTACCAGTTAAAGGTATCTATGTGGGGGGGTACACGGCTGGGCTCTATGGGCAGGCTCAAAGAAAGTAAAATGGCTGGCTTATGTGGCATTACTGGTCTCATCTCCAATTGGTGGAGGTAGATCATCGTCATCATGGTATATGTTCTCTGCCATCTGCCATATTTGAAGAATGTTGTCTTCAGCTACACTGGCAACTACCCAGTCCTCACAAGGATTCCATGAGAAATCTGAGATCTTGCTAGTGTGCCCTCCATGAATGAATAGCAACTCTGGCGGGCCATCTTCAGCATCTTCAGGGCTTTGTTCCTCGTCAATCCTGGAACAATATTACAAACCCAAGATCAATTTATCAAACCTAAAAGATAGTTTTTACTCTTTGCTGACGCATAAACAGACTGTGGGATCAAATGAAGCCATCCAATATATTTTACTATTATGCGTACTTCAAAGTCCCTAATATGATCACGTTATAAAATTAAGTAAAATTAACTCCCAGTGAAGCCTCATCCTGCTCAAGCCACTGGTTTCTATATGTCATAATTTTTACTACAGGATAGAAGTGTCAGTGTGTTACCACGGATGTCCACAGCACCAAGCACTTAACAGAAGCGGATAGTGAAAAAGTTAGCTTATGGGTACACAAGCAGAGTCAGCCTTTTGCATTTTGATAAAGTTAAAAGAGCATGTTTTTGTTGGTCTGATCTCAACTTTCACAACCAGATTGGACTAATAGACATGGCAAGAGAGTTTCAATTATATTGAAACAAGTAGATCAAAATGGCAGTTGAAAACAGATGCTTTGACAAATAAGAATGAATAAACAAGATTGCATGATTGTCCGAGGCAAACTATGTTAGGAACACCTAAAAACTACTCACTAGCAATATCCCCTAATTTTCAAACATGTTACTATATTTTAGTGTTCGCCACTATAATTTTTTTACTGTATGAAACTTATGATATGAGATAATAATCAGACGGGGGAAAATCTTGTTCAAAATAGTACCTGCTGAGGTCCCACACCATGAGTCTTCTACCTAGGCAACAAGAAGCTAATATAGTCTCGTTGGTGGGGCTCCAGCCAACTTGAAATACTTCCTCCCTGTTAGACATCACCAAAAATTCCGTTAGCCCGTATAATTTCCAAAAGCCAAAGGATAAGCTTTAACTTATAATCAGCAAGTGATTGAAGAAGACAAGTCAAATTGAGAAGAGTATCATACTTGTGGGAATCAAAGACATGAAGTGCAGCACTGAGCTTGCGAAGATCAAATAACTTCACTGTCTTGTCTGTAGATCCAGTAGCCACAACCCATTCATTGAATGGATTAAAAGCTAAGCAGTTGACCTAATAAAAGTAAATAAAATGGAAGCTTGTGAGCAATAACAAGAAATGTAATTTTGTAAGTTTTACATTATGATGATTCAGGCAAAGTGATTCTCTTGACCATTAGGATCAGATCAACATGGTGAGAGGCGGGGAACAATGAACAGCAAGCACTTACCTCACTATTGTGAGCCATTACAGAGTTAGCAGGTTTATTAGCCACTGGAGACCTCAAATCCCATAATAACAAAAGCCGATCATCTCCAACAGAACCAAACAGGTATTCATGTCGCATATGCCATGCCACATCTTCCACAACACCCTCATGGACCTGGTTAGAAACAAATACAATCAACACTCAAGACAAAATAAGAAATAATATTAAAATCACTTTTGGCCCACATTACACTGACTTATTAAAAATTAATTTTTCCCAAAATATTAACAGCACCAAGTTCTTTTCACTGATGTGTGACTTTAGAAACTCGGTTATCCCCCTTGCACTTAACAGCCAGCCCATTAGCATTGTCATGTTCATTCGGGACATTTATATCTAAATATGCCTATTAGATAATAACTAGAACCGAATACTGCACATACGTAAATACACATGGTTTTCAGTAGGGGAGTAAATGATAAACGTAGTGAATCCAAGATGTAAACCTTAAATATCTGTGTGGCGTCGAGAGCTTTGTTCTTGGGAGTTGCATTGATATCCCACAAGCAAATTTGAGCATCATCAGAACCACTCAGCAAATGACCCTGCTTGAAAGGACTCCATGACAAGCCATAGCCCTCTGAATTGTGGCCCCGCAGCCTCAAATCAGGATTGCATTCCCCATCTGCAGGGGGCTTTGAGGGGTGTTTACTATAATCAAACACATACACTTCTGCACTCACTGTCTTGGTGGCAATAATAAATGGGTTCTGCGGCATATATCGAGCTCTATTAACTTCTCCTTCGTGATTTATTTGCTGAATTACTTGAACCTACAAAAAAACATAACAAGGTAAGCTCCATAGTTCAAATCAACGTAATCTTTACAAACTAGCATTATGAATCAACCGTCCCCAATGCGATTCACAAAGTTGTAACAGCACACTGCTTGAAACTAAATGCATGGATAGATACCTTGCCATTTGCGGAGCCGAAACCCCCAAACTCAGATCGATCGTCATCATAGTGACGGGCATCGTTCTCGGAATCCTCCAAGGGTAGTTGGACCTGAGCAAGCATCAAATAGTTGGGCTCGCCCTCGGAAGTGTGGGTCCCCAAAATGAGTTTCTGAACGGAGTAATCCTTCCCTGGTGGCTCCTCGCGGCTAGGAAGCCACTCAATTGTGAGCGAGGGCCACTCCAAAGCATGCGTAATGATCAAATCGTACAAAAAGGGAGTGTTCTTCTTCCAGATCTTGTACTCCTCGTTGATTATCCTCTCCTCCAGCTCCCCTCGCACCTCCTCTTCGTCTCTCGTCATTTCCGACTGCGAAAGAAGATTGCTTGGTGCTCGGATTCGGCTCGAGCGAAAACCCTAGACGAGACTTCGCATCAGACGCGCGCTTCCGTGGGAAAACACTGCAGCCATGTAATATAAAATTGAAAATTGCACATATATATATATATATATATATATAATGAGGTTCAATTGAGTGTCGGATGAGATTACCGGATGACTGCGACTGCACATTAAAAGCTATGGGTGCACATTGTATCCATTCAAAATATCAGAAAAATTTAAAAACATTATTTGATTTACGAAATATTAAAATAATTTTAATAAATCAATAATTACTTATTTATATTCAGTAATTATATATTTTTATTCATTACGGTAAGACCCGGCCCAACACAGGTGCAAGTGGAGCACTTGCACCGGGCCTCGAACTAGGAGGGGCCTCCAACTCTGTCAAAACCCTAGCCTCCGAGGCGTCTAATGCAGCTCCAACTCAGTGGAAGTCCAGTCTCGGAGGTGTTCAGTGTAGTCAAGCCAAGTAAATAATCTACCAATTTTATTTTTTGCACGAATTTTGTAAAAAAAAACACCAACCACTCACTTATTAAATTTGTTCAACCGCTAGCATTACTTCACCTTAATCTACTCAAATTAACCTTAAACGATATGCATTAGAGGACGGAGGGAGTATGATAAAGAAGTGATTAATGTTTGATATTTTAAAGTAGTTGTTGATATTAAA
Source organism: Kalanchoe fedtschenkoi (assembly GCA_002312845.1). Classification (NCBI taxonomy): domain Eukaryota; kingdom Viridiplantae; phylum Streptophyta; class Magnoliopsida; order Saxifragales; family Crassulaceae; genus Kalanchoe; species Kalanchoe fedtschenkoi. Next base: position 1,289,230 of record NQLW01000033.1, on the reverse strand, counting down.
TATGCATCGAAATTGTTAAGTGACAAATAAAAATGAACAAAAAAATTCAGTTAAGTGACATGTAAAAGAGTACAGAGGAAATATTTTATAAATAGAGCTTAATTAAACATTGCATAACAATAAAACTTTATCAACCAATGAATCCGCATATGTTTATTCATTAAAATGTATCTTTCTAAAATAATTGCAACTTCACCTAGTACAATAAGATTGCTCAATTGTGTCCACTAAATTTCACCAACAAAATATGTATCTAAAGCGTGCATTTGTATGACATAATATATTCTTGAATTCATTATTGTATGCACTCAAATTTCAACCATAGATCTACATGCACCAATCAACATGCTATGTAGGGAAATGTTAAGGTATGTATTGAGCTCACCTGATGTAACTTCCATCTACTTGACATGTTTCATCCAAATCTTCATAGTCTAAAAAGCTATGGAGAAGATCCTGTTGGGTTAATCTCATGTCCGTAGCAGGTTCATCACTTAAGTCCACGATCAGTGAGAGTTTTCTCTAACAAATAGGGTTTCGGTCCCCGGTTGCTCAGCAACTGCAAGTAAAAAACAACAGACTTTACTTTCTGAAGAAAGAAAAAGAAATGTCAATTCCAATTTCGATCATCAGGTAGTGCTTAAGCAATTGGAAGGCTGTCGCCATCTGAGAAGCTGCGTCAAGACCACATCCTCACCGTCTGTAACAATCTGAAGAAATGAAGTAGACAATGTCTTTCTCATCTAACACCGGACAATTTTCATTTCCACAATAAGGTTTAGTTTTCATGTTGTTAGGCTAAATTAACGATATGATGTTTTCCTAAATCTGATGTATACTCAATTCTTACAGACCCTATACACAAAATCTAGGAGCCAAGTGATCTCGAACTATCTCAAAGCTACCCTAACTAACTATTATAAGAGAGTTTGAATTTTGGTATTATGAATTTAGAATAAAAAAACTCAAACTATGTAACCCAGAACATATAAATGAAATCAGTAAAGAGAATCATTCTACTGAAAGGTTGTTGGATGGGGAACCGGATTCAGTACTGCATTGCAATTTGATACACGATCCAAAATGATAGAGAATCATTTTATCGAAAGGGTGTTGGATGGGGAACCAGATTCAGTACTGCACTGCAATTTGATACACAATCCAAAATGACGGAGAATCATTCCATCGAAAGGGTGTTGGGTGGGGAACCAGATCCAATATTGCACTGCAATTTGCTACACGATCCAAAATGACGTCATCTTGTTTGTTTGTTGGCTACTCAAAGTAAAACGACTTCATTTTGGCATGTAATTTCAATTGGGCAGCCAACAAATAAATAAAACGGTGTCGTTTTGGACCGCACAGCAAATTGCAGTGCAACACTGGATATGATTCCGATGGATGGGATGAACAAGCATTTGAATTTAAGGCTAAGTGTTTTGAGTTTGAATCTCCCTAGAGGCGTCTAGCTCACCTTTTTGAGCATCCATTCATACCTCTACATAAGCCTTTTTTGTTATGACAAGGACCGGACTATCCAATCCTTACTAATAATTTTATTTTTTTAAATCAGGAAACTTATTTTTTAAAAAAAAAATCGGGAAAATTATGAAACGAACTCATTCAAAATCCATTCAACACACCAGACAATCCACACAATCCCTATCTATAAATTGATCAAAGAGAGAAATCTAAAATCATCAAACCTATTTCAAACATACCACAAATGCCAATGGATCATTGAGCAAATCAATAAAGTGAGACAATAGTTGGCGTTGGAGGATGAGGAGGAGGTAGTTGACAAGAGGTGGCCTACAACGTCCTGCTATGATGGCAACAACGGGAATTTGCCCTCCATTGTCGACTGAGTCTTAAAACTGATCCAGAATCAGGAACCTCAAAGATTATGTCCCGATTGCAGATGCTCTTTAATTAAGATTGTTGAAAGTATTTTACAAAGATGATTTGATCTACATTTAACTTTTGATGGTGGGATTGATTTTCAATGAGTAGATCTTTATATAAGTATTATTAAAAATAATATTTAAAAATTGAAATCTAACACACCATTTTAGTATTAATAATCTTATTTTTTTCTAGGCTACCAAACGTGACCTAAATATTAATAAATGTTCATTAATCGTGCATTTATATAGATCACAAAAGCATCTATATTCAATAAGTAAGCATATATGTTCATCATATAAGTTATTGTATTCATTTGATCAATGTCTACATAAAACGAATCAAAAGATAGAAATATTCACTAGATAAGTTGATATATTCATCATATGTTTACCAAATGGATAGTTTTTATATTCATTAGATGAATACGTATGTTTACCAAATGAATATCTATATTAACAAGTTAGATAGTTATATTCATCAGTAGGTTGGATATATTCATGCGTTGAATAAATATGTTCATTGGATGAATAACAGTAGATTCAGAGCGAAGATGGCAGCCATGAGCAACTGCAAGTTTTATTTTGTTTTTAAGATTTATGAAATATTTTCCTTCTATGACCAAATTTTGTTTGGTAGTCTATTTTTCTTTAATATTATTTCAGGTTTTATTCTTTACTGGTGCGTGGGTAAGTTGTTATTATCTTTTGCTTGAATGTTGGTTCTCTTAATTATTATTAGTCTAAATTTTCCATACAATTTTCTATCAAAACGGTATGGAGGAGATGGATGAGATAAGGTGAATTTTTGCTTGTTTTTTCAACTCTTCAAAATTAAAACACTTATAAAAAATGACAATTGTAACATATGACACATTTTTTATAAGTTCTATTTCATCCATTAGACTCCCCATAAATAACTAGATAGTTCATTTCATTGCCTGTATCACCTTCTCCAAGGCGGAGTTATCAAGGACCTAAATCAAGGCAAATGATGGCAGATAAAAGGCAAAGTTAAGGTCGACGCGAAGGCAAATGGGGGAGAAAGCATTGATGTCTTCCAATGGGAGATTGAAAAATATGGAGAGGTTATGTTTGCTAATATGCCGTATTTTTAATCTTATATATATATATATATTTGTCATCATAAAAATTTTAGGAATATTTATAATTAAATGAATATAATTATTTGAATTAGCGTAAAATCTTTGTCGTTTTACAATCAAATTAAATGATATGATTTCGTTCACATGAACAAAATGACGTTTTTCATACTCAATCAACTAGAATTCTTAATAAGATTAGTTTTGTTTAATAAATTAAATTAATTGGTTTTAAAATAACATTCTAAATTAGTCTGAATTCTTTTTGAGATAGAGAATAATGTGATGTTATTTATTGAAATGAAAACTGAGAATACATGAGTAAGATCAGAGCCACTGGACAACGTATGTATTCCCTTATTTGATGTGTTTGAGTAATATCATGCACTGAACGCGATCACTTCCATTTTCTGAACCCTCCGTGCTTGCCGAACTTTCCATGCTTGAACTTGCCATGGTGATGACCCCCGTAACCATACCCATGCCCGCCGCCGTAGTGCCCGCCATGAGCCACATAGCCGCCATGGGCGTGTGGTGCCATCATGTGGCCAGCGCCATATCCAGCCACCGCTCCTATCACTGCCCCCAGTCCTCCTCCCCCTTCATTATTCAAACATACAGACTTCTTCATTAACGTAAAATACTTCAAACACAGATTTGCTCTCTACTATAGAACAACTTACAAGAGCTAGCGTTTGATGAGAGAAAGCGAGGAGGAATGATGTGTACCGGAGTGATGATGGGAAGGGTATCCAGAGGGTGGTGGATAAGCAGCAACGGGTGGGTATCCAGCTTGAGCGGGGTAGCCTCCGTAGCAAGCAGCAGAAGCAGGATATCCATACCCCCCTGCAGGAGCACTGTTGTAGTTGTAGCCGCCTCCATAGCCACCTCCGTAGTAGGAGTGGAGCCCTCTGTCCCTTGAGTCGCTCATAGTATATATATCCTTCCTGCAATTGTATATAACAGCATCAAGTCAAACCAAAACACACACAGGTAGAAATATAAGTGCAGCATGCATCTTCCAAAAGGCAAACGAGATCTTCACCCCCAGCAACCACCAACTTCTCTCTGTGCTGCCAGTTTCAGAAAAAATAAAAAAACCCACAAACAAATTACACAGAAAAAGAGTAGGGGAAGAGAAAGGGGAGTTACTTTAACTAGAAGAGTCGGTTGCTGAATAGTTTGTGGAGGGAAATTGGAGGTGAGAGATGAGAGCTTTCCTTCTTGTAGTCTGTTTATGCATGCTGGGTTTGGGTGTGTATATTTATAAGGAGGAAGTGAAACCAAGCAAAGCAAAGCAAGGCGTGTTGATTGTGAGCGCCGAATATATGTATTCTCGTGGTGGTGGTAGGGTTGGAAGAACATGCATGATAGATGTATATAGAGAGAGAGCTTACATTTGACGCAGTGGCGCCTTTATTCCATCATTATTCAGCTTCTTCATTATTTTTTTGTTCTTTACAACAATAATGAGAACGAATCACGGCAGTGCATTCTTTTGTCTGTTCACGGAATCTGTTGTGCTTGCAGAAGAGAGAATCATTTTCGCTTCATTCTGTCCTGTCATTATTGTGAATATTAAACCTTCTCGTGATCATTTTCGCTATTGGAAATTGATTAGATTTCTACATTTGAAAATAGAATCAACTTTGTTAGAAGATGATTAGAATCAGGAATTCTATTTTAGATAATTTACTAAATTACTAATTTGGTAGGATTAAGAATCACATATTTAATATCATATTAGTACCGTATATATAGAATGTCTCATGTTAGGAATAAATTGAGAGCAAAGAGAGAGTTCTCCAGAAGAATTCATGAGAAATTCTTTTTGAGTGTTGTGTATGATTTTTGTACGTTTTTTGTTGGAAAAATCCTATGAGAGAGTTGAGAGGTCTGTATTATTCAAAAGTGTTGAAAGGTGAGTTCATTATATTAATACATATATATCAATAGTGGAGATCATGTACGTAGGCTCTGTTGGAGGACTGAACTATGTTAAAAATATTGTGTGTTTCTTTCATCTTTATTCATATTATATTGTGTGTTTCTTTCGTCCTTTATTCATATTATTGTGTGTTGGCGTGTGTTATTCGTGTAAGTGTGTTGAGTTGATGTTCCACTGCGCGTGCCAGAGGAGAAGAGGGGCATCTCCACCCTAACAAACGGGTATCAGAGCGGGGTTAAAGGAGGAGACCATCGCCGCACAAGAAAGCTTTTGAAAGAGTAAGTTGTTGGAAAATTTTGTAAAATTGAACAGGTAGTCAAGATCAATATGACAATCAGAGGGTCAAATGTGGTCCGATTAAGCTAATTTTTTTCAGTAGATTGATAACATCCTAATCTTGAATATAAACGATGGAGATCAAATTCAGATATCATTAATGTCTAATTCTGGAGAATGAAAGTAAGCTGTCAATTTTGAGAACTCATAGTGTTACATAGCAGTTGTATGATCTTTGAAGATTGATGTTTCAAAATATGATCGGAAGACATATTTCATAACATGGCAGCTTACTATGCAATTTACTAGTTCAACAAGGACTTGATGAAGCCTTGGGGAAGGAGAAGCCAAAGGGGATGACTGACGCTACTTGAAAGTTTATCCAAGACAGAGTTGCGAGTACAATCAGGTTATGACTTGCTCCAAATGTGACGTATCATGTGATGAAAGAGACAACAATTAAATGAAATTTGGGACAAATTGGCAAGCATCTATGCGTTAATGTCATCTATCCAACACCAATGATCCAATTAAAGATGAAGATCAAACAACTATTTTGCTATCATCTCTTCCAAGTTCATATAAGTATTTTAAGCATGTGTTGAATAGATTGGACGACATCTCTCACACTTGAATAAGTATTGAAAGCTTTGCGTGAGAATGACAAAATAGTAAGAGATGATAGATCACAAAGCATTGATAATACACTGTCTGTTGAGAGTTATGAAAAAGGGAGAAGTAAAACAGTTGAGCAGAGTAGTCCACGAAGATCGTCCAAAATAAGAATTTGTCACATAAACAGCAATTACTATTACAATACAACTCTGAGCAGTTGTAGTAACTTAATGGATGGTTTGCCCCAGCCCAAAGAAATCACTTCCAAAACCCTCCTTTGTGCTTTCGGAACATGCCATGCTTGCCGCGCTTGAATTTGCCACGCTTATATTTCCCATGACCAAACATACCCATGCCATGGCCGTAGCCTCCATGGGACACATGGTGCGCCCCCATAGCAGCCGCTGCAAGAGCAGCACCTCCGGCTAGCAGACCTGTACCAGCTCCAAGGCCTGCGCAAAGAACAATGTGACGCTAGTCTTCTCATGTGCAAAGAACAATGTGATTTCAACATTCAAAATTTCCATTTCCGGTGTCCTTTCTAAACAAAAAACGTCTGAGGGCAACGGTTATATTACTGACATATGGATTCAGAAGAGAGGATATAGTACCTGCACCTGAATGGTGAGGTCCCCCTGATGGGGCGGGATGATGGTATCCAGGAATATGTGAAGGTGGTGGGTAGCCAGCTTGTGGGGGATACCCTGCTGGAGGGTAACCAGCTGGTGGAGGGTATCCGGCTGGAGGGTAACCCCCCTGAGGAGGAGGATATGAATGCGGCGGATAACCATATGAGGCACCGGGAGGAGGAGGGCGGTGGTGCCCCATCGCAGTACCTGCAGCATATCCTGCTAGACTCGACATGATTCCTCTGTCACTAGTCTCATCCTTTCGATCACCCATAATTGCTTCGCCTCAGAAGGACTTCAAGCTGTTAGGGCGAACTCCAAGAAAATACATAGAGAAAAATCACTTCGACGAGAGAATTCAACACAAATAACATAAGAATGAAGATGAATTCAAACTGCATTCAGAAAGCCATCTGACAATAGTATAACAGAAATAACCAAGAATTTTGAATTAACTAAGCTTATTCGTATTAGATTATATCTGCCAATCCAAGAAATGAAATGAAGACCTCAACAACATGCAACCTGTTTCCTTAACCAAACAAAAAACATAAGTTCACCAACAAAAGACGAAACAAGAATCAAACAGGATCATAGGAATGCACACGGCCGAGATCGCTCCAGAAGGCAAAAAAACAAAAGAGACGATGTGAGAAAGAATGGGCAGCGCAGGGGCAGGACTCACCCAGAGAAGGACTCAATGAATTGCGGTGTATGAAAATGAATGAAATGGCCAATTCAAACTCTAACCTGATGGATTGGATTCAACTTCTGTTTCTGTTGGATATATTTATAGCAGCAGACAGATGAATGCACCCCTCTGATTTAAAGTAGTACATATTATTATTAGAAATATAGAAACAGCGTACATGGCTTGCTTATTTCTTCCTCATCCTTACTATATTATTAACAATACATTTGCTTGTCAACTATTATTTCTTAACCGCGTTAGCTTTCTTGATTTGTCAATCCCAACACTTTCCTACTTCTTCTATAACTTAACCAATTAAAACAAATATATCACAAGTAGAATCTCAAAGCTGTTAGATTGATTACCTAGGAGTGCGGCTAAAATCCGCTATAATACCCTCAAAATCAATTTACAATGAGTGGAAATATACAACTATAATTATAAATTAGTTTGGTGAGCTTGTAGGTGATGTAAGACAAGCCTGTGCTCTCAATATACGTAGCAAAATTGACATTCCAACATTTATCCAAGATCAACGGATCCTTAGTGAGATCACAGGATAACCAATGATGTAATCAAATTGTTGGATACGAGCTACTGTGACAAATTCTACAGATGACAGGATAAAAATACACGGTCGAAGAGTGATTTGTGTTTAAAAGACACGGAATCTCCTAGAGATGCAACTGCCATCTGACTCAAATTTTATATCACAGCAGCAATAGCAGCAGGATGGCCCATATCCATCAAAAAATGAAGATCAGGGCACGGTCGCCAGAGAGTCAACAAGAATGAGAGTCACTCGTCCTTGATGAAATGGGGGTTGATCAACTTTCCAATCTCAAGCATCCCAACTGTATCCTTCCCAGAGAATATTGTCTTCAGTTTAGCATCACAAATTATCTGCCTTCTGTTGGTTGGATTCTGCATTTAATCAAATGACACTTTCAACAACAACAATGGAAAGCAGTATGTCTGGTGGAGAGCAAATATAATTTCTTTCAGGACCGATTTTCATTTTCAAAAGCAAAACAAAACCTGGTATTTTAATGAAGATGTAGCAAAATGATCCAGTTTTATTTTGCGTATTAGGGACCAATACATATCAAAAAAGGAAGACACTGGAGATAAGCAAATGTAATAATATGTTTGGTTTACGAAAAATTTGATGGAAAGAAAAATTTGACGCAATGTGAAAGGCATAATTGATTCCATTGTTTCATTGAAAAATCTGAAGGAAAGTTTCAAAACTCTTTTCATTTTACTTTGAACTTTCTCTCTAATTTTCCATACAATTTTCTTTCCCATAAGTTTTCCCTAAACCAAACACAGCCTTAGTGGATCCAAATGCACATCAAAGATTATGAACAATTTGCAGCAAGCAGGGAGACAGGCACATATGTGCGCTAACTAGTACGACTTCATAGCGTACGACAACGAATCAACGCCACCTAGGAGCTAGTATCAGCCTAAGTCTTGGGTTCTTAAACCGCCAAGGGGGCTAAGTCACTTCATATTCACAACATACCAAATTCTTAAGGGTGAAAAAGAAGAAGGAAATGGAAACCTGGAGGTTGTGGAGCTTGATGTACTCCCAAATCTTCTTCATCGTATGACCGCGCGACACTTCCGGAGCACCGACGAATTCACTGAGCGCAGGCGTCACCTTCAGCGGCCTAGCCAGGGAGGATACTTTCGGCGGTTTCAACACCGAAGCGCTGCTGCGATTGGCTGCAGCCAGCATCGTCCGGCAACCTCTCCAACTCATTTTCTTGTTTTTTTTGAACTTGACTCGTCAGCTTTTTCTCTCGCTCTCTGCAATCACCGGAATAAGCGAAGGCTGTTTGTGTTGTTAGGGTTTATACTGGGCTGCTCTTCTTGTCTGACCCAATACATTTCGGCCCATAATACTAAACCTGATGTCACTTCTTCCGGCCGTTATAATTGTCCGGATGTCAATTCTTAATTGGTTGTGATTGCTTAATACTTTATGGACTAAACCCCATTTGATAGCATGTACTCCCAACATTTCTAATACATTACATTTAAGATTAATTTAACTAGATTAAGGTGAAATAAATACTAATGATTGAACAAATTTCATGAGTGGGTGGTTGGTGTATTTTTAAAAAAATTCGTGCAAAAAATAAAATTGGTAGATTATTACTCCCTCCGTCCTCTAATACATGTCGTTTAAGGTTAATTTGAGAAGATTAAGGCGAAATTAATGCTAGCGGTTGAAGAAATTTAATAGGTAGGTGGTTAATAATTTTTTGAAAAAGTTCATGCAAAAAGTAAAATTGGTAGATGATTATTGGTTAGTAATGTAATCTTTATTGATTATGATAATGAAGTGATTAATATTTGACATTTTAAGGTAGTTGTTGATATTAAATACGCATTGAAAATTAGTAAGTGACAAGTAAAAGTGGACAAAAAAATTCGGTTAAGTGACATGTAAAAGAGGACAGAGGGAGTACTGGTGATGAATGATTTTTTTTATTGATTATGATAAAAAAGTGATTAATGTTTAACATTTTAACATAGTTATTGATATTGAATACGCATTAAAAATTGTGAAGTGACAAATAAAAATGGACAAAAAAAATCGGTTAAGTGACATGTAAAAGATGACAGAGAGAGTATTAAAAATGGAATAGTATTTTATTAATAATATGGTGATATATTTGGTTCAAAATAGGAATACGTATTGATAATATAAAGGAAGAAATTTTAACTTAGGAAATTCATATTAATAATACATTCTCAATATGTGATATTATTTATACAGATATTAATAATACATGTATAAATAATACGGTGTACCAAACGTGCACGGATACTGGCATCCATGAACAATAGGTCAATCAAAGCAAAAGTTGTTCTCTTCTAAAAACGGTTTTTGTGTGTATATGTTGCTAAAGGTCGTCCTTTTTTTTTGTTTTTACAGTTTCATATTTTATGTAGTGTTTGGTTTAGGAAAAATGAGGAGGAAAATAAAATGTGAAGTAAATTTCTTATGTATTTTGTTACATTTTCTTCTTGTTTGATTAGGAACGGAAAAGTAAGGAGAAAGAATGAAGATATTTTAAATCACATTTTACTTCCTATCTTCCACCTAGTTTTTTTTTCCTCTCCAAATTAGGATTTCTTGCCCATTTCCACAATTTTTTTGGGTAAAAACAGAGTCTTGGGGTGTGTTTGGTTTAGTAAAAATAAAAGGGAAAGTTAAGCAACTTTTTGTGTGGTTTACAAAAAGTATTGAAGATGAAATTAGATGAAAATTTAAAGGGAATTTTTTGTTTACTTAATATTTCTTCCATTTTTTCATTCGAAGTCATAAAAAAGATTATTAGACAACACAGACAGAGATGAAGTGGATTCTGAAGGAAGGACATTGTTGCAATGTTTGTTGATATAAGATAGATTCTGATTATCCGAGATTTGATGTGTTTTCTTTTTAAAAAATAATAAGAAGTGAATAGATGACTCCACAGTTTTCAAAGAAATTCAATTCAAAACACTTAATTTTAAAGTCAAATGTTACTAAACATTTCAAATGTAACTGAATGCGGTAGTCTTTTTGTACAAACTGTTGCCTTTAGGACTTTTGTACTAATTTCAAATTTTGTACAACCTCTCCTCTTATGCTTTAAATACGGCGCTGCTGTGTAAGCTGACCACATCGTTATTATTGTCCCACTCAGACGCTCCTTATCATAACGAGTATCTCACGCGTTGGTCTGTTTCAATTTCAGCAGTCTTCATAACTTGGACGAGGAAGACAGCCATCCATGTTGCCCAACGAAAAAGTCTGCAATAAGTTCTAGCGCAGCTCGAAAAGGATGCCTTCCAATCAGTTTTGTACCTACTCTAAACTCTTTTGGTTAAGTCTTCAATTATTCGTTCACAGTTGCACATATTTCCCAAGGTTCAGATATGTTTAATCATCAATATTTGGGAGCAAGTTACTTTCCCAATAAATGGTGGCCATCGTACTTAAATTATGAACCTTTTTTTATTTGTGCAATTGTCAGACATTTTTCACAGTGGTTGTGCTTCGCACCGGCATAAACCAGTTCTGAAAATTCACAAGACAAAATGACAAATTGTTAAGAGTATTTAAATGAGATACTAAATGTACTGCATTTGAAAATCTGCGCGCATAAAAATTACAATGAGTCATGAGACTACCAATTGTAACTAACACGATCACACACATCTTTAGACCAATAGAAATCATTTTGGTGTCTTAACGTAATCGTGAAACACTGTAGCAGGCTGGTCAGGTGGCTTGTTAACATTTTCCAGTTCGGCCTTTACACTCGGTTCGTCAACTGACATAGGAGCCACATCTGGGACCTGTGTACAACAAAACTGATTAGTTGCAGCACATAAACTAATATGGTCAATGCAATGAGCGGAACTCTCACATTTGAGCTTGCAGGGTCGTCAGTTGCTAGGGGACCTTTGGCAGGATCAAGGATTACTTTCTGATCAACCTAGGTTGCAATAAATAGGCATGAGAATAGAGAATGTGCAGCTTATAGCAGCCACATTCAAGTTTTTTAACTTCAATGTTCGGCAGTTGACGGTTTTAGTAAAGGTTGTAGGGGAATGGTGGCCAGCAATTATATATTTAAGAGTGCAATACAATGTCTAATGTCTTGCAAGAAGTAAGATCGTCGTCAATCATAACTTCTGCATTGGATACTTGGGAATGTTAAAAATTCAATTATGATATAATAATTTAGTCCAATTTAGCCAGCACACCTACTCTGAGCATTTATGACATGCACATAGAAATCACCTGGTCTTTGGTCTCTTGTTCCACAGATTCCCTCTTCACACTGCTTGCCAGAGGTTTACTGCTCAAAAAACAACAATACAGTCATTAAAACTGCAGATGGACTAAAGGCATAATAGCTATTCAGGCATACCGCTCGTCATCAACTTCCATGTCCGATTCAGGGTCCCATCTCTCATCTGCGTCTTCTTGATCTTCGTCAGCCTGGAAATCATCAAATATGGATTCAGGGTCCCATTTAAAACAAGTTTGAAACCAAAGTTGTCTTACATGGTCTACAAGTTGGCCACATCGATCATTAAAAACCATTTGTCACTAGATACATTGACCAGAGATTTGAAAGGAGGAGGACACTAACCTCTGGAAGCTCAGTATCAGGTGGTCGTGCCTGAAACGGAACACTAGGGGCATGCTGTAGTTTTGATAGATAGTCAAGAAGTTTGGACCTTATATCTTCTAATAGATTGCGTGAATTCTTATTCTCCATATTACTTGGAGCCACATGAAGGGTATAGTCAGGCCCGAAATACTCGTAGTATTCATGTTCAGGCATCTTGTCATCAACTTCCAAGCCCAATGCAACTCCAGTCTGAACTCACATAAAATCATTGTAAGTGTCCAGGTATTACAATAGAAAGATGAGGCAAATAGACAGCTACCATGATGTATTATCAGTCGGAATGATTACATTTGGAAACTGTAAAGCCATAGTTAGCAGAAACAGATACCCTAAATATTAATGGTCTAATTGACAATGCACAAATAAACAAATTTCACATCAGCAGAACAATAAATTGATGAGCATGCTTATTTGATAGCAAAACCTAATAGGTTCTTCAGGTATCAGGTGCACATCAACCTGACGTAACTGTTGGAACATGAGTACGAGTAAAACAGGTAAAGAACTACAACAAGGACAACAAACCTCGTAGCACCAGCAACGAGCAACATTGCGTATAGTGTAGCCGCCGCCACCAAGCAACAATAGTGGAACGTTAAAAGATCTCATAAATTTGACACACTCTGCATGACCTCTGATTGAAAGATTAAAACAACCAAGCCTATCCCCAGACAAGGAATCAGCTCCACACTGCAGTACTACAGCACCAGGCCTAAAAACCTCCATAACTTTACTTATTATTGGTTTAAATAAGAAATGGTAGCTCTCATCATCAATCCCATCATCCAAGGGAACATTAAGAGAATAGTATTTTCCTTTCCCATAACCGATATCACGTATGTCGCCTGTGCCTGGAAAATAGTCTCCAAATTTATGGAATGAAACAGTCATGACCCTGTCAGTTGTATAGAATGCCTCCTCAACTCCATCTCCATGGTGAATATCAATATCCACATATAAAACACGCTGCAGATACAAACAAAATAATAGTGTGATTCATTAGGTGCAGATGACAGCTGAAAATGAACCATAAATAATAATAGGTGGTGTTTGGAAGCAAGAGATAATCTCACAGTTTACTTGCAAAAAGGTTAGTAACTTGATGAGAAAAAGCAGACTGACTAGGGTCCCTAAAAATGTAGAGAAAAAGTTATCAAACCTCGTGCTGCTTAAGAAGTTCTAATATCGCCAAGACAATGTCATTAACATAGCAGAAACCAGAAGCCTCGCATTTTTTTGCATGGTGCAGACCACCGGCCCAGTTAATAGCTATATCACACAAAGAATGGTTCAGCTTGACTGCACCACCAACAGATCCACCCGCATATGTTTGGCAGAAGGAGTAGAGACCATCGAAAACAGGGCAGTCTTCACCAACATTGAATCGTTTTAGCTGCCTCAGCTGATCTTGCTGAGTTTCAGGAGTAACACTTCTTAAAAATGACACATAATCATCAGCATGAAAGCGGCACAGATCTCTATCCCTTGCGGGAAATGGCTTCAAAACTTGCATGTGTTGCAGCAAACCATAATGTGCAAGCAGGGAGTGGGTCATGCGAATCCGGTGGGGCTTCATGGGGTGGCCTTGTCCATAATAGTAGTTTCCAACTTCCGGGTCATAAAAGTACGAAACTTTTCTTTTAACCCCATCTGGTCCCGATGGAAGAGAATTACCTCCACCAGTATCCATCAGCTGTAAAATTCACATGCCAATTAAAATAAAATAGCAACATGAAAAATAAAACATAATTGAGATTTGTTGAAAACAATGCAGCGAATGCAGAGTTAACAATTAACATAGATTGCATGAACAATTAACATGAAAATACAAACACAGCAATGTCTTCACAAAACAAAGAGATAACAAGCTTGAGAGGGATGCTGGCAAAAAGCCATCAGATCAATCAAAGATTGCATGTCAAGCTGAAGAAACATGTATCATAAAAACGGTAGCAGTCTTCAATTATGGAGGAATAAGCTACCAGTTACAGGAAATATCAATACCAAAGATGAAGCCGAAAAAACCTAGGGTTCAAACAGAGTTGCCATTTTAAGTAATAAACACTGCTTTTGAAGGAAGATAAGTTTTGAAATTTAAATTACAGCTCAAATAGCACTTAAAAGTTACAAAAGTAACCTAAACGTGAAACGAAACTAGGTTTTCAGAAAATTGAAGCCAGCGTCGCCAAAGACATCAAGCGTTAAAAAAATAGATCACAATACGAGCCCTAATTGAAGCAAAAATAAGAGATTTGTGATCAACGTTGAGGAATCACAAATAAAAGAGGGAAATGAAATCAAGTGATAATCCTCTAATTCCTTCTTCAAGAACTCAACAATTAGTAGCTCAAGAGACCTCAAATCGCTTCAGCCAACAGGAAAAATAGCGAATCGTTAGTGAGAGAGTGGTAGTGACTACCTACGGAGAAGAGCGCCGGAGAGCGAAACGGAGACGGAGACGGTGACGATCCGAGTTTGCGAGAGAGTTTCTGTGCGTCTTGAGGCGAGCAGAGAGATTTTTAGAAGCGACCTAAGGAAGAGGAAGAGAGGTGTTAAAGGTGAAATAGGAAATCCAGCTTTAAAAGGATTAGGACCGACCGAAGCCCATTACAAATTTGGGCCTCGAGGCCTCTTTGGTCATTTGCATACAAGTGATATTTTCTAAAAGGTCATAATTGTTATTGAGATGTTAATTGTTAATTATGATTTAGCCACAAATGTTTTTGTTGTAGAAACTTTTAGCGACAAAATATGTCTCGTGAAAAATCCTATTTTATTTACTTAAAAATTTAGAATTGTTATCTGTGTTTGATTTCGAAAAATTAGAGCAAAAAGAAAAATGAGATGAACTGTGGTTAAATTGGATTTACAAAATATGTCTCGTGAAAAATCCTATTTTATTTACTTAAAAATTTAGAATTGTTATCTGTGTTTGATTTCGAAAAATTAGAGCAAAAAGAAAAATGAGATGAACTGTGGTTAAATTGGATTTTTTTACTAGATCAAGTAATATAAAAATAAAAAATAAGTTTATATTTATGACATCTAAAAGTAATATTTTTTTAATAACTTTTATGATAGTCAAACAAATATAAAGTAAAAAAAATCTAAAAAATTTGATTATTTCACAACTTTTCATCTCATATTTCTCTTCCAACCATTTTCAACAAATCAAACACAACCTAATAAATGTAACTTCTGATATTTAATTAATGGGTTAGTGAATATAGAGTGATACCCCATATACATTATGTAAGAGATCAGACATAATACGATTTTTTTTTCATATTTAATGTTTTATGATGTTGGCATAGTTCTGTATGTCCTAAAACCTTCAAATTCTAAAAAAATTAAACTCAAAATCTGAAAACTCTAAGCCTGTCAAGTGTCCATAAATCTAAAAAAAATCTTTAAAAAACCTCTATTACCCTGAAATTTTGAAAACTCCTAAACCCGAAATCCATATAGTTCTAACATACTAAAATTATATAACCCGTAAAATGAAAAAAAAAATTAACAAAACCATATTTTTTAGTTGATCCATAACTTAAGGTATATGAGATGTCAACTCTTTTTTTTCCCTTAATTAAAAGTGATGTTATATAATAGAATCAAATTTGAATTAACCAGTTAAGCGTGACGATGTTGGACCTCTTTGAGAAGTTTTCATGTTGCACTTTTTTTAAAATAAAAAAAAGACTTACTTAAATGTGTGGATAAAAAACTTCATGTGTTTACTTATTAACCTCTATAAATAAATCCAAATAAATGAATGAACTTTCTAGAACACGGTGTTAAAGCCATTCCATGACTCGAAATATTCCAATTTTTATCTATCTACTATAATAACATTATAGGATGTCGCACTTCCGGCGGTTATGCTCCCCCTCCCGAATCGAACCGGTTCGGTTCAAAATCGGTTGGTTCGGTTTGAAATCAGTCAGTTCGGTTCGATTTGAAATTTTAAAAAATTGTTCGGTTTGAAACGGGTAGGTTCGGTCCGGTTTGAAATGTTAATAAACGATTGCGGTTTCAAATTTTAAAAAACCTATGACTAATAATTTGATTCAGAATTCAATTTTTACGAACCGAATCGAACCGAACCGAACCGAACCCGTCGATTCGACGGGTACTCTGCCTAGTATATATATAACAGAATAGGATTGGGAGCGTCGCGACGCTATCGGTCGGTTCGGATCGGTTCGGTCGGTTCGGTTCGGTCTCAGTTGGCTCGGTTTGGTTTGAAAACCGGTGGTTTGGTTTGGTTTGTAATCAATCGGTTCGGTTTTAAATTTTCAATTACGGTTTCAAATTTTCGTTTCTAATAATTTGATTCAATTTTTAATTTTTCTCGAACAGAACCGAACCAAACCCGTTGGAACGACGGGTACCAATACTTGTAATACTATAATACTATCTCTAATTGATGGCACATGTCAATTTCTCAAGTGTGTAACAAAATTATGTACATTGAAAATGATGTTTTTTTATGATGAAATTTTTAATTATAAGACAAATTATTATTAAAGTAGTTTTTTTTCTAAAAGTTTTAATCACCAAATAATTGGATGTTAAAAAATTGTAGTTTTCCTCTTAAAAACAAAAGAGTCTCTATTACTATCAATCTCATGGACATAAGAGAGAAAGTGGCTGCTAGAAGGGGAAAAGTAAAAAAAACTATCATATTCCAAAAATTAAGTGTGTAACGATTCAAATTTACAATATTTAGATTTTTGTATCTTTGCCCGTATGTAATTAATTTACTCCTAAAAATTTAATCTACTTACAAATCACTACCTAATCTTTCATAATAAACCAAAAAAGGGAAAAACCCCAAATGGGACTCCGAACTATCCACACTTCCCCACTTACGGTCCGAACTATCAAATTTGACAAATAGGGGGCAAAAATTCAGAATTCCGTTAACCTACCTAACTCCGTTAACTCCACCCCACAACTCCGTTAACCTCCGTCTTCAGGGTCACCGCCGCCACCCTCCTCTTCTTCTTCCACACCGCCTTCGCAGCCAGCAGCATCGCCCCCCCTTCTTCTTCTAGATCTGAGCTTCCCAGCTGGAGGGTACTTGCAGGCTGTCGCCGGTCGCCGCTGGTGGTTTAACTCACCGCCGTCGGCGCACGACATCCGCTCCGGCGTCATTCCTCGATCCAGAACCACCACTCCGCGCGGCAGCCGGTCATCGCTGGTGGTTTTCGGTGACCACTCTGCGCGGCAGGTTTTCGGTGACTTGGATTTGTGCTTCCGACAAATCGAACTGAACCAGGACGATGAGGCAGTAGTAGCAGTGGACGCTGTTTGTCGACGATCTCTCTACGGTTGCCTGCAAGTACCCTCCAGCTGGGAAGCTCAGATCTGGAAGAAGAAGGGGGCGGCGATGATGCTGGCTGCGAAGGCGGTGGGGAAGAAGAAGAGGAGGGTGGCGGCGGTGACCCGGAGGTTAACGGAGTTGTGGGGTGGAGTTAACGGGGTTAGGTAGGTTAACGGAATTCTAAATTTTTGCCCCTATTTGTCAAATTTAATAGTTCGGACCGTAAGTGGGGAAGTGTGGATAGTTCGGAGCCCCATTAGGGGTTTTCCCTAAAAAAAACATTGTTTTAACTCTCACAATAAAAAGGATCGAATAGGTACTCCTTTCGATATGAAGCCCCTTAAAACGCGAACTCTCAAATAAAGTTGTCCATCAATTTAAATAGAAAAAAAAGAATGCAAATGAAGGAGTATTTTGAGAGTTTGATCGCTGTCAATCAGCTTGCACCACATGATATATTACTATATTTTTCATTCAACCAGCGAATGATATGTGTCACACTATCTCATATATTTTAGTCAATATTCATGTGCCTCACTATTTTTTTAACCACTCATAATCTACCATCTGTCACCTTCTTTCTATTCCTATTCTAAACACATTAATTTTATTTTTATTTTGTAAAATCAGTTTATCAATTTATATGATTTTAAAAAAAATTAAGTATCAAAGTCATTTTAAAAATATTACAAACTTTACTTTAAGATTCATTTCAAATAATTTTATTCATGCTTTAATATTTTATAATAAAAATTCAGAGATCGAATGTGCAAAGTCTATTGATCATATTTTAGAGTAAACTATGTATCTTTTCAGAGTTTTTCCTGAGCTTCTGTTTTTCCCGAATTGTGTATTATTCTGAACTTGTTTTATCTGAAATATTCTCTGATTTTTTTTAAAAAAATAAAATATATTAAGAATATATTCAAAATGTATCTTAAATTGAATCTTATATAATTTTACACTTGTTATGAAATATGATTTAAAATAACATCCATATAATTATATAAACTGATTCATTTTGATAATTTTCTAAAAAAAATCATAGTTCAAAAATCTAAAATTCCTAGTTTAAAAGTACAAAGTTCGTAGTTACGTAGTACAAAGTTTAAAGAATCATGAACTTTGAACTCTGCACTTGTGAAACTTGATATTTTTAAAATTTATCTAAAACCTATTCCAATGAATCTTAAATTGAAGTTTATAATAACTTACACTTAATTATAATTTTTTTTACGTACTTCAAAAGAGAAACGGCAACCCAAAATATTTTTACCTATACTAAAAAAAAGAAAAAAAAGAAAATTTTATATGTGTAATTTAGCCTAATTTTAATTTTTACCCTAAAATACAAATAAAAATATCTAAATATACTCAAATCTAACTCATAACTCATTAAAATAGTAAAAAATATTAAAAATTAAAAAAAAAACTGAACGCATAAATTCAAAGCTCAAACTCTCATATCTAATACGACCAAGAGCTAACTTAATTTTATCTAATTCTTATCGGTCGTGCACAATTGACCAGAAGTACTAAACTACAGAGTAACTAAGATAGGATAAGAATTTTTTTTACACTTTTTAGTTACAATTCCTGTATTCGCATTTGGTGCGTACATTTCGGATAGACTCAAATTAAGACATGTGTGAATATATAAACTCGTCAAACCAAATTGTGACAAGTCTCATGCCTCCCTCATCATATTTTTTTGGACCAAGATGCTCCTCCCGACATTGAACATGCTGAGGACACGTGAAGCACGGACGAGGTATGAGAGGAGTTGAATTTAGCCCGGATCCCGGCCCAGCTGACGATGGAGCGACAGGAGGGGTTGGTTGGTTGCGCGTATTGTAATGCGTGGTTGGTGATTCTCACGATCAAATGAGAACCCTTATCCGTTGTGAACCATCATAAAATACGACCATCAAAATTGTTCATCGATTTTTTGAAATTAAAGAGTTAAAAACGGATACATAATTTGTTCGTTTGTCACATTAAATATTAGGGGGAAAAAAAAAGTTCAAAGAGGTCTTGAATTAATATCGCTTACTCAATTGAATTATCATGATTTCTATAAAGGATGCGAGGAAAAAAAAATAAACTGATTTTGGATGATGCTTAAAATCAGTTTGTTTGACTTCTTACATATAATTGATCTTATTAAATTTGTTGAGAATTATGGATGATTGAGTATGAAGATATGTCGTTTTTTGTGTACGCAAAATGATACTACTTATTTTGATAATCAAAACAATATAATTTTCGCACACAAATTTAAGTCTTATAATAATATTAATTTAGGAATGTAATGATAAATTTTATTTTAGAAAATAAGTCTAATTTGTTTTTCATCGCACCTTTTTTGAAAATCGTGATAGTTCAGATCGCAATCAGATAAGTGGTGGTAGTTCAGGATCGCTTTTGACTTTTATCCCTAAATATTATATTTGATTAGATGGACCCCTAAATTTTATTTTCAAAAAGGGATAAAATCCAAAAGAGGACTTGAACTATCACTACTTACCTAATTGCGGTCAGAACTACCCCGATTTCCAAAAAAGATGCGATGAAAACAAATTTGGACTGATTTTCTAAAATAAAATTTACCATAACATTCCTAAACTAATATTATTGAAAGACTTAAACTTGTGTGCTGAAATTATGTCGTTTGGTTATCAAAATAAATTATATCGTTTTGCGCACATAAAGAAAACGACGTCTGTTGATAACCAAACAACGTAATTTTCACACAAAAATCCAAATCTTGTAAAAATATTAGTTTTGTAATGTAATGGTGAATTTTATTTTAGAAAATCAGTCTATTTTTTTTTCATCGCACTCATTTTAGAAATCGTAATAGTTCTGATCATATTTGGCTAAGCGGTGGTAATTCATGACTCCTTTTGAGTTTTTTCCCTTTAAAAAATAAGTCTGATTTTATTCAAGCACCCTTTCACTGTTGGCCGATTCATTTTGTTCCACACTGGATTCGATGCAATCGATGGGGTTCAGTGCATTGAGCATTTTTCATTTTCACCATTAGATTTGGATGGGTTTGGTTTTATGTTTTTCTCAAATTTGATACGATATGCAGTTTTCATTTGGTCAAGATCTCTCAAGCTTTCATTCATAAATTTGGTTACCAGTGTGACTGACAGTGTGATGGTCACATCATTGCATTTTGCAGTACACGAAAGGCGATCTTATTTTGTTTTTTTTTCATGTTTTACTTCGATAAAATAGTGTATACGTGCACAGGTCAATTTAATGGATTTGGTTTATATTTTCCTCAATTTTGATGCCATATGTTTAACACTTACTAGTTTTATTACTAGTCATTGTCACAATTGATTATTAGTGTATTCTTCATGTTATTCATCTTTTGCTTGAAAGAGTGAGATTTTTTTTTATTTGGCCGGCTTTTTGGAATAAAATTTTCTCGATTGGTCTTTCTTCGAAAATGTTTTCCGAAGTGATCTACTATAGGCCTACCATGCTCTGAAACCAATCCTAGATTAAGCCGAACCGTTGAAACTCTGGTTGGTTGGAGGATGAATCGGCTGCTGAGTCAACAACATACGTAGAGGAGAACTAATTTAAAATCGGCTCTAGTAAAAGACCAACTACCGTTTAAAACAATAATTGAATATTAAATTCGTGCATCAGTTTCAAACCGTGGTTGTTCTTAATCCAGTGGTAGATGAGTATGGAAAACAGTTAGATATATTAGATGGAGATAGTGACGAGGAGGAGGATAAGACGGAGGATTTAGCCTATACATTATTTGGTGAAGAATGATGTTGTACCTCATGATGGTTTCGACAATATGGGTGAACCAAGTGAGTATTTTGAGACTAGTTAGTCTTCAAACCCAATATGTTATGATATGATAGCAAGGCCGGACCTGAATATTTCAATTATCCAGTCTTTAGCGACATATCCAGTTGGGTTGCCGAGTATGAACCATCGGTGCTATACAGAAACTCCGGTAATAATGAGTTGTATAAGGGTCAGATATTTGTCACCAAAGAATAAGTGGTGTATGTTTGTCAAGTGTATTCTTTACAAAGTTGGGTGGAATACAGAGTGACTAACTCAAATCTAGAATTGCTCAACTTCAAGTGTTAATGGAATAGAGAAGAACTTGTTAATTGCAAATGACATCTTAGGATCATCAAACAAGAAGAGATAAGTGATATTTGTTGTGAGTGTGTACAACGGACTTACCACATGCGACTTCGATGTGCTTCTCAATGATAACATCCATCTAAAATAAGAAATTCATTGGATGTGAGATGATGGAGTTCATCAAAAAAAAATTATGGATTTTGCATGCTCAGATTGTTAATTATTTTAAGAAGACCTATGGATAAAATATTCATACTTAAAAGTTTAGAAAATGAGACTAAAGGCGATTGCACACTTGTTTGGTAATTGAGATGAGTCTTTTGAAGTTTTACCTGAATACATGAAAATGCTTCAAAAGACGAATCTCGAGATAGTTATGTATTAGTTTAAGACACCTAAAGATGTCAAAATTAAGTATGTGGAGAAGGTGTTATGAACATTCGTCCCTGCAGTCGAGGCATTCAGACACTATAAGCCTGTTTTATCGATCGACGAGACACATTTGTACGAGGAATGGAATGGTGCATTACTAGTTGCAGTCTCCCTTGATGCACAAAATCAGGCAGTCCCAGTTGCATATGCTTTGGTGGAGAATGAGAATAACAATAATTGGAAGTGGTTCATGAGTTGCCTTCGTTATGAGTGTGACCGAAAGAGATCAATTGTGTCATTTAGGATTGACATACGAGAATTCTCAAAGCTATGACGATGGCTGAGTATAATCCTCCTAGAACATTTTTATAGGCAATTTCAGAGTAACTTCATGATCAAGTTCGTAGTAAAGAGCTTAAGGACCTATTAAATGTTATTGCTCATCAGATACAGCAGAATGCTTCTAAAGACAAGTTCAGGAAGCTCATCATAATATTGAGGAATGATACATGTCATTTAGTGGTTACATGGTACACCTCCGGAGAAATGGGCCTTAGCATAAGATGAATTCGGGAGGCGGTGGAGCTCGAAACCGACAAATGCAAGTGAGGTGTTTAATGAAGCTCTGAAGAATGGAAGAGGTTCGCCCATTACAGAATTGATGCATTACACGTTCAAACAAATACTTCATGCCGCGTAGAAATAAATTTACCAAGGGTATAGAGAACTGCACATCATTTTTGGAAGAAGGGGAAGCTCGATTAGACCGTCGATCGCCCTGTGAGATTCATGTCACGAGTTTATCATGCAGGACACTAAGGAGTACGATCACATAACCCTAAGGGAGTGCATCAACTGATACGATATGATCACTCGATGGATTTCGCCGCTACTCTTTACGTGCCCACTCACCATCCCTCTGCACCTGACCGCGCTCTAGTCGTGAGTGATATAAATTTTTAGTCAAGTTACTTTAAAACATTTGTGATATGTTTGTAATCTTATACATAAATTTGCGGTGAAGTCATTATTACTCAGCTGTAAGGCGGTAGCCGAAATCTTAAAGTGTGACGCTAGCTGATATGTAAAGAGTATAGTGCATGATCTTTTTTATAGTTATCGTAGCGATTTGGAGGGCTCTAACGAGACTGCTCTTGTCAACATCGACGTCCAAGCTCATTTGACTCCCTTCAGATATTTTCAACTGGATTTGTAACTATGTAAACACACTTAAATAAATATTGCTAATATGCTTATTTTTAATATTTCAGATTTTCCACCGTCATTAGTTAGAGATGAGAGCCAATGGACACTGTAGAGACAGAAATCATCTTCTCATCATATGAAGTGATTTCATACTAGGTACTTATCTTAAATATTTCAAACTTGAATATTATTTTCTAATATTTCCTTACGATTTAAATATTTTTTTGGGATAAAACCCAAAAGGGGCCCTGAATCATCACTGCTTACCCAATTGCGGTCAGAACTACCACGATTTTCAAAAAGGGTGCAATGAAAAAAAAATTGGATTGATTTTTTAAAATAAAATTTACCATCACATTCCTAACATAATATTATTAAAAGACTTAAATTTGTGTGCGAAAAATACATCATTTGGTTATCAAAATAAATTATATCATTTTGTGCACATAAAGAAAACGACGTCTTTTGATAATCAAATGACATAATTTTTGCACAAAAATTTAAGTCTTATAATAATATTAGGTTTTGAATGTAACGATACATTTTAATTTAAAAAATCAGTCCAATTTTTTTTCATTGCACACTTTTTGGAAACCATGGTAGTTCTGACCGTAATTGGGTAAGCGTTGATAGTTCAGGGCCCCTTTTGGGTTTTTCCCCTATTTTTTTTACTTGCATGTGTTAAGCATTATTCTTGCGAACATGATGCACCATATGTAGCTCAATTGTTTATGAAAAAAAATACTTATAGTAAGTGAATAAGTGAACATATAACCAAAATTTAAAAATAAAAATCAAACCGCCATTTGAAAGCGGTGCAGGACTAAACCGTGGTTTGTTTCGATGGTTTGATTGGACGAAATTTCTTATAAGCTATGCCAAAGCTAATCATTGTATGAAACATGGTCTGTGTTAAGTTCAACCATCGTTTGAAAAGACGGTTTGTGTTAATAGTTGTTTGAAATGGTAGTTTGATTGCCCAAATTATTCCAGAGACCAAGGCAAATCGAACCGCTTTCTGAAACAGATATTGGTTGATTCCCAACCGTGATTTCAAACCGTCATAGTAAATAATGCCCTATTGATGTTTTCACCATCGTATATTACTAATCTAAATATTTTCAAGTGAAGTTATTCTTTATTGTTGATTTTACTTTTGTCAGTTTGGTGTATGTGCCCGGTGCACAATATGCATCATACAAGATGTGACGGTGAATAATAATGCAGATATTTTTTTCACAAAAATTGTATCAAAATCTATATAATTGATGATGAAAGATTAATAAACATAAATATTAAACAATTAAAAAAATTCTCAAATTCACAGCAAATATGAAATTTATTTGCCCAAGGGTTTAACTTAAAAATATCTACTACAGTAATGCGTATATAACCAAACATTGAAATAACCCGATAGATAAGGTTTGTGTGTGAGTGAGCTAGAGGTGGAGATGGACCGCTGCCTCGGCAATGACGTGTTCTCTTCTTAACAAATAGATAAAAATTTTAAAATTAAAAAAAAAACTACCTTATTATAATTATTTATATTATAACCTGGAAAAATTGAAGGGTGTAACGATTCGATTCGGTTGACTTACTTTTTTTTTCATGAATTTATTGACTAATTTAATTACTAAATCGGAGAATTTTCATATAAAATTCTAAAGTTATTGGTTTGAATCGGTTCGATTTGAAAAAAAATTTAAAACCATAACTGAACCACTAACATTTCAAATCGGTTTGATTTGATTTGATTTGATTCGATTTATCAATTCATCAATTTTAATTCACACCCTTAGCCCCTATTTGATAGCATGTAGTTATAATGAAATAATATAATCAATACCGAAATGACACGTTTGGTTCAGTTTTATAATATAAGTATTATTAATTCCTAATATAATTTTTACTTTTTAAAATCAAAACTAATAATCCTTACAAATTAAATATGAAAGTATTAATCCCATTATAAATAATACTTTCTAATAGCATGCTGGCTACCAACCGCGGCGTTAGGAGTAGAGCCTTATCTGATATGAACGTGATATGTGTGCACCATATGTTCTCAATCATTGGTCGATTACGATTATTATATTTCTAATGGGTAATTGAAAAACATGTCCATGTGTGCGTATGAAAATAGTAATAAAATAATTTTTTGACTTAATTTCTCCACATGTCGTTGATGATGCTAATTGACAAGTTATTAGTGACGTGAGAGCGAAGTGTGGTTTGTTTTTTACTGTACATGTCGAGAGGTAGTATGCGGCTGCGCATGAGTTATTTGTGTGGGTAGGAATAGGAAAGGGAGGGCGTAGGCAGTGGCGGAGCCAGGAAATTTTTTTTGAGGGGGCAAAATTGTATAATAAAAGATTTGGGTTGAATTTGGGGGGGCAAAATTAAAAATTTCGTTAAAATTATACATATAAATTTATTTTTTATATATATAAATTTTTTTTTTACACTAGTCAGAAGAATTTTAGGTGGGATCCGCCTGTGGGCGTAGGGTCAGGGATTGATGAACGTGGTCGGTCAGTTCGAATTCCCGTTGATGAGGCCGGCAAATATCTGTTTTAACTTTTGCAATGCGTACAAAAACACGTGTACTATGTATGACGCATATGTGTAAAGATTAACGTTTCACCTTCTCATTCGTCATCATCTACGAAGCCAAAAGAGAAAAGGCCTCACGAGACTTGTCTCTCTTCACTGTGTGAAAGCGCACTGTGTACTCAATTATGGAGGCCAACAGTTGCCACATTTCTTTCACACCGCATCTATCGCTCCAGCTAATTGATTAACTTTTCTAAGGCTCTGTTTTATGCTGGAAAAATTTAGTGAATGGAAAATTTGATGGAAAAATTAGATGTGAAATAAAAAGAGAATTTGTTTAAAATAAATAATGTTTTAATATTTTCTCATTATTTTTCACCCTCAATCAAACAAAAGAAAATAGGATGGATTCGATGGGGAATTACTTTCTCCCAAATTTTTCTTTCCAAGGGTGTGTTTGGTTTAGAGAAAAATTGGTGAAAATGAAAATTTGGAGAAAAAGTTAAAAGGATTCTTTTGTTTCGTTTAGAAAAAAATTGTGAGAAAGAAAATTGCATGAAAAATTAGAGAGAAATTAAAGTAAAATAAAAGGAGTTTTGAAACTTTACTTCCAATTTTTCATTTGAACCAAACAAAGAAAAATAAAATGCAATCCATTATAAATTTCACTTTCCTCAAATTTTTCTTTTCATCAAATTTTCTTTAAACCAAATATACCCTAAATGTATCACTTCACATTCTTTTATTTATTATTTCATTATTTATTTTTAATTTACTATTTATAATCTCCATACATACTACATCATAAAACTATGCTAAATGTTAATAGTAAATTTGGTGCGTTTGGTTTAAGAAAAATTTGATGAAAATAAAAATTTGGAGGGAAAGTGGATTCCTCCATAAATTCATCCTATTTTTTCTTGTTTGGTTAAGGTGAAAAATGAATGAAAAATGTTAAAATATTCTTTATTTTAAATAAATTTATTGAAAAAATTTCCGTCTTATTTTGCACCAAATTTTCCTTTCTATCAATTTTTTCCTAAACCAAACACAGCCTAATTACCAAAATTCCAACACTATAAATTCTCCAAGGGTGTGCTTGGTTTGGGTAAAATTTGTTTGAAATGAAATTTCGGGGAAATTGGATTCCCCAAAGGATTTCATCCTATTTTCTTTTCTTTGGTTATGGGTGAAAAATGGCGGAAATGTTAAAATCTTCTTTATTTTAAACAAATTTTTCTTTCTATTTTTCATCTAATTTTCCTACAAAATTTCATTCTCATTTTCTCACAAATGCTCCTCTTATTTTTCACTAAATTTTTCTATACACCAAATTTTTTCTAAACCAAACACAGCCTAAATATAACAAATTTCCCTATAGCGTAGCAATTTACATCTTCTATCTGCGACATTAATTTTATCCAAATCAGATACTTGCTCTACATAAAAAAAGTCCCTAAAGATAAAAGCTCATGAATTAAGAAGATAATTAATTTACTTGAAAATTTTAATTAAAAAAATTAAGTGGTAGAAGTAGACGATAAACAATTAGTGGAAATTTAAATAAATTAGTTGAATGATTTGGATAGAAATATAAGATTAAAATTTATTATATAACAAGGTTATTTTTAAGATTGATGCAAGAATTAAATATGCGTTGACATTATTGAATTACAAATAAAAATGAATAAATATTGTTTGATTATATAAAAAGTAAACAATAAAAGAAAAGTAATTCTATATTATCAACTTTCTTCTGAGTTTGCGTAGCTTTTCCTTAAACATCAACAAAATCTGGAAAGAGAATACTCTAATCCATTTTTGTAAACTTATGTTCAAACTGTGTATTTTTAGTTAGGGATAAAATTCAGAAGATACTCTGAACTATCACTTTACATAATTACGGTTAGAACTAGCATGATTTTCAAAAATGGTGAAATAAAAAAAATTGCTAAAAATAAAATTTATCATTATATTCATGAACTAATATTATTTTAACACTTAGATTTTTATGTAAAAATTACGTCATCTAATTATCAAAATAAATAATATCATTTTGGGCACATAAAGAAAACGACGTCTTTTCATACTCAATCAACAATAATTCTCAACAAATTTAACTAGATCAATTATATTTAAAAAATCAAACAAACTAATCTTAATCATTATCCAAAATCAATCTAATTTTTTTAATCACACTTTTTTGAAAATATTAATAATTCAGACCGTAATTTAATAAATAGTGATGATTTAAGATCTCTTTTAAACTAGTTTTCCTTTTAATTATTACGTACAACGGAAGGAATGAACATTTGATGTGATGATTGAAACATCCAGCGTCTTGGTTTTCTCTGCATGTTTCTTGATGTATATTACGTACACTATTGATAAGGCGAAGTACTGAAGACATCACATACTTTCTTTGTCCTGATTTTTTTTGTTTATTTTTATTTGTCAATTAACAATTTTTAACGTGTATTTAATATCAAAAATTATTTTAAAATGTCAAATATTAATCACTTATTTATCATAATCAATAAAAAAATCATTCATCACTAGTAATAATCTATCAATTTTACTTTATGCACAATTTTTTAAAAAAAACATCAACCACTCACTCATTAAATTTGTTCAACCACTAACATTAACTTTATCTTAATCTATTCAAAATAACCTTAAACAATATGTATTAGAGAGCGGAAAAAATACTTGTATTGTATTACTTGCAAGCAAAATCAGCGAATGCTGTCTCCAAAAGTCGCCACTGTTCCTCTCAATCTTACACAATCGCAGTCGCAGATCTAATGGTTGACTTGACGCCACATATCGTGTAAACGTGTAAACCATTCGTTAGGTATCCACCACCACGTTGGCCAATTATAATATCTTGGCAAATATCTAAAAACGCCAACTTAGAAATGGTTCCGGAGGTTTTCATCATTATTACTTTTTATTTTCAACTATTTTATTCCATACAAAAAATAATTTTATTTATCATACGATGTTCTGGGATATAAGGTGATACATTTTATAAGTTAGACAAGGGACTGGACAAAATAACATAGTTTTGCTTCTTTTTTTTTTCATTTTAAGGTTTTATGATGTTTATAATATACTCCCTCTGTCCTCTTTTACATGTCACTTAACCGAATTTTTTTGTCCACTTTTACTTGTCACTTAACAATTTTTGATGCGTATTTAATATCAACAACTACATTAAAATGTCAAACATTAATCACTTTATCATCATAATCAATAAAAAATACATTCCTCACTAGTAATCATCTACCAATTTTACTTTTTGGACTAACTTTTTCAAATAAACGCCAACCACCTACTCATTAAATTTGTCCAACCGCTAGCATTAACTTCATCTTAATCTACTCAAATTAACCTTAAACGACATGTAATAGAGGACGGAGGGAGTAGTTTTAAATACAACAAAATCTAAAAAACAAAAAAATCTAAAACAAAAACCCTAAAATCCAAAAACCCTAAACCTTAAGGCTGTGTTTGGTTTGAGGAAAAGTAGAGGGAAAGAAAAGTTTGATGGAAAATTAGTAAAATTCATTGTTTGGTTTAGATGGAAAATAAGAGGGAAAGAAAATTAGATGGAAAATTGGATGAAAAATGAGATTCTACATATATTAAACAAGTTCAATGTATCTTAAACAAATAACCTTTTTTTGAACAAATTCAATGTATTTCAACAAATTCAATGTATAAAATGATAAAATGTTAATATTTTTCAACCTATTTTTCATAAAACTTTCCATGATCATGGAAAATGAAATGGATTCCCAACAATTTTCCTTGACATTTTCTTTATGAAACCAAACAAAGGAAAATTAGATGGAATCCTTCAAGTATTCCATTTCTTTTTAATTTTCTCACAAACTTTCCTTTCCACTCAATTTTCCTTAAACCAAACACAGCCTAGGGGTATGAAACCCCTAGAAAATCCTAAACACAAAACCCTAAAATTTGAAAATTCTAAAACTCTATAATCCTAATATTCTAACATGGTAGAACCCTAAAATCTCTAAAACGAAAAAAAAACTAGCAAAACTATGTAATTTGACCTGATCCTTCACCTAAAGGACATGACCTCATATCCCATTTTCCCAAAAAATAATTATATTTATCAAACATTTTCTAATTGATTTTAGTTTAGTAAAATTACGATTTATACCTACGATTTTTTCTCAATATATATAGAGAAAAGGAGGGAATTATTTTAAAAAACAATGTTTATTGAATATTGCACGCACCCCGGAACCCTGTCATACCTCAAATTGCTTACTTTGAGTAATTCGTTACTTATTAAACTAATTAAGATAATCAGTTAATAACTTTTCTTACTTAATTATACTTCTGAAATACCGAGTAAAACGGATGAAAGACTAGCGCAGTGCACGCACTTAGGATAAGGTCATTCGATGGTAGGGCGCTGGTTGGTCACTGATCCGCTAATCAGAGAAAGGCCATGCGATGTCTGGTATACCGTTCGCGTGTAATATAAGTTGACCGTACGTGGCCCTTAATTTCGGACCACGCTGACTTATTATTTTTAGAGGATAATAACTTCTGCATACAATGTTTGATTTTGATAATTCAAGTTGATTTAATAAGAAAAAATAACATTTTATAAGGTATCCTAACTTATCTAGATTTCTTCTATTCGCTTTCCAAGTGATAAAGTTGTAGATTCCAAATCCGTTTGAACAGATTTTCAAGGATGCATCATATTAAGGAACAAACCAAAGTTATAAAGAAGCTTTATAAGAGAATTCATAGTTATAATCCTAGTAGATGTTGGTCTTAGTTTTCTTGTATAAATAGGAAGTCTTCTCTTGATTATAATAAAGCTTCTTAAGAGGATTCATAGTTATAATCCTAACAGATGTTGATCTTACTTTTCTTGTATAAATAGGAAGTCTTCTCTCGATTCATCCCCACAACCCCAATCCACCTGAGCGCGTGGCCAGCTCTTTTGCGTTCGACATCTTACCCACCCTAGCCACTAGAATTTGGGTGGGTAAGATCAATGTTAATGCCATCATGCCAGCCATGCTCGAACACAATTGACTGCTTAAGTGCAAGGATTTAGATTTATTCACTATGAAGTGCATAATAAAAGGAACCTTTAAATTTGACATGTTGGACTTGGGAGCAGTTATTAATGTAATGTCATATTCCATTTATAAATCTCTCAATCTTTGACCCTTGAAACAAGATAAAGTCACCATTATGCTTGCTGATTATTTTAATATTAATTTACCCGTTAGGGATCGTTGAGACTGTTTTACTACAGATAGAGAGTTAAGTTTTTCCTACAAATTTTGACGTACTTAAAATGAAGGACGACGACTCTTAGGTGCTTCACCTATCATTCTTGGATGCCCATTCATAGGGTTGCTTATGAGCCCAAGTAATCACAAACAAGCTCATGCACAAGCTCGATCAAAGCTTGATCAAAATTTGACCAAAGCTCATTAAATAAGAAGCGAGTTGACCTCGAGCCAAATATAGAAGCTCTTTTATTAAACAAGCTAAACATGAGTAGAGAAATACTTGGCTCATATAAGCTCGCAGACATAATTAATTTTTACAACTAAGCAAAATATTACTCTAATTGTCTAGCGGATATGATTAAACAGATATGATTTTTGCGATTAATGGAGAGATTTATGTAGCCGATATGATTTTTACAACTACGTAAAATATTACTCTAATCGTAAGCAAAATATTACATCTAAGAAATACTAAGCTCATGTAAGCATAATTATTTTTTAATCTTAAATCATCTAGCAGATATGATTTAACCAATTTTTTAATTTAATTTTATACTTTTAATAAATTCTTAATTATAAGTTAACAGTTCTCCCGTATTAATGGAGAGAAAATCTCTCTCATATCATCATTATCCCTTTATTATCTCTCATATTATTTTATTTATTAGTAGAATCATCATCTTCATCCATATTTTCTCTCACCTTCATATTTTTGCTCTCTCATCTCTCGATAACTTTAATCATCCCTGCCCACCGAACTTAGTCCCGATCAGAGCTTCCTCTCAAAGCCACACCTCTCACCTAACCAAAGCCGCCTCAACCGGACCAATCGGACACCACCACGAGTCTGAATCTAATCTAGATCTGAGTAGATCCACTAGTCCCAACCGCTCAAACATATGAGCAGCACCTTGATATGAAATTCATCAATGAGGATTCTTCAGATATGTGCTGCAATGTCATATCATTTGAAGATAAAGAAGGTCTGTGATGGTGCACGATTAGATGCACAGTTTTTCTGAACCCATTGGTGCACATCAAATGTCGTGCGGATGGCACATACGACATTCATCGTGAAATCCGTTGTTGGCTATGTCCAAAATGATCAAAGATCAAAACTTTTTCTGAACAACGTAACAGGTGGGTGTCAGAGAGATTCACCATATTTCCGACCTGGATCAGAGGATGCAACATCAACATATTTGGGCGGGGCTCGAGGAACCGCTGGATGTTTGTGCACCATGTAAAATCAGTTTGTGCACCATTTTAAATTTGAAAGAAGACACCATGTAACAGTAAATTATGATTAATTAAACAATAAATTATGATGCATCATACCAAAATCAAAAAGTGCACCATATAAAATCAATATGTGCACCGCCTCTTAGTGTATCAGTAAATTAAAATGCACCATCCCAAATTCGTAACATGTGCACCATGAAATCGTGATGCACATTAAATGATTATTTTCTCTCTTGTCGGATGAGAGATCATCGCAACATTTTCTAAAAAAGGAAACGTAAAAGTAGGAGTAAATCAAGGGATTTGATTTGTAAGTGGCGGAGTAAAAAAAGGAGAGAATATGTTCCAAGTTAAAATTTTGATTTTATCCGCATAATATTAAAACGTCTATTAACATATGTTTATTTAATAAAATCAAAAATAATCTGATGCATTGATTAGAAAATAGATCAACGATTAAAAATGATTCACAATTTACATATTCAAATTAATTTTTACCTGATCCACCCTTATATATATTTACTAATCAATTCAAAGTCTGCATTAAGTTTTAAAAATGTGGGACAATTGGAAAAAGAAAAGTTGCCTTTGTCCCTCACTGATTGGAGAAGATAAGTGATTGGGTAAATCTTAGTAAGTAGTAAGATGTCAACAAAAATCCAAAACTTCTCTAAAATCATTCTCCCTAATCGTTTTTGGTCTGTTTGATTACAATCATATTTACATGCTTAAAATTGGACATGCAGATTTGGGGGTTTGCTGCTCTGTCGATTGGGTGGTTTTCTTTCAAACCTCACCCTATATATATAATTTAAACATCTTAAATACCAAGTGACGTTTAAAATGGTGGTTTGATCTGATTCATACACGCTTTCAAATGGCGGTTCGACCACGTATATGTTGATTGGACTGCATAGTCATCTGCAAATTAAATCATTCTTCAAACACGACGACTGAAAATAAATCAAATACGATTTTAAATCGTGGTTGTCTCAAATAGAGAATTTCAGATAACTTCTTGATTGAAAGGTGAATCGTAAAACAAATTTCCAGTATCAATTTGTAAAAAAAAAATTGCAGGGATGAGAACAATTTAATTTGGTAGCAGTGGTAGACCTAACCACAAACTTTCTTCCAAATGCATGGGAATAGTGCTGCCCATCAGAGCATACTCACATTATACATACAGACAGATTCAACTCATCCACGTACTCTGTAAGACTGTAACGTATTCCATTGACGTATTGGTTCCCAACAACGTGTCGATTTTTCACCTGACTCGTCCCATCCCCTTACGGACAAGGTCAAAAATAGCTCCATCAACGGCCTGCTACAGTGCTCACCACCACCACCACAGCTCCGATGTTGATACATTATTAGTCCCCACGCACTCCATTTTCTGCACGCAAACACATTCTCAGAGCTTCGAGCGCTGTAAATGTAAAATCCATCGCTTTCCTCCAATCCTCGTACACCGCGTTCGAAACATCCTCGGTAAATTTTAAGAAAGTTCTCAACTTTTATAGACGCGGATGCAACTTACTTATACCCAGTAATGATGAGCTCAGAAGCTGTGCAGAAAGAGATAGAAAGAAAAGAAAAGAGGATTTTTGGAATGGATTATGCATCATCAGCAGAGATTACAGTCATCGACTGGGAGGAGTCTGAAACAGAGGCGCATTTGAAGCACTCGTCTAAGCTGTCGTCGAACTCCATCATTGAAAATTTTCTCAACGCTGTGAAAGAGGAGGAAGAAGGAAAGAGCGGGTCGTCTTTGGGAGACCGTAGCAGGATATTCTCGTCGGAGAAGTCGGATGACGCTGACTCGACCAGGTGGAACTCAACGGATGAGGACTCGGAGTTCGAGACGGAAACGGCGTCCGCGGAGCTGGACAGCACGATGGAGAACTTGAAGCAGACGTTTGTGGTGTCGGATGCGACGGCGGATGGTTTCCCGGTGGTGTTTGCGAGCAGTGGGTTTTATGGGCTCACCGGATATGCGCCGGAAGAGATTCTCGGAAAGAAGTGGTAAACTTATGGACCCAATTGAAAAATATTTAATGTCAAGTGAAGTGATTGGTTAACAAGAAAAAGCATAGGGGTCCTGACGTAATTACTTGTATTTCGACCGTTGGTTTTGGGGAGTCGAGGAGGTCGCTCTACGCGAAGTGTGAGGAGTGACCGAGTGAGTGATAATTTGGGTTTGGTTTGAGCTTTGTGCTGCTGTTGCTATTTTGTTTGCAGTCGGTTTCTGCAAGGGCCGGGCACCTGCCAGACTGAGGTTGAGAAAATCCGAGAAGCGATCCGCAGTGGAAACAGCTACTGCGGAAGGATTTTAAACTACAAGAAAGATGGAACCTCGTTCTGGAATTTGTTGACTTTGACGCCCATTAAGGATGAGTCCGGCAAGGCCAACAAACACATTTGGTTTGGTTTTGGCCCTCTTTGTGCTTGCAATTTCAGTATCTCTATATTGTCGAGCCTAATCTGGTCAATTGTTGTCAATAGGATGCATGTAGATGTTAGCAAGCACACTGAGGGGGTGCATGAGCAGGAAGTGAGGCCAAATGGTCTATCTAGCTCATTGATACACTATGACGGTATGCTCGGTAACTATAACTCTTCCTATCAAGTATTGTAAATGTGTGATTGAGTCTGATTTTGTAACTTTTGTTTATTAGCTCGTCACAAAGACAAGGCTATTGAGTCTTTTACGGAGGTTGTTCGGACTGTGAAGTATTCGCAATCACACGGTCAAACTCAGGGTGCTGAGAAACATAAACAAGTGGATGAACATCATTCCGGCCTAAAATCTTTTCAGGACTGTACAGTTAGTGAGAAAATTACCAGTTCTGATGTTAAGGAATCATATCCTGAAGCTTTGGATGATTGCGATAAAGTCAACCGTGACTCCTTGGCAGGGTGAGTACAAGTTTGTCGAACATATTTCTTGTGTGCCTTTTGGGCGTATATTCATTGTGAGAGACGATATTATGGCTTTCTCCCATTTCTTACTCATGATTGCTGCAGGTGTAGAGGGAGGCCACCGAGGAACTTGGTTAAAAGACCAAGTAGCTTACCTGAAGTTCTCATGGCTACAGATATGAAACTTAGTAAGAGTCAGAAGCTTAGTGAAAGCCAAAGAGAGATACGTCAAGGAATTGACTTAGCGACCTCCTTGGAACGAATTGAAAAGAATTTTGTGATTACTGATCCAAGACTTCCTGACAACCCTATTGTAAGCCGTCCTTCTCTTTGTCTGCATACACGATTCATGTATTTATTAGTAGTGACTGCAGTACATATTAGTTGACATCTAAAAGATCATTTGCGTGTGGAAATATTATTTGAGTTTTGCACTTTTGGTGAAATCCATCCATTTTGGTGTTCTTTGTCTAGATATTTGTGTCCGATAATTTCCTGGAACTGACTGAGTATTCACGTGAAGAAGTCTTGGGAAAAAATTGCAGGTATGCCAGTCAGAGACAGCTGATCTTGCTTGTTGCCTCTCTTTGTCTTTCCACTGTGAAAGCTATTTTTTCATATTGAACTGAGCAGTATTTTTCTGATTGATTTTTCAACTTTGCAGATTTCTCCAAGGACCAGAAACAGATAAGGAAACTGTATCGAAAATTAGAGATGCTATAACAGAGGAAAAAGAAATTACTGTTCAGTTGATTAACTACACCAAGAGTGGTATGTGAAGTAATTCCCATTTCAGTTTTCTGTCCTCTTGTAACCATGATAATAGTCGCTAGCTTTGACACTTTTCTATATTTGCATTCTTTGTCCTTATTGATCGCGTGTTGCAGTATTTAGAACAACAAGTGCTAGGATTCGAATAAGTTCTTATCATTCTGTGTTAACATTGTATGCAGGGAAAAGATTTTTGAATTTGTTTCACTTGCAACCAATGCGAGATCAAAAGGTTCTCCAACAGTCCTTGCCATTAGATCTCAGATTCCAGCTTTTTGACAATAAAATTTCCAGATTACATGAGATGACCTGTAATAGTCTTTCTTTTGATAGGGAGAGGTACAGTATCTCATTGGTGTTCAACTAGACGGAACTGGCCTTTTGGACCCCCTTCAAAATCGCCTTTCGGAAAATAGAGAGAAATCAAGTACACAAGCAGTAAGTGTATTCACATTGTTTCTGCAGTTGTCTACTGATGTGCGATGCTCAGCTGGCTAGACGATGCTTTATTTTTTGTTTACGGTGAGTGAAATTCTTTTCCTAGGTTAAAGCAACAGCAGAAAATGTAGATAAAGCAGTCAGAGAGTTTCCTGATGCCAACATGGTATGGATATTATTGTCTGTAGTTTTTATGACATTCCATTGATTGTGTAGGATGCTATCTTTGTATGGTGGTTTTGTCACTCTATAGTTGTTTCTCACAGACTATAACATCTTCAAAAGTCAAATCCAGACAGCCTCATGTTAAGGAGTTCTAGATATTATTACTAGTATTAGAGTTAGATGCACACTTTAGTTGGTCATTGTCACATTGAACTGCGAGAATGTGAAGTTTTGTTTCGCCAAAATGATTCTGTGTTAACTCATAACTGCAACAAGCTACTGCTAGCAATTGCTGTACTTAGAATGGAAGCTAATCCACTTGTATTTAAATTTTCGTATTTGCGCATTTTTCAGAGACCAGATGAGCTGTGGAATATCTATTCTCTACCAGTCTCCCCAAGACCGCACAAGAAAGATTGTTCATCATGGTTGGCAATACAGAAGGTACATGCTGCTTCTAATAACCAGATGGAATCCTTTTGTTTAATTAACTTGTGTTCCACCCTGAATCTGTGAGGGTTCTGCTATTAATTAACTGAATGTCGCGCCTTCGTTCTCCACAACACTCAAAAAATAAATCTCATGAACAATGCTTAAGATGGTCATCCTTTCACTTCTGATGTATTTCCTTACATTTTTTAGATCACCGCAACCGGTGAAAAATTAGGATTACATCATTTCAAGCACATAAGACCGCTAGGATCCGGTGATACTGGAAGGTAAAGTCTAGATTTCCGAGTTTCAATTAGTAGTCAAAAGATAACTTTGGCTATTACTTCAAAATTCTAAGTGATCCGCTTTGGTTTCCTAACATGAGTCTGACACTCTAATATCGACGGCCTGTAATTGCTGGCAGTGTTTACTTGGTCGAGCTGAAAAACACAGGTGAACTGTATGCAATGAAGGCAATGGAGAAGTCTGAAATGATGAATTGTAATAAGGTCTGCAATCTGCATATGCAGAACCCTCAGTCATCTTTCTTGCTATTTATAAGTTATTGTTACTGTTTTCGTATATACTTCATCATGAGCAATTTATTTGCGTAGGTTTTCCGCGCATGTATGGAAAGGGATATAGTTTCACTTCTCGACCATCCTTTTCTTCCGACGCTATACTCATCTTTTCAGGTACTAGGAAAATTTTTCTTTCCCATGTAAAAACTTTTTTCTTCTTGACAGCACTCGCTGACTACAGCTTGTTAGTTTGTTTCTTTACTGTGCACAGTGTCGTATTACGCAGTGCTATTTTATTTCTAAAAGTTGAAATTAAGATTGCCACTGAAGACATTTCTGTACTTTCTCAGACTCCAACCCATGTTTGTTTGATAACTGATTATTTCCCCGGAGGAGAACTGTTTGCACTGCTTGAGAAGCAGCCCATGAAGATTTTCAGAGAAGAATCTGCAAGGTAACTGTAGTGCTGATCACCATGTTAATTTTTTCTTTTGATTTTTCGTTTGGTGCCAGTGTGTGCGCACGAGCCAACTTCCTTTGATTCATAAATAAGTGTAGTCATACCAAGGCTCGGTTCTAAATTGAACTAACTAATGCATCCATGAAATTTCAGTAAAAGATTTGTTGTGGTGTTTGACAGAAATTAAATCTTATGTAAACATTTGCACATCAGTTTAAGAGCCAAGCGGTGACTCATAAAAATTAATTTTACGTACACCGGATAACTATTTTGAGACAAGATTCAATAATCGAATTCGGACAGGGTGTAGTCTAAAGTTTGCGGTATTTGAATCCTGTGTTGTTTCATGGGAATTTCATGAAATTTGTAATGTTTTTTTAATTAAATTGCATGTATAGTCTCATTAAAACTTCAATTTTTCTCTCCAGGTTTTATGCAGCTGAAGTTTTAATAGGCTTGGAATATCTTCATTGTTTAGGTACATTCAATGAGTCATAAACGAATCGGGCTGAGTAAAATTCTAAATCTGCACCTGTATTTTCAAATATGGGTGAACTGTTATAATCTTTGTTGAATTGCCCGTCAAGAATAATGCTGAGAGTTTCTATGTTGTTTTACTTGTCGGTTTAAATGGATGCAATACATGATGCTATTTCTTCCTTACCAAAACAATGCAGGTGTAATTTATCGTGATCTGAAGCCTGAAAATGTGCTGATTCAGAAGGACGGTCATGTCGTACTATCTGATTTTGATCTCTCATTTTTGTCAACATGCGAAACCCAAGTAAGTTGTACTTTGTGCTTATGCTATATGCTTGTACTTATTATACTCGTCCTGAGGCCAGCCAGTATCCATATATAGAGGATTTAATTCTCTCATTTCATAGAGAAGCAACATGAGTTTATTGACATTGATTACCACAACAGACCTATATTTTTTATCAGACTCTCACCAAGCCACTGTTTTTCGCACAAATTAAATTGTATCATGTATGCAGGTTATAGAGCAGGAACCAGCCAAAAGTAAGAGAAGAGCCAAGCGGCAACTCCCTCCAACTGTTTTTTTTAAACCCATTACACGGTCAAACTCATTTGTTGGGACTGAAGAATATATTGCTCCGGTATGTGTAACCTGTGCCAACTCACAGATATACTTTATAGTGAATATGCTTTGTTTTTATGTATGTTCCATGTATTTATTTGGTGTGCGGCTTCCAAGTACTTACAACGCTCACTGATCACATCAATTTCAGGAAATTATCACAGGTATAGGTCATGGCAGTGCAGTTGATTGGTGGGCTCTTGGTAAGCATAAAAATTTCAGAGTAGGATGAAATTTATTTTTCGACTAGATTAATTATCTGCATATCCATAGCAAGTGATTTCAATTAATAGTGAGGTGCTTTGTTTTGTTTCAACTATTTTACATCTTACTAGTGGATGGGTAGCAGAGTTGGTCAGACCGGGTCTGAGGACCCTTAACCTCTATCATCTCGGGTTTTAACCCTGACTAGGATCTATTTAGCTAAAAAATCTCATGAACAATCAGGGGGGGTGCCCCCACTGGAGTTCCCCAGCCCGCAAGGTGGTGGATCCAAAAAAAAAGAAAAAAAAGTCTTACACATCTTTGCAATAAACGAGTCAAATTTTGCTTCTCTATTAAGTTTCTGTTGTGATTGATTGTTTCTGGGATGACTACGCTAGTTCATATCTCTAATAAGTATAAAATCTATGTAAATTCATGTATGAATCCCCTGACGAGTTTCAAGAAGAAAAGTTCATCAATTTAATGTAAATCTAATATTCACTCGTGTTACAACTGTAGGTATACTGCTGTATGAGATGCTTTATGGCCGCACACCATTTCGGGGAAAGAATAGGGAAACAACCTTCTCCAACATCTTGTACAAAGATTTGACATTTCCAACTAGCATTTCAGTAAGTATGCGATTTGCCTTCGAAAAGTTCATATTATCTGTCTCGCTGAGTCAAAAACCTCACAAAAATATGAAGGTGCTAATCAAACTGCTTATAACTTTACTATTCAGGTGAGTCCTTTAGCTAAGCAGTTGATCCAAGCGCTTTTAAACCGTGATCCTGCCAGCCGATTAGGATCAAAAAATGATGCAAGCGAAATCAAACAGCACCCTTTCTTCCAGGGTCTAAATTGGCAGTTGATACGCTGCATGGTAAATAAACACAACTCTCCAACCTCAGCCCTGTACTTCTTATTGGACAGATACATAGGAAAAAATAGCTACACGTCAATTTTGTGTTTGCATATGAATCTTAATGATTCTATGCATGCCTTGCTGCAGAAGCCTCCCCCATTGGACGTGCCCCTTGAATTCACCTCAAATGATCAGAAAGCGCAACGCTTGCAAGTTGAAGATAAAGAAGTTTATGTTTATTATGATGATCAATTCTAGTACAGTCTTGGAGGAGCACACATCGCCCATTACATGGTATAACAATCCTAATATATAGTTGAGCTCCCTCATTCATTACTATTAATTTTGAGTGTGGATCCAACTATACAAACATCGTATCAGAGTGAGGTTTTAGCTGCACCCTTTATATATACCCGTGACGGTTATCGTTCTCCCCCACTCATTGGTTTTGAGTGTATATTAGTTGTGTTGTACAGCCCCCCTGTTTTTAAATGAGTAAAGGTTGTATGAACCTGTCTTTGGCCGGTAAAGATAAAGATTGCAGTTATACTTGCGTGTGCTGAAATCATGTAACAATAAATATAGGAATGTTCAAATGCAAACTTGTTTTTGGTGAAAATTCTATAGCTTCTTGAATGGCGTTGATTGGATGTCAAATCAAAGGTTATATTAGATGACTGTAAACTTGATTGGATTTTGAAATTTTCTAAAATTTTCACTACCATTATATCTCATATATATAATTGGCCACCGTGTATAAGTTATGTCCAAGAGCACTTAAACTTTCGGTTGTTTTTCCTGTTTTTCTTTCTATCCTATTACTATCTTTGTTTGCTTCCAATAGATACCTTTGTGACGTTAACTTCTTTTGAATGAAAGATTCTAGGAGCAAAAGCTTGTTTGCCTGATGTAGAGGATCCGAACTATAGAAAATTATGAATGAGAGATTAAATGCATTGGTGGAAAGCAGTGTTTGAATTGTTGTGGAGTGTGTTGGACATTCTCATAATTCATACATGAAAAAAGAGTGAATATCGAATTGAAATAAAATAGATGAATTAGATTACCTGAATTTGGATCAATTTGTTCGGATCCGTTGATCCTTAATAATTCAAACACTAAAATGGTGCATGGTACTACAGATTGGGTCTGACTTCCTTCATCATTAAATCTGAAGAATAAAATGGTGGATCAAATTGGGTCTGACTTCATCATTAGATTACCCGAATAATAAAATGGTGGATCACATTGGGTCTGACTTTCTTCATCATTAAATCCAATATGAGATGAGATGTACTACAAATGTTGATAGGGAAATAGAGACAATTATTGGGGTGGAAGTCTAAGGGGTGAAAGACATAGACCCTTTAGAGTTATTTTCATAATTAGAAGTATACAACTTGTCACTCATTTTATATAAAAAATTAATTTATTAAAATGAATATGAAGAACAATAATCATCTTATTGGCATTGAAATCATAACAATGATAATCAAGATGTTGAAGACTATACTCAAGAAAGACGCATGGATGTAAACAAAAAATCATTTTGTGACAGTTATAAGGATAAATGAATAGAGAACATAAACAATCAAAATATTGAAAAAGAAATTAAATTTAGACGGTTGATTATACAATATTGTGAAAGACGTCTAATTTTAGATTGTTGATGAAGACATACGATTAATCAAATAAATCGTAGTTCCAAAGGAAAAGTGTCATCATTGAGGAAGACAATTATGAGCTATAAAAACAAACCAGTTTCCACAATATGTCTATGACGCGCTCAACATGACTTCGTTGTTCATGAGTGTGTAGACAAGTAACATGATGATGTATGCCATGAGAGATAAAGAAGCAAGAAAAAGTATGAAACTCACCAAACCAATTAGTTGAACACTTTATATTTTTGTCATACTGATGTTCACAAAAGTTTGAAATTGTAAGAAGATATTTTACTCAAATTTCAAAAATAGAGGATAGTATCATGTAAAATGAATGAAATCATCAGTAAATATAAAATTTTTAAAAAATCTTCAGTAGGAAAAACCATAACCGGATTCCAAACATCACTAAAAAAATAATTGATTATTTGCTATTGAGAAACATCAAGGGCATAATTGACATGAAATCAAATCAAATTGTGTTGAGAATCTTGCAGTGGGACAAATGATCAACCAATTCAGAAAATGAAACTTGTTGGGCTCTAGCGTTAAGATTGGTGATGTTGTATTTAAATTCTGAATGGAGATGAAAATATATGTGAATATTGAATTATACTAAAGTGAGTGACTTTCCCCATGATAGCAAGCTCGTCAGCAATTGATTTGGTCTTTTGAAAGTTCGCTACAATTAGAGTTTCTCTTTGTCTGAGTTCCTGCAACAAGAGATTAAGAGTAAGAATCTGCGCTTGAGATGGAGTGACTCAGGTCAAGGATAAGTCACACCTCCCTGACGGTGGCGCAATTGACAACAATAGGGAGAAGTGCTTCGCTGAGAGAAGATCTTAACATACTAATGAGTATGTTATCCTGTTAATCTCAAACAAGGTATGCTGGATTCTGGATGCACAAAGCTGTCATCAATATACTCAAAAAGTCAACAAGAAACAACAAGAGTTTCACATTAGATAATTTATATGAGTGAGTTTGAGGGAGAGGAAGGGAGAGCATTGTCAAGACCAAAGTCGGCACGGATGAAGATATGGTGAAAACATAAGTCATGAAGAAAGAAAGAAAAAACATGTCTGATTTCAAATTAGAAGAGAATATATGATTTTGTATATTGATTGAAACTACATCTCTTATATACATTAACATCATATTCTTTAGAATTTCTTTAAAATCTTGTATTAGAATAACTCCTTTCAATTTATAGAGTAATTTCTGAAGTACAAAAGAGTTCATTCCTTAATTATGAATTGGATTTAATTAACAAAGAGGTATTTGGCGCAATTTTAGGACTGACAACAACCATTTATTCAGTTCGGTTGAGAACCCTGTTGAAACATTTAGTCAAAAGCATTGTAAAGTCACATTT
Organism: Kalanchoe fedtschenkoi; assembly: GCA_002312845.1. Lineage (NCBI taxonomy): Eukaryota > Viridiplantae > Streptophyta > Magnoliopsida > Saxifragales > Crassulaceae > Kalanchoe > Kalanchoe fedtschenkoi. The sequence continues at coordinate 1,245,811 of NQLW01000033.1, read as the reverse complement.
CTGATAACATTCTACGAGAAATAAAAGACAGGTTGACAAGGCCAAGGCTGAGAGGATAAAAAAGCAAAGGTTTTTTTTGTGATGATTTCAATTTTTTTTTTGTTGGGATGAGAAATGTTACAGGATTTTGATGCGGAGATTCCACCTCAAATATGCTCTGAAACAAAGATTGTGTAGACCAAACATCATATTATGTGCATATGTAGTTTTTTCATACCACTTACAAGGTTCAGCAGAACCATCTATGAAGAAGCATGATTCCAGAAATTTGCAAGGTTTGATTGTAAAATCCTTCCACAGAAAAAAAATTCATGTTGGATGTGCCTCACAATCATATGCGGATCCATGGGGTGCAAATGGGGCAGCCGCTCCCCCGAATCCCATCTAAAATTCTTTTATCTAAGGTAAAAAAAAATTTATATATAAAAAATAAATTTATATGTATAATTTCAACGAAATTTTTAATTTTGCTCTCCAAATTAAACCCAAATATTTGATTATGTAATTTTGCCCCCCAAAAAAAATTTTTCTTACTCCGCCTCTACTCACAATTTACATAAATATTTGTAACTCAAGGTGAGACGTTCCAAAGAAAGATGAATGCAAAGCAGCAGCACTCTACACGACAATTGTATTCCAAGGTGAATAACTTGTGGCGGCTCATCTCAATGGTGTCTTCCAAAACCTACATTCCCCTTCTCCATCATGGCCACAAATTCACCATAGTCGATTCTTCCATCCTGAAAGTTATTATAATGATTCCAGCAAAGATGAAAAAACACGGTTAGAGCCTATTTGGGGATGGAATAGACTCGGAGCTTTAGAGGAAGTGAATGGAATCTTCTTACATTATCTTGGTCAACTTCTTTGATGATATCTTCAAGCAAAACATCAGTCATGTTATGTTCTGTGCAGGCTTGTTGCAGCTCATCGACAGTAATATACCCACTTCCATCCTTGTCAAAGTACTGAAATGCAGTAATGAGATGCTCCTCGCGCTCTAACTTGTTGAGGTGGATTGTCGCAGCTATGAACTCACCATAGTCAATAGTTCCACTGTTATCAATATCAGCCTAAACAAACAAATGCCAACACACATAAGTTGTTGACAACTAAACACTGGATGATCTATTGGATGGTAAACGAAGGGGTATATGAGGAAAGGTGGCATACTGCATCCATGAGAGCACGAATCTCGATATCCTTCATGTTAGAGCCGTATCTTCTCAAACCAGCTTTCAGTTCATCAAATGTGATGGCGCCACTATTGTCCGTGTCCATTGCCTTAAACATCTCTTTCAAACCAGCTATTTCTACTTCTGATAAGCTCTCAGCAATTACCTAGCGCCAAATAAAGAGAAATTTCATAATTAGGAAACATGCATCTGGGCGCTGGGCAAATATAGTGCTTACAGATAATGGAACAGAAGAAAAGATTGATAGAAATCCGGGAAAAAAAAATTCACAATGTGTTATCATCCAATTAAGATGAACAATCATGAAGAGAAGAATTAGCATGAGTTGAAAAATGTTTTATCTAACAATGTATCATTGACTTATGTACCCGCAAAGCCATCTTTTTTAGCTTATTCATAGCAGAGAACTGTTTAAGGCGAGACAGCACTGCAGGATCCAATGCTCTGTCAGGAGCAACACCATTTTCACAAATCCAAGGGTGGCCTGTAGTTAAAGAAACGGCAAGTTAAAAGAGCAACTCCATACAACTATACAAGTGAATAACTGATCATTACATAAATTAATATTTAATTGATTGCCATAATTGAGCCATGCTTTTTGGAAGATCATTAGTGAAGGAAAAGGCTAGTTAACATACATAATACTTCATGGGCTGTCAACCGTTCTCTAGGTGAACAGCATAGCATTCTTCGTATCAGATCCTTAGCACTGTCCGAAATCAAGGGCCAGGGATCTGAATCAAAGTCAATATGCCCCTTTAACACCGCATCAAATATTCCCTGCTGTGTTTCTAGGAAAACAGGATCACTTTTTCAGCAAGAGCAAAACTTATGCACAAAACTATTTTTTGATGTAAAAAATGTATTAGACTGACAATACCTGCCCAAAAGGGTGGGACGCCACTAAGCAATATATACAAAATGACTCCAGCAGTCCAGACATCAGCTTCAGGTCCATAATGCTTTAGAAGAACCTCAGGGGCCACATAATATGGGCTCCCAACCACGTCAGTAAAGATTTGACCTGCAGCTCGCCATTTTTGAGATGATACGTTACATATTTGATGGAAAGCTGTTAACCGCTTATATAGATTTGTGCATTACTGATAGCTCATCACTTTACCAGGTTTGAAGAAAACCGAGAGCCCAAAGTCGATCGCCTTGAGAGAGAAATCATCATCCTTATTCACCAGTAAGAAGTTCTCCGGCTTCAAATCTCTATGCATGACCCCAAGCGAATGGCACGCCTCAACAACGCCGACGATTATTTTTGTCAGCTCAGCTGCCTTCCTCTCACTGTAATGTCCCCTCTGAATTATGCGGTCAAATAGTTCACCCCCAGAACAAAGTTCCATCACAATGTGAACGTACAATGGAT